>VDFB02256132.1:166262038-166526289 GCA_007258455.2 Sequoia sempervirens | reverse complement strand
TACATATAGGCATAGATACATGCATGCATACATACATACATACATGACACACCAGGATACATATACATACAAACATATGAACAAACATTCAATAAAGTGTCATTTAACTAAAGGAAGACATAATGCGAGTGCGTTATGTGTTTCTATACATGTTCCCCGAAGAAGCAAAAATGTCAAAACTAACACATAACGCGAACACATTATAACGCCCTCGCATTATATTTTTCTTTGGGAATCCCCGAGCCTTAGCTTTGGTATTTTCCTTGGAATACCAACCCAAAGGATTGGAGGGAATTCCCAATGACCAGAGACATGGTTTTTGCAAATTCTAAAATTTTTCACATAATCGGGTTCGTGCTCACCATCAGGATTGCATCTGGTTCAATATCGACAAAATCAAACACATGGGTAATGTTAAGTTCTCTCTTAGCTTTTCAACGATGTATTTTTTTTCACTTTCTAACAATGTTAGGACTTTCATCCATAATTTATTTTGTTTGTATGTCTATTTTTTGTCAAAGGCAGTGTTTGGTGTTTTTTGGTTATAAATTAACTGTTCATCAAAATTTCAAATAAATTACATTTTTAGAAACTAGAGTCCATTCTAAAAAATTTTAATTTTTTTAAAAAATAAAATCTATTACTTTCCAAAATTTGTAAGGGGAGCACGGCCAAAATTTTGCTTTTTAGGAAGTTGCCACTTAGAAAATTAGTAAAAAATGAAATATTCATTAAAAAATTATTAGAAAAATCATGCATCAACTAGATACTGTTAGCTAACTTCTGACCGTAGCAATTTTAAAAATACTACAAAAAGTTCACCATGCTAGGGTCGTACAAGAGTTGCTATGTTATGTTTTTCTAAAAAAAACAACAGCAATTTATGTACATCCCTCTTTTGAACCCGTTAATCTCAACCATTTTCAAAATAAATTAGTAGTTTGGAAAGTAGACTCGGAGCACTTCGATCCTTTTTTTTGTTCCATCTCAAAATTTTGAGTGTATCTATCCTCAATTTTACGTCCAAGGTTAGTATTTCCTGATTTCAGAAAAAAGTGGCCACTTAAGCCCCCTTTTTGGGAACCATCTTGGTGCACTTACCCTATAATAATATGCACTAATAAAAAATCTAGTAATAACAAAGGGACATCCATCAAAGCATAAAAACATGGATTTTTTTTGTCATATGTTGTAGTTACAAGTGCCTTGCTAGACATACATGAAAATATGGAAGCAATATACACAAGGAAAGAAAATTGTTTGTAAAAATGTCTCAAAGAAAATGTGATATTTCATTTTATAGTTTAACCATGATACCACAACATTTTGACATGATCCTTGTGATGCAGGATGTTACTAATATGCTACACTATTATTGCTCGGGCTTTGCGTTAATGCACGATATTACTGCTACACCACACCATTATTGCTCGGCCTCCGCAATAATGCAGGATGTTACCACTACACCACACTGTGTCTTCTTGGCTCATGTGGGGATGCAAGAGAAGTATTTAATTTACTTCCATACCACACATTTATTGCTGGTCATTCATGGCAATGCGGGATGTTACCACTACACTACACCATGTCTTCATGGCTCTTGTGGTATGGTGGTATTATGAAACTTGTCATGACTATCTACTACCTTGACACAATAGTCTTATGAAACTTTTCAATATCGATGGGCACCTTTTAAATCACATTCAAATCTATAAGGAAACTATCCTATAGGGATGGCAGTCCCAATAAATATGGCAATGGTTACACCAATAAATAGTTAACTAGAAAGCATGAATTTTCAATGCATAATGGAGAATATACAGAGTTAAGTCAGTGAGAAAACATCCTTGGAGAATTTTCATCAAAAGTATGACAATCTAATAGTTCATAGTAGAAAATCATATACCCTCAAAGACCTAATAGTCATAATAGACCTAGTGATAGCTTTTAGAGTCAAAAGAATAAATTCATAAGAGAATAGATGAAAGAGCATGAAAAGATATTAAGATGGAAGGGGAGTTGGTAGAGTTAAAGAATTAGACCTGTAGTGAGAAGCTAGTGAGAACAAAGTAATTTATAGTCAAAAGAATCATGGCAGTTTCTTAGGTGACTATATTTAGGCAAGGAGAGAACTTAGTGACAACATTACCATCAAAACAATAAGGATACTCAAAACCCTACCAAACCTTAGAGCCTTTTTCATCACCTTGTAGACATGTCAAACATGCATGAAAATAATTCAAAAAGACTAAAATCATCTCTATTTTTGATGATCACAAAAAGTAACAAAAAGTAACCAAATTTTAGATTTACAAGTGATGAAAAGAAATACATGGAAATTATATTATGTTTAATTTTTTATTTTTTTTAAACTTAACCATTGACTATCCAATACGGTCTAACAAAATATAAATATACAATGAAATATTATAATTAACAAAATGATAATTTTAATGGTTATCCTAAGGTAGAAAAGATAATTTTGTGTAAGGAAAAAATAACATCCTTAAATATTATTCTAAACAAATAAAATTTTCATTTACATCATTTTCAAGCAACAGTTTTTAGATCCGTCAAGCTATACAAAAATAAAATAAAATTTGCAATGATCTCAAAGATCTAAATGTTTAAAAAAAATGATATTTTTAGATCTATTATTTGGTGTATCCTACATCTCACTATAAAAAAGACCAAATATTTTTATCTAAAAGGGTAAACACATAGATCATAATGATATATTTTTTTGACTGTAAAGCTTATTTTTTATCATTACAAGATCCATAAGAAAGCTATTTTGTTTTACAGAGTTATCTCCCTTGTGAAACTCCTTCATATTTGTTAAAGGGGAGTAATGAGGGGTTGACAAGCCTAATAAGAGATGGAACAGGGAAGACAGAAGAGTGGGACATAGTGTATGATTACAATTTGTACAATGATCTAGGAAACGCAAACAAAGATGGAACACTAAAGAGAGAAGAGTGGGACAAGGTAGCATGGAGGTCTTAATGAGCCATTTGCATCACCATGAAGGCCCAACAACAACTGTTTGGTGTAGCAATGGTTGTGTAGAAGAATTTGTGAAGGGTTTGGTGATCCAAAGTGGAACTTGCAACTACAATATCTAATAAAAATCCACTTGGTGATCATTGTTAGAGAGTTTCAAACTGTGAATTGTCCTATATCCTATAGGAATGAGAAAGGAAGAACACTGCCAAATAGTGATTGAATCATAAAAAACAATCAAAAAAAAAAGAATTTTACTATCAAATGGTTTCAAATATTTTTCCTATAAGTCATTTGCACATGGTGATTGAGAACATAATGAGTAAGAAGTAAAAGAGCACTGGATCAAAGCACTACAAAATGGTCATGAATTATACAATGCAATTCACTATTCTTTTGATCACAAAGGAGATCGATATAATAACCAACATATTCCACTCATTTTTCTCCACTCATCTTCCTCATCCTTTATAAGTCTTGATTTGCATTCCTATCTCATTTTTTCCATCTTCCTAACAATGCATCACTGAGTGTGATCCGAAATGTCAAGTCAAAAATACACACAATTGAATCCAAAAGCTAAGAATTCTATAATAAACAACATACTAATGTGCACAAAGAATGTTCATGGAGTACAAACTTCCATACAAATCAATTACCACATAAGAGTTTGAGATGAATTGCACCTACTATTTTATGTTGATATGGGTATGTTCTAACCAATAGTTAATTGTTGTAGCATAAAAGATATGTTAAATAGTTATTCATATACCATTGTTTCAAATTCAAAATTGCTATACCTTTTTCTAGGAGAAAATCATAGGGGGAGTCTATACATAAGACACCATTATTTCAAATTCAAAATTGGTGTCTCTTTCACAATTGTTTACTTTATTTATTTGATATAATATAGCCTGTTGTATAGAAGATGTTGTCAAAATCATAGTAAAATCCTTTATTTTGGGATGGTTGTTCAGAATCTTCCCATCATAACAATGAACAAAAGCATTAGTCATTAACCTAAACTTTGCAAGAATTTCATCAAATTCTACTTTTCCACTCTCTTTTCCATTCTGAATTTTATTCCCAATTCCATCCTATAGATCTTGTTGTTAGCCATAACTTTACTAGGTGCTGAGGATATCTTCAATTTTTTACCCAAGCAACAATTGAAAAAATTTGGCCTTACCAAAATTTTGATTTGGTAAGGATAACTTTTTTCAATTGTTGCTTGGGTAAAAATCAAAGCTATCCTCAAAACTTGGTAAAGTTATGGCTAGCAGCAGGATCTATAGGATGATGAAGTCTTCATGGATGAAATTGGGAATTAAATTCAGAATAGAAAAGAGAGTGGAAAAGTAGAATTTGATGAAACTCTTGTAAAGTTCAGGCTAATGATTGATGCTTTTGTTCATTGTTATGATGGGAAAGATTATGAATAGTCATCCCAGAATAAAGGATTTTACTATGATTTTGAGAGCATCTTCTATATAGTAGGCTACTTTAGATCAAATAAATGAAGAAAACAATTGTGAAAGAGCAAACAATTTAGAATTTCTAACAATGGTGTCTTATGTATAGACTCCCCTTGTGATTTTCTCCTAGAATAAGGTATAGCAATTTAGAATTTGAAACAATGGTATATGAAAAACTATTTAGGCTATCTGTTATGCTACAAAAATTAACATGTTAAAAAATATCCATAACACCATAAAATACTAAGTGCAATTCACCTCAAACTCTATTGTACCTGAGTATGACACTACCTAAGCGTTTGGGGTTTCTAGATGGAACCTATAGAAAAAAAGGGTTGTCTCCATCTAAAGGAACCATCTTCGGATCCCTTCCCTAAAATGAGGGTTGAAAACATTAGAAGAAAAGCAATACCATAATTCTAAAGTAATAATTTGTATCAAGAAAAATGTCAGAAAGTATAATTAAAATGACAAATCCTTACAATTGGACCTCAAATTTGACCAAGTAGATTTATCATTTTATCTTTAGAATGCAGGAACTTTCTTTTTCAAAGCTTCATGACCTCAAATTGGATCTCAAATTGGACCATTAGATTTATGATTTTATCTTTAGAATGTACAAACTTTCTCTATCAAATATTAAAGTTGTTAGTTTAGATGTCAAATTGGACCAATAGATTTATTATTTTATCTTTACAATGCAGGAACTTCCTCTATCAGATATTCATGACCTAAAATTGGATCCAAAATTGGGATAGCATATTTATGATTTTCTCTATCCATTGATGTTTGTATTCCTACACCTAGATTCTGCTTCCTAGTGAAAACGCCCATAAGTGTTTCACATTGGATCAAGGTACTCTCCAACCTGGTTATGTCACTAATAGAAATCTAATTTTTCCTAAACCATCCACACCCTAACATTACATCACAATATATTCTTACTACACATAAAAATGCCACATATTAACCCCTTCTAAATAAAACTAAAAAATCAACATAAAACCATAATTAATAAATCATGTTAGTTTCAAAAAGAATCCAATGTCATTTACTATCAATTTTTTTTTTGTATAGATCACAAAAAGCCCATGAAGCCATCCATCCAAAGAGAAAATAAGCAATGTAAGGATTTGATAAATATAAGTCAAAAGGGTTATGTTGTAACAGTAATGGAAACACCATAAGAGCACAACCAAGGAACAAATTCTTGTGACTATGTGATCCATAACTCTATTGGTCATGTAGCATAATTGTGCTATAAAAAATATATGACGCATTCATGTGTGACCCAAGTTTAATGTGGCTATGTTGTGATAGAAATGAACGCACTCATATGAGAAAAATTCACGTACAAATCACTCTCATCACAATTATGTGTCAATCATCATTAGGTGCACTCAGGTTGACTCAAATTTAATAGGTTATGATGTAATGATAACATGATCAAAGAGCGATTACCTCTTGCTGCAATAAAGATCCTATAACTTTGGTTGATATGTAGAATGGTTGTGTTATATCAATTATATAGTGCATTCAAGTACAACCCATGTTTAATGGGATATTCTAAAGAGTGATCAATATTTTCTAAACCTTATGAATGGTACTTAAAAGTGTACAACTTAAACTACAAACCAAGTTTGTCACATACTTGAATGCAATCTTAGGTTACCACAAACTATAATAATGTGATCTTCTAATAACCATTATGGAAAGTATTAAAGCAAGACCCATGCTATATAGGATACATTTCCCTGATCAGATTTACATACCTTAATGATAAAGCATAAGCTTCCCACCCACTCTAGGATACAATCAAAGATCATACAACCCTGTCAAGATAGCTAATGTTCTGACCGAAGATTTAAGGTTGTTTTTTAATACCAATAGAAGCATTGGTAAGAGAATGAATAGGGTAAAAATCGTAGGTCTCTATAGAAACATAAACCATAACTCTAGCGGATTAGTGAGGTTGTAATGCCAGAAAGATTGAGACATTGTAGCCAATAAAAAAATCTTGTAATCTAAAGATTGTAGGAAATAACACTTGAGCACACTATGTAGCTTAGTGACATTTGTAAATGCAATCTATGGTAAGAAGAATAACAGTCACTTGAGGCGTGATAGTCAGAAAGAGGATGAGTAGTAAAAAGATAATAAAGTTCAAACCTTACATAGTAAAGTGGAGATATTAACAGTGAGTTTCCTTACCCCCTTGCTAACCTTAATGGTTTTTCAAATGATATTCATAGTGTTAGGAAAGGAAAATGCAATCAGGGAATGATTGTCCAAATGAAGTAACAATGGTAATCACAATTTAAATGTTACTTCTTAGCCATTGTATAATGGAGGTAGTGGATTGCATGTTTGAGTAGTGTTTTGAGACTCATCAAAGATGGGAGAATAGTGAATAATACCTTATGGACTGTGAAGTGGTGACAATAAGGTTGAAGGATCTTAAGATCCACAATAACATGAAACAATGAGTCCCCTTTAGTAGGTAAGTAGGAAGTCTATAGGGAATAGTTTGATTTTATAGAAGGATGCTCATGAAAAGAATCTTCAAGTGACAGTGAATGAGCTGCTAGAGATTGTAGATAAGGGTGCAATATCCAATCCTAAAGGTAGTTAGCAAAGTAGTAAATTATGTACAAGAAAATCAAATAGTACAAAACAACCAATTCATAATGTTATCTTGCATAATTCCTTGAGTTTGAAGAAAAAAATCTCATTATATCTTGATGAAAGTAACTTGACCTTAATGGTCAACCACTAGCAACCATGATTTTAAAACATGCTATTGTGGTTGTGGAGGCAACATTTTAAGCAAAGCAATGAGTGGTGGTTTGGAAGAATGACAGGTATGAAGAACTTTCTCTATATGCATACTATGTAGTTTACCTTAAGACAACGTTCTTAGAAGAGATTGAAGGTGGATTATGGAACTCAATGGTTACCATGATAAAGATTAAAGAAAAGATAGATCTATTTAAAAGCCACTGTCATGATGATATTAAAGATGTCACATGTAAAACCCTAGAAACTAGAGTAATGAATACAATGCCAAAGAGGATAGTGTGCTAGAACAAATTTAGGAGATTTCCACATTATCTAATCATAGGAAAATACATCATTTATTTATTTTTTTAAATTAAAGGAAATCATTTAAAACCCTATATTGGATACATTAATACTTCAAAAGCATTTATTTTTATTTATTTTTAATTAAAAGAAATCATTCTAAACCCTATATAGGATACATTGATACTTCAAAAGAATCTAAAGGAATTTTACATTATGCAAATATATTTCAATTAAATACTTGGATTACAAATAGTGGCATGACTAATATAGCCCTTGTTGAGTAGAGAAGGAATGAGATAAGAAACAATGAATAATATGCCTTCTATCACACACATCTCCTTACCATTCTCTATCATTCTCTATTGAAACACTTCTCCATTTTATTGGGCTACACCTAAAAATAAGGTTTGAACGAAGGTTTTAGAGTATGTTTATTAAAATGAAAACTCCATTTTGGTGGGCTACACCTAAAAATTAGATTTTGGTGAAAGTTTTATAGTATGTTTATTAAAGTTTTAGAGTATTTTGGTGGGCTATTGATTCTTGATTCCTTAAATTATTTATTCAAATGGATTGTGACTAAATAAATGACTACCTATTTAGTCATTTTTATTTTTGTGGCTAAATAATTTTTAGTTGATGACCAAATTAGTCATTTATTTACTCATTTATAGCTGAGTTTCAAAAAATTAGTAGAATTTAGTCATTTTTAGTTTTTATTACTAAAATTTTTAGTCACGCATTCATTTATTTACCAAATTCTACTAGTGGAATGTCCATGTACAATTGTGATTGTGTTTTCATTGTCTATGTCCACGTGTACGTTGAGATAGACAATCTAATTTCCAACCCACATTTGTTTTATATTTTATGTAGAGCTTGATTCAATCTATCACCTTTAATTTTCCTTAGTTCAAGTTGGCAACCTCCTATTGGTTTCACGTTGGTGGAAGCAATGCAAGCACATTTTATTTACATTCAATGAATAATTTCTTTCTTTTTCCTGACACAATCCACTCTAATTTTAAATGTTCCTCCAATTCCCTCCTTTCCTAGAATGGGGAGAGGTTTGAAATGGAAGAAGGAAGATGATTTGGAGGTGCAAGATGTATGGGATGGAGGCTCTTCTTTTTCCTCTTCCAATTTGCATTAGACTCCTATTTGCATCGAGAAGGATGGGGTCCTTGACCTTGCTGCAACAATTCCTCATACCAGGGTTGGTGATTTCATTCGTGGTGAAATATTTGTTGAAAGTTTTGAAAAAAAAATTCTACCCAAGAAAAAAGACAGTGGACCATCACATGTCCCTTCGATGACAAAAATTATGGTAAAATTTTTTGTTATCGTAGGTTTGTATCTTTCAACATTCATTTGTATGGTCCAATGATATTTTACTCTCTTGCTTCAATATGATGAGATGATGCCTTATTTATAGCTACTCGTGTCAATACAGTCCTAAAGACATCATAGACCAACCTCCACCAGAGAAGAAAAAATAGAAGAGGTTTATACAAATGTGAGGTTGTCAATGCCACTTCATTGTAAACGTTATGCATGGCAAGGTTGATGGTTCCTATCTTTGCTACAAATAAATGTTCCACATCGATAAAAAAGGTTAATTTTTCCATGGCATTGGTGACATAAGTGGAGATAGGAATTCTATGTTTTCCACTAATATATCCACAGATTCCAAAAGCTATATTGAAGGCCTTTTTCTCATGGACGTGAGTATCAATGCAATAATGGATAGAAACATCAATGATCCTATCTTCTATGGAAATATGTTAAAGAGAGATTAATTCCTTACAAGAAAGGATGTAATGAATTCTTGGAAAAAGGTATGTTCTATTTGTGCACAAAAACACAAACTTGATTCAACAAGTATTGTAATGTGGAATGGACAAGACTTTAACAACTACTTTCAATGGCCCCATAGGAACAATACACCTTTTGTTATCGGGGTTCAGACTCCATGGATGTTGGATACGATGGTTCACCACTCACACAATTCAGTCATCTCAATGGATTCCACATTTTACACTAACAAATATGGGTTGAGGCCTTACAAATATTAACAAATAGTTCTTCAAATTTTTAATGATCTTACTTGCTATAAACTCAACAATACTCACACTAACTTGTTATGTCAATAGTTTCCATTGTATACTTTGCTTATTTTTGACGAGCAACAAAGTGGTGTACATATTGCATGGGTAGTCTCCTCATGAAACAAGATTAAGGACATCTCTACATGCCTATGCAAATTTCATTCCCATGGAAGAAGAGCCAAACCCAACTAGAAAATCATTGCAATTTTTACTAATGATGTGATTGTGGAAATACAAGCCATATAGTATGTGCATCTCTTTATTCATTTGCATACCTTTCTTATTTTCTATTTATTTTCAATGCCACTTTGTCATGTAGATGAGTCGTAAACAATATCATTTGTATTGTCTATTATAGTTGTCTTTTGATGCCATGTAATTCTATGCATTTGGCATGTTAAAAGGGTTTGGATGAAGAATGTATATAAGTACGCAACCAAGGAGAGGGAAATGGACATCATCCATAGACTTGGCATGATCATGATGGAAATTGGTGATAGTGAAGACAACATCACTCAAATATTGAACTCTTTCTTTGAGAATTTCAATAATCACCCCCAATTTTTAGAGTACTTCAAGAAGACCTAGTGTGAAGGAGAAGGTTGAATTGAAATTTTTTGTCCCCTCATTATATTTTCAGCATTCACATTATTTCACGTTACCTCTAATATGATGCAGTTTACTTGACTATTGGCTCTATTTCCTAGCCATGTGTGTGAAAAATTATAGAATATTCCCACATGCCAACTTGATACAAATGCAACCATTGAGTCATACCATTACATGCTCAAAACTTGGTACTTGTTTGATCATTCTAAAAAATGCAGTAAGAGAATGGACTTTTTGTATTACACACTTGTGTATAAAATGGAACCATTGTTTAGGAAAAAGGAAAAGTTGTAGCATTAGGGTATTTTGATGAACTATAAGTTTTTTAAATATTCAATCTAGTTTGGAGCAGTCCAAGGCAATTCTGGATGATCATTATGTTCTAGATGAATCACATCTTGGATGGTACTAGGTGAACAGTTAAAGTAGGTCCAACCACTACCTTGCTTGGAAATTTTGTGAGTGCCCTTGGAGTTTATAGGGGAACACTTGAAAACATGTCCTTAAGGTTGTTGACTTCATTAAAAGATCATCTTCCATTGAAGGGGTGGTCCACAGTAAGTGAATTTCAATTTGAAGTGTGTTACTTTATGGGAGACAATTGTGTTTTGCATTTTCTACTACCTAATACAAGTTTCTTGTATGTGGTCATTTAGATGAGGGAGGTCAACCAATTGATAGAGGGATAGATTTGAATGAGACATTGTCACGAGGCGTCGAAGAAAATAATCCTAATTTTCTCACTCCTATATAAGCTCCTTCTATCACTCATGTATATGATGAACATTTGAAAAAAATGTGTATTTGGAATGAAACAAATGAAATTTTGAAGAAAGTGATGCGTACACCACCCTAGTGTCTAGAACAAGTACAATCATATGCATAGTGTGTGGAGAGGTTTCTACAAGTCCTACATCAATCAAATGCATTACCATTTGAATTCATTCATGATCCTAATGAAGATGCAACTAGCCTCGTTCACATACATCCATGGTTTAGTGCAAGTAGGGATCATCCTCAATGTGTAACTCATCATACAAAGTGTGCTACACAATAGTTAGATCATTGAACTCCTCACTGTGGCTCCTTTCCCTTTTCTATGAATAATAGCTTAAATGTGAATGTCAATACGTAATGTGAGACTTTAGGTGTAGCTGCTATGGATGGGGTAGAGGATACAACATCGAATATGGGTGACTATGAGAAAACTAATTTCAATTTCTATATTGTAATAGGGAATGGTATTTCAAATTTCCTTTTCCAATATGTGCTTCCACCACATCATAAAAATTTTGATTTATTTTTTGGTCTTTTTTGTTCTCTTTAGGATTCCAATCTAGGGAAAGGAGTCGTCACCAGTGACTATCTTTTGTGAGTGTAAACACTATGGAAGGTATGATTCCAATTTAAAAACTATGCATAGGTAAGTCCATTTTTTTTGGTATGATATTATGCAATACCATGCTTCCTTATACAATTTTGGCTACGGTGACAGGCTAATGTCAACCAACATGCATTCACTCTGGTGCTTCTTCAAGCATTACTGAGGAGTGTAGAAGCATACATTAGTGAACCTCAATCTATAGGTAACCATGTCATATTTTCTAAAAGTTGTTCATAGAAGTTATCTATAATTTTGGTATCAAACTTTCATGTTTACACCCAACTCATTCTATTTTTGGTCACTTCTTCTTTTCAAGTGCTGGTACAATAGATTATTTTTTGTTTTCATCCATTCTAGTACCTGTTGCTCTAGTTGTGCATTTCCATTTTCCCATTGTACATACTGGATGTGGTCCTTCCTCAACCTGTGAAGAGAAAGAAGAATTTGTTTGGCCAAAATTTTATCTATCTCTATCACTTTGCTCGCTTATTTTCAAGTGTTTTTATAACAGTTCCCTTTTTCATTTTAGGAATTCTAGTACGTGTTGCTCCACTTGTGCATTTTCATATTTCCATTGCACAAAATAAATGCTCATATTATTTGAAGTATTGGAAAACACACTGTCCCATGTTAGTTCATTTTGAAAATTTTGTGTTTTATTGCGACCAAGAATTTAATGAAGTCAACTTTCAAAAAAATTTGGTACAGTCAAAATGCCATTTAACTTTCTTCACGTGATTAGAACAAATAAAATACTCACATTTTTTTTTGTTGGAAAACACACAATCCATTTATGTCAGTTAGTTCATTATTAAAAGTTTTGTTTTGTTAAAACCAAGACTGTAATCAAGTCCACTTTCAATTTTTTGAACAATTGTTTGGTACAGTAAAAAAGGTCATTTCACATTCTCAATCTGATTGGAACAAAGAAAATGGGCATAGTGTTTACAGTGTTGGAAATTACACTATCCCATGTTAGTTTGTTCCTTATGAAAAGTTTTGTTTCATTACCATTGAGAACATAATGAAGAACACTTTCAATTTTTTAAACAACTCTTTGCTACAATGAAAATAACATTTCATGTTCTTCATTTGATTGGAACAAATAAAGTGGTCACATTTCTTTTACTGTTGGAAAACACACTATCCTGTGACAATTAGTTTGTTATGGAAAGTTTTTTTCACTTTCAATTTTTTGAAAAATTGTTTCCTACAGTCCAAATGTCCTTTCACTTTCTTCATCTAATTGCAACAAATAAAATGCTCACATTATTTGTCATGCTGGGCAACACACTATCCCCTATTAGCTATTTCATCATGAAAAAATTTATGTTTCATATAGTCCAAGAATGTAATGAAGTCAACATTCAGAGTGTCTTTCTAATTAGAGAATGCAGTTTCCTAGAAGTTGTTCACAAGCACCTTCTTCAATACTATATGTTTGCAGCTACTTTTTGGTTAGCATTGAGAGTGTCTTTCTAATTAGAAAATACAGTTGTATCTTCTAAAATATTTGTTTTACCTTTCATTTCAGGAATTTTAGCACCTATTTCTCTAGTTGTGCATTACCATTGCCCATTGGACATACTGCACATTCTCCTTAAGTTTCGAAGAACAAGTAGAATCTCTCTAGTCAAAACATTATCTATCTCTTCTACTTTGCTCACTTCTTTTCGAGTCTTTTCATTGTAGATTCCTTTTTCATTTCAAGATTTGTAGTACATGTTGCTCCACTTACGTGTTGCCATTTTTCCATTGCATAAAAGAGATGCTCATATTATTTATAGTGTTGGAAAACACACTTTCACATATTGTCACATTGTCTACACATATTGCACATGCACGACATTTCAATACTATTATGTAGCTTTGTAGTCACTTTTTGGTCAACATTAAGAGTGTCTTTCTAATTATAGAATGCAGTTGTATCTTCTAAATAAGTTGTTTCATATTTAATTTCAAGCATTTTACAACCTGTTGCTCTAGTCGTGCATTGCCATTTTCCCATTGGAAATATTGCACATGATCATTCCTTAAGTTTTGCAGAATAGATATAATCTCTTAAGTCAAAGCATTATCTATGTCTTCCACTTTGCTCACTTCTTTTCTAGTGTTTTCGTTGTAGATTCTATTTTCACTTTAGGATTTGTAGTACATGCTACTCGACTCCTACATTGCCATTGGTCCATTGCACAAAAAAAATGCTCACATTATTTCCAGTGTTGGAAAATGAATGGTCCCATATTGTCACATTATCTACACATATTGCACATGCATGGAATTTCAATACTATTATGTAGCTTTAAAGGTGATTTTTGGTTAGGATTGAGAGTGTCTTTCTAATTAGAGAAATGCATTTTAGGCATTTACTACCTACTGATCTATTTGTACATTGTCATTTCCCCATTGCACATATTGCACACACTCCTTCCTTAAGTTCTAAAGATTAGGTAGAATATCTTTAGTCAAAATATTATCTATCTCTTTGATTTTAGTAACTTCTTTTCTAGTGTTTTCATATTAGATTCCTTTTTCATTTTAGGATTTGTAGTACATGTTGCTCCACTTGTGCATTGCTATTTGTCCATTGCACATACACATGCACCTTCTTCAATTATGTTATGTAGCTTTTCAACCACTTTTTGGTCAACATTAAGAGTGAAAGCTAATAATTTATTTGATGTAGGTATAGAAGATGCCACACAATTCAAAAGTATGGGTCTAGGTGATCCCACAATACTGGTTTACATTTTCTAGGAGATCCTGATTTTTGCTGAAATCACATATTTTTAGAAAATATAATGATTTAAGCCTTGAAAAGTTCCATTTAAAGGATTCCAATTCAAGATGGTTTGATCAAACCACCTTAGATCAAACCCCCTTGGATAGAACCCCACTAATTTTAAACCATACCTCTATTGGAGTCTCCTTTACACCTATCAAAATGGTAATAAAAAACCATTTTTGATTTACCTTTTGGGGGATCAAATGAATTCATTTAAAATTTATTTTTTGCAATTATGTAGTCCTTATTATAAGCTTCCAAAAAAGTATAATTTTAAATAAATTTAATTTTATTATTATATTTATTTTTTATTTCTTGTGAATGTAGGTTTTTCATCAAAAATCAAGCTCTTTGTTCTACACGTGGAAAAATAGCATATTATCAGAAAACAAAAATTAAAAAATATAAGTGCACTAGATATTGAAGTCCTTGATCCAACAAAAAAAAAATTTGAATTTCGATACATAATTCTTTTTATGTTGTATACAGTCTTCCTATGTCTTAATTGTAATTGGTTTGATTTTGAAACTTGATTAAGGAAAAAATATTCAATAAAACACTATGAAACGAAATGAAAGTGCTAGATATTGTAGTTACAAAACTAAATTTGAAAAAAAAAGAATTTTATCTTGAGCCATTAAAAAAAAGTTATGCTATATACGGTGAACATCACTCCTTAAAAATGGTGTTTACTGAAAAAACTAGTTTTTGAAGGAGATGGAAAAAGAAGTGCAATCTAATTCCAATTTTTTTGAAAAAAGTATACTTAGAATCTACCGACAAAATTTCAAAAATCACTAGTTTGCATCATCTTCAAATTCCTCATAGTTTAGCCGCTATAGGTGCTTGAAAGTGAAGGTTTACTTAGAAAAAATCAATTCAGTGTCAAGTTTGGCCCAAAATTGTAAACTAGTATTGTGGGATCACACGTCTCTAGTTGGTTGACCAACTACCACCCATATCTTCCATGTAATATTCTTTCTTGCATAGAGGAATTGAGTCTCCCATACAGGTTGTGGGAAACTATTTTAAGGATAATTGATAGAAAAGGGCTAAACCACACTGATGTCAACTATCATAATTATGCTCATTTCTTTAACTACATCTTTCGTGTATGGGAAAAAATGAGCATCGACGTTCAATATTACAATCTAGAAATAGAGATTGTAAATTTACGTGATTGGCCAATCTCTTTTTGATGCAAAGAAGGGTGGAGATCATTAACAATTCACAATTCAATCACTTTTGAATAATTTTTCCATCTTGAAGACCCTAACTTGGTAGTTTTTCACAGTTTCTTCAATTTTGCTTGTAGCATTCCAAACAATGAAATTTCAACACAAATTTTAGAAAATAACTCCTACCCACAAACCAAAACTAGTTTTAGATACCCATTATGCCTTTAGAAACATATCTCATAATCATTAGGGGTTTCTCTATAACACAAACCTCAAAAAATTGTTACTACGCTACCTTAATCCCCATTTAGTTCACTTTACAAAGCAACTGCCATTTAAATTCTTCCCCAATCACAAATCTCTATTTCAAGACCTTAAACCAAGTCAAATAGAGTTAGAAACAATAACTTTTGTCAATTGAAGCACCCACAAATTCACCAAACTCCAAAACCCTACCTGGGCATATTTAGGTTTGTTCACATAGGGGTTTATTGATTCAACAAAGTGCAAGCTCCAAACCTCCACTCTGCAAACAAACACTTCAAACATACCAAATATGATCTACACAAACATTTTTCACCCCTACAAGTCAATTCCCAAAATATTTTTGACAAACCCTAGCACCAAACCTCTCATTTGCTTGAAAACATGTGAATTTCCTCCTAGGGCATCATCATATTAGCCCCAAACCTCCTCCCCTGCATCTATAAACCTACAAACATGAAAGAAAAACCTACATAACACCACTCCACTAATTTGTAGAGGTTTCCATCTGTGGAATGGTCATTTATTCCATATTCTTACTCTCAAACCCTCATAAACAAGATTTTCAACTCGTCTTCAATATTTTGGCTCTAGAATCCTCCAAACTTTATGAAATTAGTCCAAATCAAAACCAAAATAAAACTAGTTCATGTCTCCACCAAATTAAATTCATTTTAGATCAATATCTCTCAGTATGGAACCATACAGGGACCTGTAGTAGCAAAATGGAATAAAAAAACACATAAATTAGACATTTCTTATTGCCTTTAAACCAAATTGACTTCCAAAACCTTGCTTTGATCCACACATAGTGTATTTAATCCTTAGATAATAGAAACCAACTAACACAACCAACTCTAATAATGTTTTTAACTTCTTGACCATTGAACTTCCCATTCTTGCATTTTTGCACTATGACAACATTTTCAAGATTTTACAACATTTGCAATATTCACCCCATATGAATCTAATCACCTAAAAACATTAGAAATGGTCTTAATGGAGCTTATTACACCCCAAAACATGAATGAAGACACAAAAACCCAACAATAGACCTTATTTACATGATGAATCTAGGTGCCCCTCCACCATACACCCAGACAAAAAGAGAACTCAAGTCCCCTTGAGGACTGTGCTGCAACCAAAACCTTGCTTTATGACATCATACTCTAACCTCCAAGTATTATCTTCATATAGTAATCCCTTCCATTGAACCAAGTATTGAATATTAGCATTGTTCTTTGCATTAGTGAACCCTTTGCCACCTATAAATTGCTCCAACTTCATAGGCTGACCTAATGGACGTTCTTTGTCTCTTCTCCCATCTGAAAATATTGTTGAACCTACTTGAGTACCTGTAAACATACCTTTTCTATCCTTATCATGAACTATCTTCTTCTCTACTTCAACTGTGTTCTTAGACTTATCCACCTACCTTTGCAACTCACCTTTCATCTTGTCACCTTTTCCTTTCATCCCTTCCATCTACTATGATGCACCTACAATGACTTCCTCATCATAAAAACTAATTTTTGACATAAAAGAATGGTCAACATCTTCTTGTATGAACAATGAATGCAATAACTCTTTTACCTTCTTAGCAACATACTCGTCACTCTTACCATTCATCTTTCCCATCTATTGATCTGCACTTATTTCTATTGTTTTATCAAGTTTACAAACCTCTAATATGAAATGACCAACCTCAAATTACCATCCTTTGAATGACCACCATCTTCTATGGAAAAAAATGAACAAAACACTTTTCTCATCACCACCTCAACATGGTTCTTAACGTACTTTTGAATCTATACAATCAATTCATCCTTCACCTTCTCAATATCATTTTCCTTCAAAATTGAATCATTCTTCAATGCTGCTAACTCGGTACCTTCATGTTGAGGAGTGGTTGCAAACTCCTTAGGATTTTCTTCCTTTAGCTTTATAAACTCTTTCTTACCTAGCATTATCACTTTGGCTGCCTTAGTTTTTCCCTTATCATCTTCTACCAATGGTTGCAAAGTAAAAGAGATTCCATCCTTTTCAATCTCATAGGTATTGTTCCTAACATCATACAAGGAATGTTTATCAAATTACCAAGGTCTTCCTAGCAACAAATGCCACACATCCATAGGAAACACATCACATAGAATCCTATCTTTGTACCCTAGTATATTGAATTCAACCAAAGTTTACCCATTTACCAAAAAAAAATTGACCCTCATTTAGCCAAGATACTTTATAAGGAGTATCATGTGGTATCTTTTCCAACTTAATTTTGTCAACCATTTCAATAGACACCATATTATCAGTACTTCCTAAATCAACTACAACCTTACATACCTTTCCCATGAACTTGCAAGTTATTCTAAAGAGTGTCCTTCTTTGTGATAGCTCCTCCTTTCATTCCTTGATGAGTGTTCTCCCGATCATAAGCGACTCTCCAAATTATAGAGTAGCATATTGCATTAGAAGGTTTACACTCTCATCATCATCTTCTTGTACCAATTGAACTCTCTTTTCACCACCATGTGACATAGAAAGTTATTTCTTTGGGCACTTCCATGCTTGATCACCAAAATGAATGTAATGATAACATCTTCTAGAGAAGGTATTTGTACTCCTAACTTGTCCTCCAAATCTTCCTCTAAAACCCGATCCATTCCCTCTAAATCCACCTCTTACATCAACACCTTGGTCTTGTGCTTTGTTCGCATCTTCTTGATCCTCATATGATTGTCTTGAAGTAGAACTTGAACCTCTTCCTCTAGCATTGTTGTGTCTACCTCTACCTTGTATTTCCTACCTTTTTTTAACTTCTCTTCTTCTCTAACATCCAACTAAAAACATTCTTCAACCATTCTAGGAGTGGAAAGACTCAATTCAACTTGAATTTGAAATCTCAATCCATTCATATACCTTGCTATCTTCTCAACTTCATCTTCAACATGACCTGATCTAATGCTCAATTTGTAAAACTCCTTTGTGTAGGCCATGAAATCTATCTCCTTTTTCCTTAAGTTTTACAACTTCCTGAATGTTTGAATTGCATAGTCATCAAGCAAGAATTGACTCTTAACCTTTGACACCATCCTATCGCATGAACTGATTTTTACTTCACCTTTTTTCACTCTCTCCTCTTGCACATAGTTTGACCAAGTTAGGGTAGGGCCTTTCAACTTAGTCTTAGAAAACTTTACCTTTTGTTCATATACTACCTCCTTGTATTCAAAGTGATTTTCCATTGCATCTATCAAATCCAACACTTCTTCAGCATCCAACTTTCCACTATACATTTGCAATTCCATTTTTACCTTAGAAGCATCTCCTTTGAAATCCTTTAGCATCTTAGCTATCCTTTCATCAGGGTCCAAATCATCATCACCTTTGACTCCTCTTTGAGGGTTTTCATTCTCACCCCCTTCCTCTTCCTCTCGATCACTCTCCTCTTCAGTAGCCTTTCCTCTGATTTGATTTGTTTCCAATGCTACAAGTTTGACTAAAAGAACTTCTTGATACTCCTTCATCATGCTTATTTCCCTAGCAATTATTGCATTACCTTTAGGAGGCATCTTGTCCTTTCAAATTACTACTTTTCCTTCTTCACACTTCAACCTCTTTCCTTGAAATAATCAAAACCTATGATTTGATACCAATTTGATGTAGAGCAGGGTGGATATCATTAACCAATCACAATTCAATCACCTTTGAATAACTTTTCCACCTTGAAGACCCTAACTTGGCACTTTCTCATAGTTTCTTCAATTTTGCTTACAAGTAGCATTCCAAACATTGAAATTTCAACATAAACTTTAGAAAATAACTCCTACCCACAAACCAAAACTAGTTTTAGATACTCATTACTCGAAACATATCTCAAAATCATCAGGGGTTTCTTTGTAACAAGAACCTCAAAAACCTATTGCTATGTTGCCTTAATCCCCAATTAGGTCACTTTTACAAAGAAAATACCATGTAAACTCTTCCTCAATCACAAATCTCTATTTCAAGACCTCATAAATTTTGTCAATTGAAGGATCCACAAATTCACCACACTCCAAAACCCCACCTAGGCCTATTTAGGCTTGTTCACATAGGGGTTTGTTGATTCTACAAACTCCAAACCTCCACTCTGAAAACCAACACTTCAAACATAGAAAGTATGATTTGAGCAAAAAAAAATTCACCCCAACAAGTCAATTCCCAAAATATTTTTGACAAACCCTGGCGCCAAACCTCTCATTTGCTTAAAAACATGCAAATTTTCTACTTGGGCATCATCATCATATTAGCCCCAAACCTCCTCCCCTGCATCTACAAACCTAGAAACATGAAAGAACAGCCTATAAAACACCATTCCATCAATTTATAGAGGTTTCCATTAGTGGAATGGTCATTTATTCAATATTCTTACTGTCAAACCCTCAAAAATAGGCTTTTCAACCCATCTGCAGTATTTTGGCTCTAGAATCCTCCAAACTTTATGAAATCAGTCCAAATCAAAACCAAAATTAAAATAGTTCATGTCTCCACCGAATTCAGTTCACATTAGATCAATATCTCTTATTACAAAATTGTATAGAGACCTGTAGCACCTGAATGGAATGAAAAAACACAAAAAATTAGAGGTTTCTAATTGCTTTTCCACAAAACTAACTTTTAGAACCATGCTTCTACCCACACATAGTTTATTTAAGCCTTACACAACAAAAACCAACTAACACAACTAAATCTAAGAACCTTTCATACTTCTTGACCATTGAACTTCCCATTCTTGCAGTTTTAAACTATGACAACATTTTAAAGATTTTACATTATTTGCAAGATTGACCCCATATGACTCTAATCACATAAAAAAACATTAGAAATGTTCTCAATGGACCTTATTACACCCAAAAAAATGACTGAAGACACGAAAACCCAACAATAGACCTTATTTACATGAGGAATCTAGGTGCACTTGCACCATACACCTGAAAAAAAGAGAACTAAGTCCCCTTGAGGACTGTGATGCAACCAAAAAACTTCTTGATGACATCATACTATAGCCTCCAAGTATTATCTTCATTTGGTAATTGTTGAAAATGATTTTATTCATAGCAAATTGAGCGAGTAAATTCTTCACAGACAAGACCACAAAGAGCCTATCCTTCTTGAAAGATATGGAACAAAGATAACGTAAAGGGGAATTATGCATTAACAGGGAAAAGATTATCTTTCATTCAATCCCAAGTCTCTGATAACTTGTTCTTGGTTGCACTAGGGTCACTCTCAGGTACTAATGTGATATTTTTGTTAATCTCAAAGGGACTATGGTTATTTCTAGTTTTGCTAGGAATTATAAGCGTTTCTCAAAAAAATTCCACTTCATTCATAGAATAACATCATGAAATCTAAAGATTTACAATAATATTTTGTGAACATCACAAATTCCTTGCTATCACTTAAGTAGATTTAGCATTAAGCATTTAGCAATTTTATGGAAAACAAAAGATTTTTAATAAATCTCTTCCATTCATTTGAATTCTTGAACATTTTCAAGAATTTAAAATCTATTTTGAAACAAAGTCTAAAAAATATAGAAAATTAAAAGTTTCTCCTAGTTATTCTCCATGGATGCTCGAAATAATTAATTAAAACAAAGAAAACCACTTTATACTTCACCAAATTGCTTCATAGCTACATATAAAAATGGTGCAAGCTTTTAAAGAGAGGGGTTTCATTTCTGGACACCGGGTAGGTTTTGTATGCACCCTTAAATGGTGCAACATATAGTCATGTTCAACTAAACTAAAAAACCAAGCTACAAAAGATACTGAGATAGGTAGCTATCCAACAGGCTATGATATTAATTAATGTCTATGTGCATACAAAGTTTTTATGATGGAATGGTTTAGAAAATAGGAAAAAGAACAAAACTTAAAATTTTATGCTCCTACAACATCCAAAAATTATGAACTTAAAATAAAAATAAAGCAAGAAATGGCCTTTTATAGGAACAAATCCTCAAAATTTCAACTTAAAAGTCTATCTAGAGAATAGAAAATAACAAATTAAAAAGTGGCACACGACATCTGCCAACTGTAATCAAGAACATTCTAGACTAAGTCAAGACTTTGACTTCATCTGCAACAACACTTTTCTTCATACTATAGCATGAACTCTTTCCATATGTTGAGGCTATTAGCTCCCTTCCAAAGCACTAGAATAAGGAACATCTATTGGGATCGGGATCAACCTACAAACTCAAAATTGAAACAAAATAAAATTCATCACACTTTTGTTAACCAGTATCCAGTTCTTTCTCTTCTCACTTATGACTCACGCTTTGGGATACTTCCTTCACGTTTCTTCAACTGATACTATCGGAAAGCACTTAATACTTGATGCATGCATTCTTTTAAAATCCCTTGTACTTCTTTCTAAGTGAGCTTGATCCTAATATAGTCTTTAGTTACTTGGAGTATGATATCATTCTTCTACACTTTGTCTACTTCATACTTGGCTATAATATTCCTGCACTATATAATCTCATCAATGAACTCTCGCAACAACAACTGAACATGATATCTATTTATTCTTTATATCCATTCCTTGAAGTATTTAAATTATTTTCCTGCTTGTCCTAATGTTTGGGGATCATAACCTTGACGTGCTAGTATTTCAATAAATTCTTGATTTTCACAAATCAATTTTTTACGTTCCTTGATGACCTTTTCAAACCCTTCAATACATTGCATTAACATGTCACCTTCCCATTTCAACTGTTTCTTCCATTTTTCTGGAAATGGAAGTTCACGTTCTAATATTACATCAACCTATATTAACTATTGGATATTTGATTGCATGAGAATTTCAATGCTTCACCTTTCTCAGATGACTTGCTCCTGGTGAAATTTACACTCATCTTCAAATATTTTTGATTTCTCTAGATGGTGGTATGCTTCCTTGTACTTCCTTATTGCATCTATAATGAATTATTCTCCTTGCCTTACCCAGTATTTAATTCATTCTTCAAACATATTCATTTTATGGCCAACTGCTGAAATTGTATTTACTTGTTTTCATGACATCAACATTGGGTGTTGGGGCAGTTCAACTTGCTCTCGATCGGATAAAGTTAATGAATTTATAAAATTTTCCAAGGTAGAAACCCATTCCTTCAATTCTCTTTTCTTCTATTTTTATTTCTACACTTTGGCAACAATAGCATTTAAATTCACTTTTATTCCTCTAACTCTTGTTGCCAAGATGAGTACCCAAGGTTAATACTTGTTATCTTATACTCCTTAGGAATTATTTCATGTCTATGTTTATCAATTGTTGGAGTAGCTATCAAGATATTTCTATTACCATCTGCATTTCTTTGTATGACATGGTTTTCATTTTCTTTGTGCCTAGCTTTAGGAGTATCTACTTGTATGAAATTATTAAGATTGAGAGGTAGTATTTCCACTTCGATTGGAGAAGCTAATTCACTAATTAACCAATCAGGTATATCATCATCTTGCTAAATCTCTATAACATTTCTTTGTCCCTACTTACCACTTGTTTCAAGAACTTCTTCTCTTTGACTTGTCACATTTTCTGAAATGAGAATTTCTTCAATGATATCTGGCATAAATTCAGGATTAGTAGGGTTTGAAGCTGTCTCCTCTATTTGAAGACTTATATTTTCCTATCTATGTAGATTTTCAACTTCATATCTTTGAACATTACCTTCTTTATTCACTGCTACAATAAGATTTCCCTTGTTTTCAATTCCCCCTCCTGAAAACTGTGTAGCTTCCTCTTCTACAATTTCAATTTCAATTTCAGCATGGTCTTTCTCTGGTTCTTCAAAGACCTGTGGTTGTTCATCAACATTTGACACATTCCCAAGCAAAGGCTAGGAATCAAGAGTATCTTCAACAATTCTTTCATCAATAGGATGTTTCTCTATAATCTCCCCTATTTCCATCTCAAGTACGTTAGGGTTTCCCACCTCTAAGGTGAGGGTTCCTTGTATAAACTCTTCTTCTTCAACATTTATGGGGTTAGAACTTGTATCTTGAATTTATTCTATCAGTGGATGTGTAATGGGTTTGTCTTTAGACTTCTTTTCTTTCACTTTCTCCCACATAACACCCCATTTTTCCACCCATTCTTTAGTTTTATCCTCATCTTCTTTAGAGATTTCCTCTAAAGCTACATGAGTTCTTTCTAGGGCTTATTTCATACTAGCCATATTAATAGAAGGGGGAGAGGTAAACAATGTTACAACCCTTTTAGATGCAGACTTGGTTTGTGCACCAACATTTTTTATTGCTCATGTTACTTCATCAATAATCACTCTAGTTCTTGGTTTTGTTGTAGAGTAAGATGCACCTTTAGGTCTTGCTTTTGATTTATCTTTACTTATCTCTGTAGACATCAAAAATATACTGATTGACATCGTGCATCTAATCCTGACTTACTAACACCTTTTCTTCCTAAATCATCCCTCGGTCTAACCATTTAATCAAATTCCCTTATCCGATTAAATTCATCAATATTCGTCTCTTAATTAAATAAATCATCTTGTATAATTAAGTCACTTTCTCTTGTTAATTAAATCAATCCATCTAATCTAATTATCCCTATTTAATTAAATAATCAATTTATTTAATTAAATCGCTAAAGTCTATCCGTTAAATTAAATAAATTAAAACCTTATTTGATTTAATCTAACACCACCCCTTTTAATTAAATAAATCAAAATCTTTATTTAATTAGCCTCTTATCATATTCCCCTCTTATCTGATTTAAATAAATCCATAAATCTAAGTCAAATAAGTCACATCAGCTAATCTCCTATTAAATTAATTAACCATTGATTAATTTAACCTCATCTCATGTCACATCCTCTAGATAATGCAAGTTGCACACGAAAATAGATTTAATTCATTTATTAAATCCCTATTTTCCTCACAAGCATCTCTTTGGAATATTCTTTGAATTTGAATTCAAAAATTCCAAGTCAACATGTACATCCAACAAGGCATTTAAAACCTCTTGCATGTCCTTTGCCTTGAGCCAAGTGGCATTTATTGCATTTTCCCTTCCCTCTTACATGTCATTTCAACAAATTTTAATTTCAAATATTGGCATTTATTGGTACAAACCCCAAATCTTGCACAACCATCATCCATTCATAACTTGACAAGTGGCACCATATCATTGGATGAATGTTAGTCCCACATTGCTCAAATTTGGGCATTAATCCATCTTGAAATCCTATAAATGAAGAGCTCCTCTCCTCATTTTATCATCCACAATTTGAGTAAACTTACTATATGCTCAAATCATTAGCCAATTCCATCCATCATTTGAATTCTTAGCTAGACTTTTTGCAGATTTGGCTTGGAGTTCTCACCTTTTCATCACAAGTGGATCAAAAATCTCTTCAACATTCGAATCTTGCATCATAGGAATTGGGAAAGGGCCAATTTTCACATCAAATTGGCACCAATTCCCCCATGGGATCAAGTGTTTTCTATTTGAATTAAGATTGAATCAAGTTTTTATCATTTTCTTTGTGTTCTTCATTATTTTCATTCCTAGTTTAATTTGTAAATGGATTTCATGGGGAATCCTTCTTTTAGCTTGCATTTCCTTGTCTAACTCGTTTATTCATGTTGTTTTGCAGGTACTAGGAAAAGGGTTCGCACAATCTCTACATCTTTTTGTTTATCAGATGGTTTTATGGGAACTTCTTGTCTTGTAGTTTCAGGGGTTCTTTCTTCAATTCTTATACCTGGAGCTACCTTAATAGTTTTTATTCTCTTCTTAGTAGGTTTTCAACTTTCAAAAGTTATTTCATCTCTTTGCTTCCTCCTTTTATCTTCTGAGAAGACAGGATCAATTCCTCTTTCTCTCAAAAATTTATAAAAGACAACAATCTAGTGTTGAGTATACAATAAGATTGGTCTGGTGAACTCATCAATTAATTTCATATCTTCATCATCAAAGCTTGGGTTTGGAATGCTCTCATCATATACATTGTCTTCATTGCAGAATTTTTTCAACACCTGACCATCATCTACTTCCAACTGATTTGGAACATCATGAATCTTGAGCATTCTATCAAATATTAGAGACATTATTTCATATTTTCTTCTTCTTACCATGTGCTCGTCTTCACATTTAAGCCAATAATCTTCTTTATGTGGCACATGAGCACGAAAACCAGCTATATTTCTAGCAATATTTCCTTCAATATCATAATAAATTATCTGGAGTGGGAACTCTTCAAAATGGTATGTCCTTAGTTCTTCTTCACACAAGTTAGTTACTTTAATTGCACTTCACATATAATTTCCTATTGTAATGGGAAATTTAAAATAGGCCTTTTTGTGAGCATGGCTATAAAGAGCCTGAGATAGTTTCAACTGTCTCACCAATTCCAATAAAATAATTTTATTTGTAGGATAGCTGGGTAGCATGAATGGATTTACATAAAATCCCCCCACTCTAATGTAGGAGTAAGTTGGGAACTATATGTACCAACCTCCCATTGGCTGAATGGCACTTTGTGCTTCTAGGGATAATCTTTTGGTTTTATCACCTTCCATTGTTCTAACCAATTTAATGGAGAAAAAATCATTAACTTTCTTCTAATCATCTTTATACCCATGGATGGCAATCTGGGTTAGATGTGCACATATCAAACTATTACCAACCTTTGTGCCCAAAGTACCAATCTATCTCAACCTTTGTTTACTAGCCCTCATAACACAAGAGTAAATAACATATGATGACATGTAGAAGCTTCTCATTTTGGGAAATTCCTTGATCTATTCATATAGTCTGTCACTCATCATATTTCCCCAATGCAATTCCACGGGACCCTCTATCAAGTGAGATATTATCACAAACATCCAGCATTTAAATTTGCTTCCGTCTCTTAAACCATCTACTTTGCTCAACAAAGTTATAATATCTTGCATTTCTTGTTTGAACATAGACCTCTGAATTACCTTGGTCTATGGTGTAATTGGCTTCTGGCACCATTGGGTGCTCATAATTTCTCTATTATGCTATTCAACATTCTGATATGTCTTGCTTTTAGCCTTTATATCAAGATTATACATTTGTGTGTAAATGGGGAGACAAAATTTCCATACAATTCATCTCTACGATAGGTTTGCATAAATTCTTCCTTCTTTCTCAACAACACTCTTGGTTGGGTTATAATTATTTATACATTGCATAACTAATTCAAGAGCCTCCATCACTGGCGGAACCCCTCCTATAGGAAGTAACTGATTTTCCATAGCATTCTTGGTACATTGAGAATCATTCTCTTGTAGTAACCATGAACGGATTTAAATATTGGAAGACCATACCATATGAGTGTCTGTAACCACTACATTGATGGGTACGACTTGTGAATTGCAATACTTGAATTCATCTTTTGGCCTCGCATCATAAGTGCTCATTTTGTATAATGTGTTCTACAATTTTTAGAATATGTGTCTTGTGTATGAGTTAGGGTTAAATTTAACCAAAACTTACAGTTTATAAAATTTTCAATTCA
The DNA here is from genome assembly GCA_007258455.2 of Sequoia sempervirens. Classification (NCBI taxonomy): domain Eukaryota; kingdom Viridiplantae; phylum Streptophyta; class Pinopsida; order Cupressales; family Cupressaceae; genus Sequoia; species Sequoia sempervirens. Next base: position 166,498,842 of record VDFB02256132.1, on the reverse strand, counting down.
TTTTCGATTAAATTCAAGAAATTAGAGAATAATTAGCATTTCAATTTCTGAATGGAAATACCACTATCAATATTTTTCATCTTGAGAAACATTTAACATAATATTAGTTATTCAAAGCATACCTAGTTCTGGTTAATAATGGCAATTTTTCATAATGCAACTTCAAAACCCTTGGTAGCTGTCTTGGTTTCTCAAAATTTACCTCTCCTTGCATGCCAATGTTGTTTCATTACTTCAATGTCCTTTGAAAATTTGCAATATGACATGAAGTGGAGTGTTGCAAAATAAATTTCATGCTTGAGGTGGTGCCAAGTACATAGGTAGTTCACATTAATTCTTTGAATAAAGGTGGAATCATTACAGATTATGGTCCAAATCACGAACACCTAGATTTCTACGCAGGCTCACTACTAGAGAAGAAAGACAGTGCAATGATTATATGTGGCAATCACATGTCATGTTGATTCTTTATAAATTATATGTCATTAAAGATACGTGATTGATTGGTGATCATCAGGATTAAGGATTTCCAGTATTAACTTTGAAAAAGAACACTAGGATCTAGGAAATACCCTCTAAGGAAAAATAAAACTGGAATGACAGGGAAGACCAAAAATTGAGTCCAAAAGATAGAGCAAAAAATTCCAAAACAGACTCCTTGATTTTTGACTTCCGAGTAAGGAAGGAAACAATAAAAATACCAAACTCTAGTAAAAAGGAAACTACCAGGATTGATGACTCTAGTCAATGAAATACTCGGTGGAGCTAGAATCATATGAATATACAAATCCCCTTGGTGCAAACACAGGACTCTGGGACTCTAGTTTTTAGTAACATGTTAAAATTTGTGGAAAGACTCAAACACTAAATCTAGGAAGCAAAAGGATACAACAACAAAAGAAACCAAGCGAAAATGAAAAAGAGATCAATGACCAATTGAGTAGCAAAATGATGCCAATGCAAACGAAAGTAAAAATAGTAGAGCAAAAAGAAAATAAAAGCGGGTCCACATTTTTCTAAGGGGAAAAATGGGGCATGTTGTGAGACCACACAACAACTAGCAACCGAAAAAAAAAACAAAACAATAGAAAGTCAATTCCAGAGCTAACATCAATGTACCAACTTTCTTTAGTCTCTTAATTATTAATCATGGGATCCTTATTCCAACATTCATATTTCACTTTGGTTAGCATACAAGATTAAGTATTACTGAGCTCACATCTGTGCAATTGATTATTTCCGCCATAATAAATGTAGAAATAACAATTGTTTGCATTAATCTACATAAAATGATAGTTCCTTGTAAGCCAACCAGGGATAGAGCCTTGCTACCAGTCAAGCATCCATAGCCCTAACAAGGTTATCTCCATAATTACCCCAAACATAGCTCTACTTCCGGTCAGGTGTCTATAGCCCTGGTAGAGTTATTTAGATGGCCTAAAGAGTTGATATCTTTTTTTTTAATATAGCAATGATATCTCATTTTTCACTTTTTATATTTCAATGATATCTCTTTTATGAACTTGCAAGCAATGAAGCCCGCTATTAGGTTGGGAATTATAGTGGTAGCAAAGGTAGTCTTTTGATTTTTCAATTAATGCAAACAACTGCTATCCTAAATTTTAGTAGAATGATTTAAATGTATTCGTTTGTAGCTCAACATCAACTGAATGATTCATGCTAATCAGAGTATAAATAATTGAATAATTCTTAAACAATTTATAAATGGAAAACTATTTTTGGTCAGGACATAGATTAATGTTCTAGAGTTGATGATCTATTTATTTGTAGACCTTAAAAGGTTTCCAATTACTATAAATTCGAACAACACAACACCCGAAAACAAAAAACAAAAAAAGCAACAAATGACTATTTTAAAAAAAACTATTTACAAAAAAACTATTAATAAAAAAACTATTTACAAAAAGCTATTTACAAAATAAACTATTTACAAAAAAAAAATATTTACTTATGATTGGAAATAATGCTTTAGGAATAGCCCATTGACAGGAAATGGGATATCCTCACTAGTCAAAGACTTCAACCTATAAGTACTATCACCTAAGATTTTAGAAATTTGGTATGGGCTTGTCCATAATTTGTCGAACTTATCATGTTCACCTTTACGTTCATGAGATTTATTCCAATATAGGAGCGAATCAAATATTCTAAAAGTCTTTAATCTAGCTTGTTTATCAAACCATCTTTTTACCATAGATTGATGGATAGCAAAATTACCTATAGCTCGAGTATGTTTCTCATCTAAATGCATCAATTGCAACAATCAGGCTTCTGTTTAGTCATCTAATCCAATATATTCTTGTGCAAACTTCCAAGTAGGGATTTTTAAGTTTATTGGTAGTACATGATCTACTCCATAGACTAAATGATGAGGAGAATTCCCTAATGCATTTTTTATCCTAGTACAATATACCTAAAGGGTGAATTTTAAAAAATAATGCCATTCCCTAGGGTTCTTTTCAATCAATTTTCTAATTATATCCAACAAATTTTTATTTGATGATTCAACTAATCAATTTCCTTGTGGATAGTAGTTAGATGAAAATTTTAGTGTTATACCATATTCAAATGCCCAATTATAAATTTTCAATGAAGAAAAAGTGGGGCCATTATCACATACCAATGAATATGGCATTCCAAACTTGGTGATAATATTCTCTTCCAAGAATTTGATGACTACATCTATAGTGCATTGCTTGCTAGGACATGCCTCTATCCATCTAGTACAGTAGTTTGTAGCAATCAATATAAATCTATGGCGAGTAGAAGATGGAGGATTGATGGTTCCAATAAAGTCTAGTCTCCATTGTGAAAAGGGACGCATATCCATCACCAGCTGTAATGGTTGAGCATTGAATCTTCCTTTATCTGATGCTATTTGACACATATAGCAGTGTTTGATGTGTTTGTATGTATCTTTAAAAATTGTTGGCCAATAGTAACCAGCTCTAAAAATGAGGTGTGCAGTGGCTATGGGTGCTCCATGAGTTGTTCCAAATTTATCATGCAATTCCTACGACACTTTATCAGCTTATGTTTTGTTTAAACATCTTAAATAAATTCCTTCATGATTTCTTTTGAATAGAGCTCCTTCTTTAATCATGTAACTCTATGATTTTATCTTAAGGGCTCTTCTTTGATTCCTTTGCATATGATCAGGGCAAGTATGGCTAACCAAATAGTGCCAAGTGTTTGAATACTAGTCTTCTTGATCCTTTACATCCAAAGTGTATTTTTAACTCAAAATTTGCAGGTTTGTTTCAGCAATAGATCTAACCAAAGCTTGTCCCTAGACCAACCTCATGGGTATGATTTCTAAATCATATTCTTGTAAAACAGTGACCCATTTGGCTCTCTTTTCTCTGAGCACGCTGTGTTAACAACATTTTAACCACCGAATCTAGAACAATACCTTTGACTATACTTCAGAAGATGTGATGTCTAAACTTGTGTAATAATTTGACCAAAGAAAAGGCTTGTTTCTCAATATCTATATATCTCAACTCCACTTAAACAGAGTGCTCATAAAAGAAATTGGTTTTTCTTCTTTATTTTCGCCTTTCTATGTTAACATTGCTGCACAAGTGTGACTAGAAGCAAAAGAGTAAATATAAAAAGGTTTGACTTAATCTAGGCTTACCAATACCAAATCTTATGTGATTGCACTCTTTATAGTCTCGAAGGTGATCTAGCTTCATTCGTTCACTCTATTTTGGCATCTTTCTTTAACATATCATTGAGTGGTTTCACTATTTCAATGAATCCTATAATAAATTTTTGAACAAATTTAATCTTACCGAAATATGACTTCAATTCTTTTATGCTCCCTGGGGGTTGTAGCTTGAGTAATGCACTCACTCTATTTGGGTCAATTGAAATACTGTGTTCAAAAATGAAATTGGTTTTTCTTCTTTATTTTTTCCTTTCTGTGTTAACATTGTTGCACAAGTGTGACTAGAAGCAAAAGAGTAAATATAAAAAGTTTTGACATAATCCAAGCTTACCAATATCGACACTTCTATGATTGCACTCTTTATAGTCTCGAAGGAGATCTTAGTTTCATTCATCCACTCTATTTTGGCATATTTCTTTAACATATCATTAAGTGGTTTCACTATTTCAGTGAATCCTGTAATAAATTTTTGAACAGAATTAATCTTACCAAAATATTACTTCAATTATTTTATGCTCCCTGGGGGCTGTAGCTTGAGTAATGCAATCACTCTATTTGGATCAATTGAAATACCATGTTCAAAAATAATATCTCCTAGTAACTTACCTTTAGTCACCCTAAAAATACATTTCTTAGGATTTAATGAAACTCCGTAGGTTTCACACTTTTGTAGTATCCCTCTGAGATCTCAAACATGATCTCTTCTATCTTTATAAAATAATGTAAGGTTTTCCTAGTAAATAATGATGCATTTTCCTTTCATTTCTCGAAAAGCATAGTCCATGGCTCTCTGGAATGTAGCCCCAATATTTATCAATCTAAATGACATCCTTCTATAAGCAAAATTTCCCCACTTCGTGGTGAAATCTATTTTCATCTGATCTTCCCTTTCTACCATTACCTGGTTATATCCAAAAAATCCATCCAAAAAGGACATCATTTGTGAACCATTAACTATTTGTAGCATTTCTTCAAGTGAGGGTAGTGGATAATTGTCTTTTTCAAGTGCCTTGTTGAGAGTCCAAAAATCTACATAGACGTATATCTCCATTTTTATTTCTTACGAGGACCAAATTTTCCACCCAAGTAGAATATCTAATAGGAAAAATTATCTTGGTTGATAGAAGTTTTTGAATTTCCTTTTGAATTAAAGGCTCTAAGAGTGCATTTATTAGACGTTGTTTCTGTCGAAAAGACTTCGCATCAGGCTTCAATGGTATAGTATGTGTAATGATGGAAGTGTCATAAGTATTCAAGTCTTCATATGTCCACACTATGAATTTCTAGTAGTCTTTAAGTGCCTGAGCGATATTTCTCTTTTCTTCTTCAATACAGACCTTTCCTATAAGCACATTCTTAGGATCTTCTTTAGTATGAAAATTGTATAACTCAGATAGTCCTTTGTCACTTTGAGGTAAATATTTTTGTTTGACTATGGGTAAAAGTATAGAGTTGTGTCACACTTTCAGCCAACTTATCAGCACAACTAAATTTAAGCATTTCTAACTAAAAATCAATTTTGGTCAAACATATGATCTAGTAAGATTCATTCTAGCTAAGTTAGATACTTTCACAACTTTTCAACTAAAATTGTTGGCTAAAAATATATGGAGCGCCACTTTGAGTCCAATTTACCAAAAAAATAAAATTATTTGAAAAACTTGAAGTTTCAATAACTCCTACTAATGTAAATAACATTTTTTTTAAAATATAAAAATACCCTTTTATAGATCCATAAATGTAGTTTTCAAAAATATATTTATTTTAATAGTTTAATTAATTTTTATATTTTATATTTTATTTTTACTAAAAGTAGGTTATCAACACAAAATATTAGGTTGATTACTATGCCAAGGAAAAATACTAAAATTTATTAAAAAAAATTGAAAAAATATGATGCACTAGATAAAAGAATCTATTTTAAGATGGTATAATTTTTTTTCCATTTTAGATGAATATTTAATATGAAAGTTGACGTCCAATGTGTTTTTATTCACACACATTTTAATATTTATTTAAAATATATATTTATCAAAATTGGAAAAAAAATATATCCATGCACTAAAATTTCAAGTTATAAATACACACAAAATTTGAAAGAAAAAAAATTTACTATAAAAAGTTTGACGTCCCATGCAACTTCATTTTTTAGCATTTTATCAGCAACTAAATTATAGTTTTAATTTATTAAAAACTAGTTTAAATTTTTATTTTATTTTATTTTTTAAAATACAAACATAAAATATATTAAAAATACATATTTTAGTAGTTTACATCATTTCAAAATTCAAAACATATACGCCACTTTTTAGCGATTCAAGTTTAAAAATTGGATCAGCATTGGTTGTTTCCTTTATAAAGTGTGACACAACTTTGTGCTTTTACCCCTATCTAATCGATGTCGAACAATCATTCTAACTCAATTATTCCTTTTAGAATATTATTATCTTTGGCTTGAGTCAATTAATCTCCATCTTGAATTTCTTCATCAAGGCAATCTATCTCTTCGATTATCTGTGCTTCAAAAATATCAGAATTAGTAATAAACTCCAATATGTGTCGGTCATCTTCGAATACCTACAAATTAGTGGCATTACTGGGAACCGAAGGTAACTGTACCAACTCAACTATAAATCATTTTAGATCTAAGATCTCTAAAGGTTCTAAAGTACTAGTAGCAGTAGCTAAAGCATTGGCTCTCTGATTGAACCTTCTAGAGATATGAGTAATGTTGAATGCATCAAAATCTTTGATTAAATCCCATACTCTGTAAATAATTGGATAATCTCTTGTAGTGGAAAATATATTTCTTTTCAAACTTGTTTAACCACCAATTATGAATCACTGAACACTTTAAGGATTCTAACTTTCTTCTTGATTGCTAGGATCCAGCCATGTATAAGGGTTTCATATTTTGCCACATTGTTAGTACATTGAAATTGTAATTGATATGCAACAAGAAAAAAATTACCTTACAGGTTAATAAGTTTGACTTTGATTCCAATTCCTTGTTTATATTTTGATCCGTCAAATTTAAGAATCCAGGCTTGATCATTTGTAGCTAATACTTTACCATTTTTCAATATCATTGAATAAATTTTTTTAGTCTGTATGTCTTGATATTTTTCTTTACATATTTCTAATTCAATTAGTTCAACCTTATCATGTTCTATACAATACTAATGTTCAATTCTACAAATTATCTCTAGACACATCATATAGTTGTTTTTTGAATGTCCAACATTATGCAACCTACACCAATCCTGCAACAAGAAACTTTTTAGTGAAATTTTGATTTTACCACTCTCTTGATCTTTTACAATAATATTCTTCTAAAATTTATCATAAGGATTGTTTTCTTCCTTAGAAGAATCACAATCTAATTCAATTAAAACATATGTTCCAAGATTTAGCTCATTAGATTTCTTATCATCACAAGTGAAAAATTCTTCAATTTTAATTCCCAAACTTAATATTTTGTAAACTCCTGGTTCTACACTCGATGTATGGAACTTCATTTTTTTATTATAAATTGTAATCATGTATTTCATGCATGGTTCTCTTTCAATCTTGATTTTATTAGGGACTCCCTTCCATGGTAACCACATATGTGAGAAATTAGTAGCCATGTATCCATTCAATGTTTTAGACCACTCTCTACTTAAAAGCGTACCATAAGTATCAGGTATCTCCACGACTTGAATGTCAATTTAATATTGGATTCTAGGATTAGAACCCAATTGAATGTGAATATTAGTCAACATTCTAACTACATTTACCTTAATTTTGTCAAGTTGAGTGACTTTCTTTAAAGAACTTGTCAGAGTTAATGCTAATGTCTGACTTATGGATAATGAGATCACATTAGTAGACGCTCCAAAATCTACTAAGCAGTTATGGAGATTCTTTCTGAATATTCTCAAAGTGAGAAAAAATGGTGGGGACTTTATTTTTCCTTTGTAAAAGGCTATTTACGCATCTGCTATGGGAAAAATGTTCTTATCTTTTGTTTTAGCTTGACTATCTTTCACTTGAATGTCTTTGAATTTTCTTTCTTCAAGAAAATCTTCTAAAGTGTTTAAGAAAGCTTTCTTCATCATAGGTGTATTATACAATTCTAATAGAGAAAGGATAATCTTTACCTTCTTAATTTCTTTCGCTAAATAATTAGTCAAATTGTTTTGATCAGTGAAATCTATCTTTTCACCTTTTGAAGCATTTGATGAATTGTAGTGAGAAGTTTCCTTAGGTAACCCTAGGTTATTGCTTGACTTGTCATCAGGTGGACTGTTCAAGTTATTAGGTAGAATAGATGTTATTAAAGGCACGTTGAATTTACCTCCACTATTAACGTTATTCCTCGTGATGTAATTATGTCCCTTGTGATATTGTTAGAAGACATGTATTTCATCTATTTCTTCTTGAGGCTCATTTTCATCTTGATAGGGAAAAGTATATGTTTCCAAGGTAATAGTCAAATTATCACTTTCATATTCATGAGCACAGTTTGTAATAACAATAGGTGATTTGAAACCTTCATAACTTTTCAAGACTAGAGCAGAGTCATGGGTGAAGCCACATAAGTGGTTTACACTTTAAGGAGGAAGGGAAAATGGCATTTTTGTGATTTCCAAAATTCAGGGGGTTCGCTCAAACCAAATGGTTCGATCAAACCCATTCAAGCATTTGGTCGAACCCCTAGGTTCAAAAAAACTGGTAGTTCGTTCGAGACCTTTTAAGGTCAATGGTTTAATAATAATTTAATGGGTTCGAACAAATGGGTGTTCACTCAAAACCCCTAAATTAGGGAATTTTAAAAAAGAGTCACTATTGAACGTCATACAATTCTTTTTGTCACTATTGAACATGAGTTCCTAGAGCATGTGAAGCAGTGAATGTTCGACGAATTCATAGGAAAAGAACTTCAACATACCACCTCAAGAGATATTTCCATCACCTTTGACCTCCATATAGAGCTTTCAAGGTTGGTTTTTTATTTTCCATGGAAGCTTGAATTGCATTTGTTTGAAAGACGTTTCAAACCCTAAATGAACAAATCCATTTTGTGTGTATGTTTATTGATAACATTCCATAACTTTTTGTTGTGTATTATGGAATTTTATGAGACCAAAGCTACCATTTTGATATACCTAGTTCCAAAGCTCCCATTTTAATTTATATACCCTATTTCAAATCTCCCATTTTGGCATAGTAGGGTGAAGGTTTTTGAATTTGGATTTACAGTTGACAATTGCATTTGGTTGAAAGTTTCTACATCATTTTCAATAAACCCATAAATGTTTCGAATTTGGCTTTAGAGCTGCCAATTGCATTTGCTTGAAAGTTTCTAAAGCCCTATGGAATTTGGTTTTATAGCTGTCAATTGCATTTACTTGAAAGTTTATAAATCCTTTTAAACAAACCCATTTAAATGAAAAAATTGGCTTTACAACTGTCAATTGCATTTGCTTGAAAGTTTCTAAAGCCTTTTAAATAAACCCATTTAAATGAAAATTTTGGTTTTACAACTATAATTGAATTTTCTTGAAAGTTTATAAATCCTTTTAAATAAAACCATTTGCTTGGAAAATTTGGCTTTACAGCTTCCAATTGCATTTGTTTTCATTCCAATGACTACAAGTTATACTTCCTCAACAATGGATTCATACACATAAACACTCAAGATTGAATTATGGCAACATTGAAGAACTTGTTAGGTACACACATGGCTTCCTCAAACATATATAAAATATATCTCTTGATATAAATAAAGTTCTTGGATAAGGAAAGAAAGCTTACATCCAAAGGAAAGACCCTTATAAAGTCACAAAACCCATTTAAAGACCATAAAGAAGACTTGTCAATTATTTTAAATAAATATGCACAAAGACAAAACTAGCCAAAAATATTAAGGCTCTATTCAATTGTGATAATCATATTATTTAACAAACATGAAAATAACATAAAAACAATAAAACCATTATTTTGAAAGAAAGGTAGAGTTAGGAAAGGAATAAAATATCACAAGAGAACTATCTCAAGTAAAATTTAAAATCCAAGGAGATTTTATATGTTGATAGAACACTCTTTCCAATATTCTCACAAGCTTTACCAAATCCTTCTCAATCCAAACCCTCTTGGTTTATTTCACTTCCCTCTTCTCAAGATCCTTGAATTATATAATAATCAAATCACAAAAGAGGAAACCCCTCTTCTTAACCTTTCATTTTGGCTAAATAAGTTGAATCTAATATATATTGCTTGATCTAATGGATTTTTAACATGTTGAACCATTTATTCAAAGGAAAGAAGAAAGTCCACAAAGGAATTATGAGTATTTAAATAAGATAAGTTTTAACTTATAAAATGTGGTAACTCAAATATTTTCCTCACCAAAATATCTCTCCAAATTTAAATCTAAATGTGCATCCAAAAAAATACAAATTCATAACTAAATTTAATTCAAAAAGTGGGCCATCTATGGCCTTCTATAAACTTCTCAAAGATGTCATTCCCATAAATGATAAATTAAAAGTTAAGTTATATTACCTACACCAAAATGACATGAAATTATCTTTCTAAGATTTCATATTTGCATAAATCCCTCAAAGAAATTTGTTAACTAATTTTAAATACTTAGACAAATACATATATATATGAATATATACTTCATTTATAAATTCTTGGAGTATATCAATCCATCATGTAATTAAAATCTTATACAACATGCATAATATTTTTGATGTATTCACAAAGTCACCTAGGGTCCCATAAGACTTGAGTAGGTGAATACCAATATGCATATATATAATGGTGGGGTAAATGGAGGAGGATTATGAGTAAGTTCATATATATCTATTACTTATTTTGCAATCCAATATATTGGTTAGAGAGGTTGCATTTGAATAGAAGAAGTGAAGATAAGGTCTATTAAAATATGACTCACCATCTTCTCTATTCTTAAGATTTTAGAGTATATCAAAATATGCAACCTATATTTCACTGTCGATCTCAACCAATCTTTTCTTCAACTTCCAAATCATCCACACAATCCTCCCTGAAATATTCAATATGTGAAACATAATTATGAGGAAGATACAAATAATCCTTGACATAAATTTTTGTATCAAAGGATAATATGATTCTATAATTTTAAACTATTTCCAGTTTTGAAATCAAAATACAATCAATTATCTATTTAATCTCAATAATCATAATTTTAAGGAAAACATAAATTACTGGAATCTTTTTAACCTATCTCTCATTAGATTCTACTTACTCTAACTTAAATTTAAAAAACAACATTAAAATCCACATAACAAATTTCAAAGACATAATATTATTACAATATTATTTTAAAATCTAATTGTAATGAATATTATAGTACTAAATATTCAAATTTTAAATCTATGAAAATATATAACCAAATGATTCTTAGTAAATTCATATATCATTTGTGATGAGAATGCTGAATATTATAATTTTTTAGGCCACTCTTAGGCAGTAATTCATCATTGTTAAAATGATCCTTAGTTTATTCATTTTTTTCAGGATTATAATTTTTTACAATTTCTATTAAACCAAACTCAAAATAATGGTATAGATTAAGATTCTTGTCTTTATCCTACATTTGGGTTGTGTTTGATTAGATTTACTATCATATTTAGAAGTTGTATTTTGTTATTATATATTTTTTAACATATATATAAAATGTATGGTTAGATTATTGAGATGTTTATAACAAGTATACAATATGAAGTCTAGCCTTATTAGATTGATTCTTAATAAATTAGGAATAATGATTAAATTTATAGTTTTATACAATCTATAAGTATAAATAGTTTGATGGTAGAAACTTTATACATATAAAAATATGATAAATGTCTGATTAGTTTTCTTTCCAATCTATAAATTTTTTATGTTCTTGGCTATATAAATGAGATGATTCACTCATATTGTAATGATAAAAAATTACTACATCAAAGAAATATTTCCAAGACATCAAGTTACCATTCTACATAACTCTCATGGAAATAAGAATATTATTTTATTTTAACTAAATATTATGTGTACTTTATCTTGAATTACTAGTTAATTTTGAATTATATACTTATAATTTAAAATAAAAGCATCCTTTGTAACATAGAATAGATAGGTTAATTAATGAAATAAAATATGTTTTTATATTAAGAAAAAATTACAAATATGGAACTCATATGATAAATTGATTAAGACAACTCTGTGTGAGAATTAAGATGAGAATAATATATACCTTCTTTCAAGAATTAACATTAGATTAATACTTGTCTCATATTGTTTAATGACACTAGAAACCAACAATGAAAGATTGAGAGTCTCAACTAATAATTCCACCTTATAAATCACATACATACTAGAAGCCAACAATTAAAGACCAAAATTCATAAATAGAGTTCATGTGTTATATATCATGCCTTTGAGGGGTCCACAAGTACCATGAGCCTTTTGAAATCATTCTCCATTTAAACCCAAATCCATTCCAAGAGAATTGGGAGGTGCGTATCCCAAGTTACTTAATTTCTTGTAGGAATTTAATTTCAAGAGTAAGACATTGTGACAAGTTGGCATGTAAGATAAGGTAAACCCATAAAATTCATGAAATGGATTATTTGGAATAGGTGTGTAGACCATTTGTAGCTAAATTCACGCGTTAAATTAATGGAAAAAGATAAATATTAAGAACTAAAAAAAGGATTCAAACCATAAAGGAAAATAAAATATTAATGGGAAAAGATAAATATTAAGAACTAAAAGAAGGATCCAAACCAAAAAGGAAAATAAAATATTAACTTAAAACATCAATTTCAAAACAAGAGTTTAGATAAAATTAAAAAAAATGTCAGTAGGAGGAATGATAATTTTTTTTAAAGATACCCATGGTAGATGAGACCAAACAAAGTAATCACATTTTCTTCATCTATGATACCTAATATTCCATACAAATGATCTTATTCTAGGTGAAATATGAATTTTCAACACAATGACATGACAAGAATATCACCTTAGTAGTTTTTGACATTTTTATTTTTGTTGTAAGTCACAAATTCACAAAATCACAAAATTTCTCAAAAAGTTGATAATTTAGGTAATTGGTAGTTGATTTGAGACGTGACCTCATTATATTCACTAAAACTTAAATTATGTGATCAATTTAATCATTCAATTAGGTGAAAGTGAAGGGTATTAATGTTTATTCAATTTTCAATTTTTAAAAGTTTAGTATTTTGATTAATCACTAATTCAATTTATATTGATGGAAGATTCGAGGTAATAAAAATAATATTTACAAAGATTAAATCTTCATTTTCTCTTGTTCTTTCATTATTTCATTCTTTTTGTACTAGGGTTAAATCTTCATCTAGGTTTGTTTTGTACTTATAATAAACCTTTATTCCTTAGTATCATGTTCTTGTACATTGTATGGTAACTTTCATGATAAATATTATGTGCATGTCCCTTCCTCCTATCAAATTTTCCTTATGGATATTAGGAAGTTTCTTTCTAATTTTTTTGGTTTCCTCCATATCAAAATATTGCTTCAATAATTTAAAAATTATATTTACAAGCTTATCATCTCTCATTTTCTTCTCTTATTTGTACCTTCAATAATGACTAAATTGATTTTACATGACCACCAATGTTAAGTAATGATGCTTTCCCTTTTTTACTAGTTGTAGGAAATAAATATGAGATGTAACATTTATCAATATTTTTTAAGTCTTTAATGGCACATTTTGTACTAGAGTGCACACTTGTCAATTTAAATTATGTTTTAGATTATGTTTTGTGTGCAATCTAGTAATTTGAATGATTTGATTATTAAAAACTATGATAAATGTTGAATGTTTTTTTGTTAATGGTATGAAAATATTATTGATGATTAGATAAATTATTCGAACTATTTTATATTTCTATTTCCTAGATCTAGATATATTATTTACCAAGGTTGCATTGCTCCTTTAGGTGTACATGCATATATATAACATGGAAATCGTAGATGTTCCACCTCCAAAATCTTTGTTTGCAAATAACACTAATGAGATTAAGAAATTGAGAGATTCATTAGCAGAGGGTGCAAACCCATTGATATATTTTGAAGTATGCAAGTCAATATTGCATAGTCTAGAAAAACTAAGAGATGAACTTGGACATACTAGTGCATATTCCCCTAATAGAGTAGCTACCATTCTTTCCTGCATGTGGGAAGAAGTAAATGGTGAGGTTCCCTTTAAACAAATACATGATGCTATGACCAAAGAAATGATAAAAAACACTTGTTTTCCATTTTACCAAAATGTACACAAGGTGAGGGGATACCAGGTCACCAGATGTGTGGATTATGCTATGGCCCCATTGATCTACTAGCATTTTCTCACAGCGCATGGTCAATATCCAAACAATGACTAGATTCCATTATATTTTTTTCAGTAGTTTTATGTTGAGGTTCATTTGTGCCTCAAAGTCAACTACCTGGACTTTCCAACATATGCTGGTTAGGGGCATGGAAGGATTTCCGATAGGCCCACCTATTGTTGAGTAGATAGACAAGCCCCAGTGTTTAGGGTATTGGTTGGCGACAGGTATCCTACTCTCACCCCAGATCTGGTCCCCTTAGTAGATGAGGTTGTCATTGCTTCCCAAAAGGAAACAATTGACACTGTAGGTGGCATCGCAACTACCACCACTAAGATATCTACTAATCATGTAGGTCATTATTTGATGTCTATACATTCATGATCCACACCATTTCCATCATAGTGGACCAAAATGGATCCTTATACAATGGTAGACATCCCTACTCCCACAAAACTCGGTGGACTTTTAGGAGATATGACATGTAGGACTCTACATTGTTTGATTAAGGACCTCTTGGAGGAATATTCCTTCATCACATCAAACTATGGGATCAGTATAGAGGAGATCAAAGATTATTTGGCACATGGAGTTCGTCCACATCCAGGATCCCATCACTCTCAGCCCAACACTAGTGCATGTTAGGATCCACCTACAGATCATTTGGCTACTGCACTGACTATGGGTTTTACTAAGATGTTGATTGTTCTCAATTCATCATTGCCAATACCACCTCACCTGCATAGTACTCTTCACTCATCATTTATGGCATGACAAGGGATGGATCTAATGGATGTAGATGTTGACTCATCACTTGACTGTTTGGTTCATATGGTGGAGATCATTGCAGATGAATTAGGTCATTCGAGTAGGAGTCGATATTCATATTATTCCTTGCACTAGATTTATGTTCTTTACTACATGTATTTACTTATATGATTATATCTAACTTACATTTTCTTATATGATATACATTTGATCTCTAACATACATTTCCTTATTTGATGACCTCTTTGCTTATAACGCGTTTATGTTTATACATTGAATCTATTTACATGTGTGTATGTGTTTTCTTATGTTTAAATGTTTATATGACATGCATACATTTGCTTATATTCAATATACATACATTTTCTTATTTGATGATCTCTAACTTACATTTTCTTATAGGATATTCACTTGATTTCTAACATACATTTGCGTATTTGATGACCTCTTTGCTTATAACATTTTATGTTTATACATTGGATCTATTTACATTTATGTACATGTGTTTGCTTATGTTTACATGTTTTTATGATATACATGCTTCTCTCTAGTAGAATTTTAGGAGAAGACTATTTCATTTTAGCCAAAAAGTAATAATGCACAAATTTAAATAAGTTTTGTTGATGTTGAACCCACAAACAAAGACCATCAAAATGGTCCCAAATGTTATTATAGAATCCCCTAGAGTTGTGAAATTTTATGTTATTTCATTTGATCACAACATCTCATTTGATCCTATATTCCCAAAGATAAGGAAATGAATGCCACTTTATAATTAAGTTCATTCATGTTGATCACAATAAATATTTTGCACACACACCCCTTGAATTTTATAGTAAGTAGTAAAATATTATAAAATAAATTACTCCCAAGCAAGTAAACTAATGATAATTTATAAATGAGTGTATTTACAAGCCTATTTATTAATGCACATGTTCTACTAGTTTTAAAATTTGATAAAAATGATGAAATTAAAATCTTGATACAAAATAATAACAAATAAAGTGCATCACTTTCTAGTACACAAAATTCGTGGGTATGTCCAGGATCATGATGGGCCAAAAAGTGGCGATATGATGGGTTTGTGCAGGGTATGTGGCTGATGACTTTTTTTTACCCAAAATTGATGAAATGAAAAGGGTTTTCAAAGGAGATTCTCAGCTTTCCACCAATATAAATTATGTTTTACTTTGAATTTAATAAATAATTATTATTCATTTTCTATTTGAATTACGACTAAAGTCCTATTTGATAGGTTGATTGACAAAAATCTATAACTTTCAAACAGTATCACATTTTTTGAATATGAAACATGTGTCACATTCTATGATTTGTATACTATAAGATTGAAAAAAGAAAAATTCAATTTAATGAAGTTTTGACCAAGTTAAGGTGGTCAGACATACGAGTTTTTATATTTTTAAAAAAATTTAATAAAAAAATCATAATTAATTATTTACTTGGAAAAAAATTACAAAAAAATATGCATCACATCGGGACATGAGTCCTCTACTTATATCTAAAATCTTATAAAAAAATATTATCATTTTATTGTGGTTAGGGTGGTCAAACAAACACCTACTTCTTATTTTTTCCCAAAATTTAAGTACTCTGCATTCAAATTTTAAATTTTCACCACATAGATCTTTTAAAAAAAAAAAAAAACCTAGTAGTTTAGAAACTACATTCAATTTTCTACATATTCTATTCTTACATATTTTTGAAATAATATAGACAACTTATTCAATTTTTTACGTCAAGTTGCCTAACTCTAATTTTTCTATTTTTTTTGCCACTTAAGGGCCTATTTTTTCCATGATGATCCTGCACACCCTCATATTTTTTAAAAATGACTTACAAAACATGAACCATTGAGGAGTTGAGAACAAAATATAATTATAAAGAAGAGGTAGAAAGATTCCTTTTATAATTATATCATCTTTCAAACAGTTTCCTTCTAAGTTATAAAATTTTATGTTAAATTATTTCATAAATAATCTCTTAATCTACACCATTATTTAACATGATCGTGCTTTCCTACAAATGGATATAAAATTATAGATTTTTAAAGAAATTCAATGCATAATTTGCTAGTTTCAACTTAGGATAGGAAAATTTTATTCTTCAAAACATTAAGAAAATTCAATTCAAATTATACCTGTATGTGCTCAAATCATTGTTCTACCCTCTCTACATCTCCTACGAATAAACATATCTCAACTATTGATTTAGAACCATCAAGGTGTGTTTGGTTAACTAGAATGACCATGTAAATTTTCCGAGCTACTATATATTGGGTTGTTCCCTTACTCTGCGATGAGTATAACTTATCTAAGATACACTTTATTAAACACTATGTTATCTCATTGGTGGAGATGATCTTGCACCTTTGGTATCAAGCTTGAGGAATATTATGCTTTTGACAAGGAACAAAATTCTAAAATTACTCTATGTTGCATACCTATACAATAAATAACAACAAACTCCACAATGAAATAACTTTTTTGATTACCACTTGATTCATTTAAATACAAGCTTATTTTTCATTATTCCATATCAAATTTCAAGATTAATTCATAGTTATATCACTTGGAGTATAGATTTTGGAGAAGATATTTTTGCACATTTATTAAAAGGAGGCAAATATTGGAGAAGATAACTTTTCATTTTTATCAATCTAGGAAAATTTTGGAGGATAATTTAACTAAGTTGGTAGAGGATTTGTTTTGAGTCATCTTTAACTTGAAGAATAAAATGGGACAACAAAGATAAAGAAAAATTGTGTCTCAATCTAAATTTTCAAAAGAAGAAGAACAAAAGAGGCGTGAACAGAACTTGGAAAATTATCATAGAAAGAAACAAGGTACATGCTTTTTTCCTCTCTCTCTCTCTCAAGTGTGTGTTTAGGACTTTTATTAACACCTCAATTTGTTTTCCTTATAAATATATTTCCAATTATTAATACCATGTTAGATTTAATTGGGAAATTTTAATACTAAAAAAATAGTAATCTTGTATAGACATTACCTAAATTCCTTATCATCTATTTTGAATTGATTTTGTATAGACATTTCAAGAATCTTTGATTTAATTTTTTTCAACTCCACTTAAATAGCTCATAGTCTCTCACTTTCTTTTCTTGCATGTAAAATCAAACAACAAGCGGGAAATTCTCAAGTTGAAATCGATCCAAATCTAGATATTGGATGAAACAAATACACTGAAGAACACATGGACCTTGAAGTTAGGGAGGAGACCCAAGTTCACACAATTCTTGTTGGAGAGGGGTCAGGATCACTTCCTTCTATTGGTATGGATGAGCATATATAAAATTATTTGAAACTTCTCTCACTTATAGCCTCATGTATTATCACTTTGTTTGCTTGCATACATAAACTTCACTTATATCTAGCATCATCTCTCACTTTCTTTGCAAAATATTTTGTGACATGTAGAAAGGGCTCAACAAGTAGGAAGTTCTCATGTTGAAGTCAAGCCAAATATAGATATTGGATCAAATGAATCTACTAAAGAACACATGGACCTTGAAGATAGGGAGGAGGCCCAAGTTCAAACAAAGCATGCTTGAGAGGGGTCAGGATCACTTCCTTCTATTGGTATAGATGAGCATATAAAACTAGCTGAAAAGGTGAGGAAACAAATTTCTTATAGAAATTTAGACCATTTACTTGAAATGGATATGGAAAAACTAAAATATTATTTCGACCAACTTGCAAATAAGAGAAAGAGGTCAATGACTAAATCTATAAATGGAATAATCAATGATCACTTCAATCATCAAGATATATACATTATGTTCACATGTGCACATGTTACATTCTAAAAATTTTATATATATATATATATATATATATATATATTGTAAAAACCTTGAGCATGAAAATGTTGTACACATTCACATGTCTTACCTTGAGTTCATTTTTACCATGAAGGTTTTGTTGTAGTGCAAGGGATATATCTAAAACAAGTCAAAGTTGTTCAACATGGGATTCATTTTGTTGACTATCAACCTAATAACAAGGTATATCAGTATAGTCACTTAATAATTTGTACCACTCTACATCTTCATGCAGGTCCACATGCACATGGCCAAAAAAAATGGAGACTAGATAGTGATGATCATAAGAAAAATTTACATGTTATTAAGAGCAAGCTGAACTAGAATGTTTGAGTGAGAATATATCTAGATTATTTTCAAGTTCACTTGTAACCCTATACATGTTCAACTGAGAACATATAGTAACAACTTGTACATAGTTGTAACCCATTTTACGCAAATTGCAATTATATGTACGTATTTGTTCCATAGAATTTTTAAGTTGAAGAATATTTGATTTCATTTGAAAGTTCAATGTTACACTTATAGGATCATCTCTCACTATTTTTACTTGCATGTAAACCCATATATATGATTTCAATATTTATTTGAATTCTAGTAAATTTTTTAAAAATAATTTTTCCTAAATTACAATTATATAAAACTTATATTTCTTTCATGGAATTCTTAAGTTCAAGAATCTTATATAGAATTATATACAACTTATATTTGTTCCATTGAATTTTTCCATGGTCAATTATGTGTTTTAAAATAAAGTATTATCTAATTATAAAAAAATTGCACACATATTTAAAACATAAATCAATGCAAATAAAAAAATAAAGTTGCCATCAATTTAATTCACAAAAATTACTGCAAATGGAAATAGAATGTTGCCATCCAGTTGCCAAATCAATATTTAAATGAATTTTATATGACTCCCTCTCTCCCCTCTACCCTTAACCCTTAAACCCTAAACCCTTGTTCCCTCTACCCTCTATCTCTCTCCTACTCCCCCCTCTCTCTCTCTCAAGTCTCTCTCTCCTACCCTTAACCCTTAACCCTATACCCTCTATGTCTCTCCCACTCCCTCTCTCTCTCTCTCACTCCTATCTCTCTCCCCTCTACCCTTAACCCTCTACCATCTAACTTTAAGCCTTAAACCCTTAAAACCTCTACCCTCTATCCTTAACCCTTAAACCTTAAAAACCTCTATCCTCTACCCTCTACCTTTAC
The DNA here is from genome assembly GCA_007258455.2 of Sequoia sempervirens. Classification (NCBI taxonomy): domain Eukaryota; kingdom Viridiplantae; phylum Streptophyta; class Pinopsida; order Cupressales; family Cupressaceae; genus Sequoia; species Sequoia sempervirens. The sequence continues at coordinate 166,478,914 of VDFB02256132.1, read as the reverse complement.
ACCCTTAAACCCTATACCCTCTACCCTTAAACCCTCTACCCTTAAACCCTCTACCCTATACTCTTAACCCTATACCCTCTATCTCTCTCCCACTCCCTCCCTATCTATCTTCAAGTCTCTCCATTCTACCCCCGATCTCCCTCTCTCTCTCACTCACTCCCTCTATCTCTCTCCCACTCCCTCTTTCTCTTTCTCAAGTATCTCCCTCATACCCTCTCCCTCTCATAGGTCTCTCTCTCTCTCACTCACTCATTCCTTCTATCTTGAGCTCCCCTCTACCCTATACCCTTAACCCTTAAACCCTCAATAGGTCTTAAACCCTCTACCTTCTATCTCTCTCCCACTCCCTCTCTCTCTCTCTCAAGTCTCTCCCTCCTACCCTCTCCCTTTGTCAGGTCTCTCTCACTCACTCACTCACTCCTTTTATCTTAAGCTCCCCTCTACCCTTTACCCTTAACCCTTAAACCCTAAATGGATCTTAAACCCTCTACCCTCTATCTCTCTCACACTCCCTCCCTCTCTCTCTCTCAATTCTCTCCCTCTTGTCCCCTCTCCCTCTCTCCCCTTTACCCTTAACCCTTAAACCCTAAACCCCTATACTCTCTACCCTTTATCTCTCTCCCCACTCTCTCTCTCTCTCTCTCTCTCTCTCTCTCTCTCTCTCTCTCTCTCTCTCTCTCTCTCTCTCTCTCTCTCTCTCTCTCACTTAGTCAAGTTCCTTCTATCTCGAGCTCCCCTCTATCCTCTACCCTCATCCCTTACACCCTAAATGGGTCTTAAACCCTCTACCCTCTATCTCTATCTCTCACTCCCTCCCTCTATCTCTCTCTCAAGTATATCCCTCCTACCCCTTCTCCCTCTCTCCCCTCTACCCTTAATCGTGAAACCCTAAACCCTTGTACCCTCTACCCTTAAGCCTTAAACCCTTAAAAACCTAACCCTCTACCCTCTACCCTTAACCCTTAAACCGTAAAACCCTCTATCCTCTACCCTCTACCCTCTACCCTTACACCCTTACACCCTTACACCCTCTACCCTCTACCCTTAACCCTTAAACCCTCAACCCTCTACGATTAACCCTATACCCTCTATCTCTCTCCCACTTCGTCCCTCTCTCTCTCAAGTTTCTCCCTCCTACCCTTTCCCTCTCTCAAGTCTCTCTCTCTCACTCACTCAATCCTATCTTGAGCTTCCCTCTACCCTCTACCCTTAACCCTTAAACTCTAAATGGGTCTTAAACCCTCTACCCTCTATCTCTCTCCCACTCCCTCCCTCTCTCTCTCTCAAGTCTCTCCCTCCTACCCCCTCTCCCTCTCTCCCCTTTACCCTTAAGCCTTAAACCCTAAACCTTTGTACCCTCTACCCTTTATCTCTCTCTCAAGTATCTCCCTCCTAGACCCACTCTCTGTCTGTCAAGTATCTCTCTCTCATTCACTCGTTATATATCTAGATCCCCTCTACCCTCTACCTCTAAGCCTTAAACCCTTAAACCATCTCTCTCTCACTCACTCACTCATATCTTGATGATAGGGACAGGGTTGGATTGAGTCAATCACTAGCTCAATGCTCTGGGTCACAAATTGATAGCCCCTTGGTGACTCTCTCCACCACTCAACCTGTAGGTCCTAATGGTTATTAGGCACCCCTGGTCCTTTTTCCAACCCTGCTATCATTTACAAGCCTTCAACCAACCAAATCTTGGTGCTCATTCCTCTTGTTCACTCACTAGCCCTTATTCTCCCTAAAGACTAGTTGATACTCCAAACGCCTCTGAACTTGATGCAGGGGTGTGTAAAACTTCCATGGGTGTAAAACCATCTTACAAAGGTTCTTGATCAACCTCCATGCTTTGATTCTCCATCGCTATCACAAAACCCTAGTCTAGGGTTTGGGAAGGGCTACTAGGCTTGAGCCCCTTTTAGGCCTCCTCACCCAAGAAAAATGCTTAATACTCCTCTCCTTCTACTAGTTAGACCAAACTCCCTTCTGGCACCCTAGCTCAAATTCCAAGCACTAATAGATTCTTGAGGTTTTGGACCCTTTTTCTGTTCGTACATAGGTGTACCCTGTTCTTGCAAGAACTAGGGCTTTTCTTGACCTTTTCTTGGACTGTTTGCACTTTCTAGCCTCCAGATGATCAACTAAAGGTTCTTCCTTCTTGCCAACCTTGGTGAAGGCTCCTGCAATCACTTCACACTTTGCATTTGTTAGGCATTTAGCACCCCTGCCACATTTGGACTGTGTAAAGACTGTCTTTTCCAAGTCGGGCCTTCAAGCTCACCTAGGAACAACCTTCTAGCATGCTTCTTGAACCATTACTGACCCCTATACTTACACTATGTACAAGAATGGAGTTTAGCCTTGTTTCCACAACACCCATACTTCTTGGTACAGACAAAAAACAATCTAAAACTCCATTTTTCTGAGATTTACCAGTCAAAACAACAAAATAGAGAAAAACATAGTATTTACAAAAAAGATGAAAGCAATGAGCAAAACAGTTTAATGTGTCAAAACAGAACTTCTCAAGACCACACTACATGCTATCAACCCTACAAAATGCCTCCTGTAATCCATTTAGCAGCAATCACGCGGCCAAGAACAGAAAAACAACACTTTTCACACACAAATCACTATATTTTTATTATTTGCATATATCTTCAAACGTTCCCAAAGCTTCCAACCCTCAAACAGGTCGAGAGTGAACTTTACATATGCTTGGAAATAGTTAGGTTTCCTTTCTCGAGCCTAAGAATGACCAAAAACTTAGCGTTGGAAAACACAGTGTGTTTTTCAACCTTGGTCTATTGTAGGGAAAACAACCCAAACATAGGCTTCCTAACTTATTCAACTTCACCACTCCTAAAATAAGGAGAAAAGGTCCTCAACCATAACTAAGATGGTCCACAAGACCTTACACAACAAAATGAAATTTAACAAAAGACTTCAAATGAAGCATAAACCTTGCGAGGTGCTCCTGCACCACTTGAGCTCCCCTCTACCCTTAACCCTTAACCCTTAAACCCTCTACCCTCTACTCTTAACCCTATACCATGTATCTCTCTCCCACTCCCTCCCTATACCTCTATAATTCATTTGAACATGTAATTAAGATAACTGATAGAGATATTTAATGTTCTCAATATTTCTTCTTTGTTATCAGTTGCTATTCAATTGAAACAATGGAGACTTTAAGGAATATTGTGCTTTTGAAATAATGTAAAATTTCAAGAAGAATGGGGTGAAGAAAATACAAAATTTTCTTGTTTCTTTTCCACTTTAACATATAATATCACACCAAAAAATACATGTGAAACCTCCACAAACTTCTCAAAATGGTTGTATTTTATGGTGGACTAAATCCACCAAATGCATGAAATAATTTGTATGCATCTATAATCATCACAACTCATATGTTATGATGAACTTCAAACTCATTCATGTTACCATAGATTTGGAGGCTTAGACCTTCTTTTCACCTCTCTACTTGTTATAAGTTGCTGCAATGCCCTACTAGAAGCATACAACTAGTGCCTATACTCATTAAAGAGATTATATAAAAGCTAAACTTCATTGGTTGAAGATTCCTAATAAGTTTTATTAGGAGTTGTCCAGTCCTAGAGAGCTAAAATAGTTCCTAGAAACTCATGTCCATTTGGGTAGCTAACAAACTTTAGTGTAGTCATTCTATCACATTTTCAAAAAAGACATCAAAACCATTTATAATATCTTTTCCAAAGCCACATTCTCATGGTTCTCATGGTCAAAAGCTAAGGCTAAGCATAAATTCAACAATCAAGATGAAGAATCCTAGTAGGAAATCTTTGAGGCTATCCTTCCTTAAATTTAACATAAGATTGTAGTTGAGACTAGAGGTCACTAAATGGGGTGCAAGGATTGAAAGTGGTTGGGCTCAAATGAGCAAGCAACCTCTATTTTGTTTCATTTTATTAGAGGCAAAACATGATTTTATGAGAGTTAAAAGCCATGTCCTTTTCATGATTTAATTTCATACATGCATTCAATTCATTATCTTACAATCACAAAGGGTTAATAATATGTACTATTCTCATTTGCCTCTCCTTTTCATAATTGCATTCATTCACACCTCCTCCATGTTAAATAAGGAAAGAGAGAAATTATGGAACACTAGGAATGAGATTATTGGTAGAGAATTTTTTTGGAAGTGATTAGAGGCATGAAGATTCAATAAAAATCCCCCAAGTATGTAGATCAACCCCTTTGTTTCATGTTTGATCTGTTGTACATTTCAATGTTCTGTATCATCGTTGTGCCTTCTTTGTATTCTTACATTTTTGTGCTTCTTCATAATATATAAGTATATAATATATTATTTATAATTATTAATAATATATAAGTATATAGTATATTATTTATAATTATTATTAATATATATGATTTATATATTATTAATAACTATTATATAGATATAATTTATATTATAGAGATAAAAAAAGTATATAATTATTATATATTATATAATTAATATTATAAGTATATATTTAGAGGAAAAACATGATTTTATGAGAGTTAAAAGTCATGTCCTTTTCATGATTTAATTTTGTACATGCACGATTCATTATGTTATAATCAGAAGGGCTAAGAAAATTTACTATTCTCATTTTCCTCTCTTTTTCATAATTGCATTCATTCACACCTCCCCCATGTTAAATAAAACTACTAGAAAACTAGCAAAAAAAAATAAAAAATACAACTATATAATTAATATTATATATTATAAAATAAAACTATTACAACAATGGAAAATAAAATAAAATAAAATTGATTCATGGTAGGGGGTCCGAGCGAACGTCAGTTAAGAGCCGGCTCAAACTAGCCTCCCATACATTTTTTTATAATATTTTAAACTGGTTTGGTCAAACATGGGTTTGTTGAGCCCGTGTTCAATCGAAAATATTTTTTAGGTTTGACCAAACCCTAGTTTTTCCAAACCACCCTTTTCCCCCTTCTCCCCCCAGACACCAAAAATGCCCGAAATTTTGCACTTCGAAGATTGATTTCAGAATGAAAATGGAGGAGACTTCACAAACCCAACTGGTATTAGGCAGCCCTCAAAATGAGCTATCCAATTAATATAATTTTCATATGTTTTGGTTTTATATAAATTATCTATTTATTTTTTTGTTTTATTAAATATAGGATTTTTAAAAAAGGGGTAAAAACTTTATTGAAGATCAAAAAGAAACATTACAAAGGAAGCACAAGACCGAGATCCCGAGGAAAAACAAGAACAACAAACCAAACTAAGAACAAATAGCCAGCACCATCAGCTATCACCATTCCCAGTGTAAGGCCCAACTATTTCAGTAACTTAAATAATGTTATAAGTACCTTGTGATGGTTCTATTTTCATTTACTTTGAAATAATTGGTTGACCTTCTTAAGCTTGGATATGTAAGTGTTACATGCATTACCTTGTATTAGTTGATTTTGGTGCATAGAAAACTGAATCCCATAGGCTATTGAAGACTAAGGTATCAATACAAGTAAGATGATTTAAACCTTAAAATGAAGGTAAGTTGGTTTCTAACCCTTTATAAGTTTTTGATATTTATTATGAGCAATCTCTAATTGAAAATAGGCTATGACTAAGATTATTTTCCTTTAAGAGGGATGCTCTAGTTATGGTGAATTAGTTGTTTTTTTTAGATGATTGTTAAATGGTCGTTAATTGAAAATTATTTTTGGATTAATATTACAATCACTATAGTGTTTTAAGGATTAATATAACCTCTTTCAAATAGATAGTACTATTAATTACAAGGTAAGTGGAATTATTTAAGTTAGTGCTTGTATAGTATTTTATTAGACAAACTCATTTTAGTGAATTAATATTAGAGGGTGTCATCTTCAAATTTAATTATTCAATGACTATTTTATAGGGAGATTAAGTTAATATTATATTTATTTCCATAAATATATAATTAAGTAAAAGAGAAATCATTCACATTGTTATCATTTTTATGGAAAATATGTAAATGAGGTAACTGGATTATGATGTTAGTAGATGCCCCAATTTTGGATGAGATGATATTTATATTCAATAATTAAATCTTTTGTCATTTCATTTTGATTATCTATTTGGATGTATTTGATGTGTGTGTTTAAGTGTGCAGGGATATTAAAGAGATTGGTCAAAGGGAGAACAAGAGACCAACCAAGAATGTTAACCATTCCCTTTTGTATACCTGGTGAAGAAATGTTAATTTAATTTCCTATCCTACCAAACCCTTTATTTCTTACATCTAATTGTAGAAACTCATATTCGCCTTTGTAGGGGAATTTAAGGAGGGATAAAATACGTCCTTCTAGTTTTACTTAAGGAAAAAGTAAATCCCTCATCCTAGCAGCTTAGGTAACTTTATATATAGGGTTGATTACATGCTTTAGAGGGGGGCTGGAAGGAAAGTGTTACGATGCAGGAGGTGAAGGAGTGATGGATAGGAGGGCTTCCATTAAAATGCAAACCAGTGAAGAGGTAGGCCTCCTTATCTAATGAAGGAATGGGTGTGTTATATTCTTTCCTTAGTCCCGAGTGGATTTTCTATGGCTAAATACATGTTTGATGGCCTTAAACTCTCTTGTGTGTATACATGTTCTTGTTCTTGTGTGTATACCTGTTCTTGTTCCTATGTGTGTATACCATGTTATTGGTTGGTCTCATAGCTCGAGGGAATGGTGAGAGCCTTCTAAGGCTTGAGGACCCATTTTGGTTGGGAGGAGAGCTATCTCCCTATGGCTGATTGATTTCAAGGAAACATGATGTAGCTGAAAACTCCAAGCTAATGGCGTTATGAGACAGTTATGTGAATTTATGATTTAATGCATTCAAATAAATTTTTATGATTTTGTAAGAGAAATGTTGTAGAAAACTATAGAGTTCCTCTATAAGTCAGTTGTGTTTATGATAATATGGTAGAAACAGACTTGCTAGTAAAAATCTTGGAGTTAAATACTATTTTTTTCCCTTGTTTTCTCTTGCGCTATCTAACTTCTTTCTATTATACAAAAATACTACTTATAGTTATAAATATGTACGTAGACATATTTATGGTAGAATGGAACAACCCTAATAACTATTTCCTTGTGGACGTGGGATCTCCAAAATAGCAAAACCAGTGCAACAATACTAGTCAGGAAAAATGGTTGACTTGCTGTAATTATGTTATAGTAAAAAGTGCTTACTCATCTCAGTTTTTGTTTCTCCTGCCTGAATCATAAATACAAGGTTCATTTATGTTGCTATTAGTACAATGTTGGATTTAGGATTTTTTCAAGGAAGCTGGATAAGCAAGAAAATCACCTTGATTTGTCTAATAAACATGATGTATTTTGTCATTTATGCACTTGCTATAAACATAAATTTTGCCATTATTAAATCTACAACATCACCTTGCTGGTTGTTATTGGATTTTTGTTTCTTGGCTATTCACGAGTGTTATTTCCTTTTATTACTTATGTTTATATTAGAAGATGAAATGAAACAAAAAAAAAATAGAATAGGCCAAACCAATTGACCATATCATACCTAGAAACTAGTTTATTTGGATATAGAATAATCAAGACATCATTTGAAGGGTACAACTTGGAAAGAGTAGATTAGTGTATCTTGAATATAAAACCAGAGGAAAGTAAAAATAAAAATAAGAAATGAAGACTACATGATATTTAACAGAGTCAAGTCCCCCTTGTACGCCTGAGGTGTAAAACCTTCTACTCTTTCCCACTTCTGTCGCCCTCCTGTAGTACTCTGGGAGCTGCCTAAAATTGCTCTTTCATGGCGTCATTGTTCTGTCCTTCTCCCTTGCCAAGAATGGTAAATTATGGTGTGTTTTAATTCCACAACAGACTTATGGAAAGGTAAACCAAGCAAAAATATTTCTCAAGAGTTTTGGATTCAACATAGTTGTCAGTAAGGGAAGTGCTATTATGACAGATGTATGATAGTGTCAAACTTCAACCTTATGTGTATGTTTCTTTTATTACTTTGGGCTTTCCACCAACATTTACCATAAGAAATATAAATTTAATCCTACTATAATAATTTAAACTAAAATAAAAATGATGACTTGGTTTGGAGACTAAATGATTAAAGAAAAAAACATAATATTAAAGATTGATCTAATATTTAAGGCATATTGGTGTTGACTGGTGTGCTATATCTTTCACATGCATACCAAATCAATGAGTAAAAGTTTCATGGGTAGAAAATATGCCGCCTACCTCTAATCTCACCTAGTTGTGTCAGTTTTGACAGCTATCTTCTGGAGGAATGAATAAATTGATGGGATGGGAATTAATTGGTGAATGCAGAGAAGTAAATGCTAACCAACCTCATAATTTAAGGCTATTTAAACTGGTTTTAATGGTTGTTATCTGTTTACGGTTTTCCTCAACTTGATCATTAAAAAAAATATATAAATATAACTAAGAAAAGTATCCAAAGCTTTTTCTTGTAGAATTTACTATGCTTTGGATTATTATAAGAAAATCAGTTTGATGATAACAGATAGGTGAACATTGAAACAAGAAAACCCACATGATGGTTGAATATAAAATGTTGTATTTTGATTTACAATAACTTCATACTTAATAATTCCTTGCTAGAGAACTGATGAAGTATTTTAATGTAATTTTAATAATAATGACACATAACTATTTTTGCCAAACTGGAATTAAATATTCAAGAGCAGATCTAAAGTTTAAAATCCCAAGGTAGTTGTGTCAGATGTAGGGTATACAGAAAGGTAGTAATAGGTATATCAAGGTGAGTGATGGAAGATTTATGTCTTTTCGCTGGGAGCAAAAGTTAAGAAAAATAGTCAAATTCAGAATTTAATAATCAATAACCATCATTAAAGTCTCCAGGAAAGTGTTCATAATGGTAGAAAATTTATTATCCATTGGGTCTAGGTATTCACAAGTATATATATATTAGGAAAAACTTGGACAAACTATTTTACTAATAATAAATTAGCTTTGTTGCTTCTTTCCAAAAAAAAAAATTAAATGAACAAACTAGCTAAAGTTAATGAAAGTTGCATTGAATAAAAAAATACAGTAATAAAAATTTAAAAGAAACCTAGATTTCTATCATAGGGTGTTTAAATTGGTTAGGGACCATGTAACAAGTATATATTACTTTCTTATTCAATGCCCACATCATAGAAAATATGGGCATGGTTTTGGCCTTAATAAAATACCTACCTATTCTTATCTATTAAAATAGTCTTCTTACATGAAGGAAAAGAAAATAGGATGGGGAGAATCTAGGTTTCAAGGAGACATGGCTTATCTAATATATGCTCTGCATATATGGAATAATAAACTCCTTCAAGTATAAGACTTTTAAAAAAAAAAAAAGATGTAAGAAATACGAATAATTATCTAATATGCTATATGCATATAGTGAGAAAGTTAATTGAGTAGTATTATAAGGGAGTTAGTTATTGAAATGAAGTGGGAGCACTTATTAAATATTTTATATTTTACATGGTTCATTATTTGAAATTATAAGATAAGTTATTTTTATTATTAATGTTAATAGTGATATTTGTTAATTCAACATTGATATTAACAGTAAGATTAATATTAATAATAAGTGTTGATAAGAATATTTATAATATTAATATGAACTAGATTTTAAAATTATTATTATTATTATTACTACTAATATTAATAATACGGTATCTTGGCACCATCACTAAGAGTAATATTAATACACATTCAAAGCGGTAATATGGTTAATGAGCAAAAAAAAAGGAAAAAAATAGATGCAAGATCCTACTTGGATATTGGATTTAATGAGTTCATAATCGTAAATATATATAGTAATATTTATATCGATAATGATATTAATGATCACATTACTATTAGTCTCAATTAATATTATAAAAAGGAAAAAGAAAGAAAGGTTCTATAAGTAACATTAGTATTATTGACCAATCTCAAATTTATATGGGAAATTAGTATGAACACTAATAACACGTGGAATTAGTACCTTAGCCAAGAATTATAATAGAAACTATAGTTTGGGGATAATTGAAAGTATTTTTAGTGATTTAACATCGATAAAAATAAGCCCCTAGTAAGATAATGTCGAGTACTCTTATGTTGATATTTAAATTTGGTCCTTCTCATCATCTCTAGAGGGTGTGCACAATGGACTCTGCACACCCGCTTGTAGTCTAACGCAACACTTCTCTTTTGGCTGATGTATCACTAATGATGATTGTTATACATCATCATGCAATGGGTAGAGTATGGTTCCATACATGTGTTGAGTTAACTCTGATAGTGTTTTATAATGTTTAAAAAAAATAAAAAATGATAGTTGTGTTTTCGCTCTTCATGCAAAATTATGGGCATGACACCCAGCCCTATCTTCAACAAGAATATTCATTAAATCAAGATGGAGCTCCTGAGGAACCAACTCCCACTCCTCAATTCTACATCCTCAACATGCTCAGAAGCCCATTTTTCCAAACAATCAGTTGCCCTATTCCACTCCCTTGGAATATGGACAAAAGACACTGTTTCCATCAAAGAACTAACCCACATAATTTGTTGTACAAACCTCACCAACCGCCAGCTGACATCAGCTACTTTCTGCTCAATAAGCAAATTGATCAATATCTGAGAATCAGATTCACAAACAATCCTTCTCCACCCCAAAGCATGAGCTCGCTCAAGAGCATCAAGAATAGCCAACCCTTCCACTAGGTTGATGGTCTAAGTTCCTTCATAGATCGAAAAGAGGAAGATCACCAACCCCAAAGAATCCCTACCAATCCCCCCAATGCTAGCCAGTCTCTGATTTCCCCTTGAAGATCCATCAGTATTGATCTTCAAAACACTGAATGGGGGAAGTTTTCATTTGCCATCCCTATCAATTTTCTGCTTCTCTCGTCGTCCTCTCTTAGCCCTAGCCCGAGCCAATGATGACCCCTGAATCCCCAATCTCTCCACCAACTCTGTATCCCTTTTCACCAAAGGGAATTCCACTTCACACCTAGCTTCCATTGTTTCCTGAACCATACCCAATAATCTCTACCAAATTTGTTGTACCAGCCTCTGTTCTCCATGAAATATCCTTTGATTACGTTCCAACCAAATCTTCCACAATAAGAAGATAGGCCCCACAAACCACACCTCCTACAAAAAAGAGGCCACAGAAGGGGGCCGACCCATCCCCTGCCAAAATTCAATCAAGGAGGAAGCATGAACACAAGGAATTTTCCAAACACCCCACCAAAAATGCCAAAGCTGAAGGGCAAAAGAGCAACAAAAAAATAGGTGAGTAGAGTCCTCCTCATTAGCCCCACACATAAAACAAACAGAAGGACCCTGGAAACCTCTCTTCTGAATGCTATCCTAGGTCAAACACTTATTCCAGGCCAACATCCAAACAAAGCAATTACATTTTGGCCAAGAAAGCCTATTCCAGACCTTCTTCCACCACTAAATTTCAGGCCCAGCCAACCTATGAGACAATAACACACTATAACCAGAGGCTACAGTATAGGTCCCCTTAAGATTGGGGGACCAGGCAAGCATGTCATCATCTCGGAGAGAACTGCATCTTCGACTGGAGAGGATACTTTGAAGCACTGCACAATCCTCTTGCAAATCAACATCTGGCCACTCAACCAGGGACTTCCATTTGGCCACCTCCATCTAACCATAGGAAGAATAGGACTTAAAATAACTCACCCGCGACCAACCAGCCTCAAGAAATCTTTGGAAAAGATTCAACAAATTGGGAAATTGAGACGTGATGGGAGGAAAACCATCCCAAGAATCAGACCAGAACTGTACCTCTGTCCCCTTCTTGCAGATCCAAAATAATCCCTCCTTAATCAGCATAGCCCCTTTTTTGAGGGTGCCCCATATCATTGAGCCCTTCCCCACAAGGGGGTACCTAGACATATCAAGCTGAGGGATCCCTGGGAGATACTTCTGAGAAAGAATCCTGGCCCAACTCTTATCCTGCTCGTTACACCACTGCCAATACAGTTTTACAGCTAGAGCCTCCCCAGTCAATGCCGACTGCCTCAAACCTAGTCCACCATATTGTTCTGGACTACAAACAACCTCCCATCTAACAAGACTCCATTTGGAGGAATCCAAGCAACTAGCCCATAAAAATTGTCTCGACACATAATCTAGGTCCTTAAGAAAGCCCATAGGGGCAACTTGGAGCATGCATCTATAAATGGGAAAAGCCTACACCACTGACTTAATCAATTGGACACGACCAACAAAGGATAACCATCGATGAGTCCAATGATTGAATTTCACCCGAAATTTATCCAAAATAATCTACCAAGACTCTTTAGGCAGTCTACACACCGAGATAGGAATGCCAAGGAAAGTCAAAGGGAGAGTCCCAATCTGAAATCTCAAAGTTTGGGCAATCCTCTATTGAATGGGGCCCGAAGTGTTGAAGAATAAAATGGAATACTTGCCCTCATTAATCTATTGACCAAAGGCAACTAGGTAAACATCCAACACTCTTCGTAAATTAGAAGCCTCCCGCATTCTAGCCATCCCCATCAAAGTTGTATCATCCACAAATTGTAAGTGAGTTTGCGGAGGTAAGGTGCCACCCCACCTCCAACCCTGAATGAGGCTAGACTCCACACTCCTTTTAATCCATCTCCCCAAACCTTCAGCCAAAAGAATAAACAAATAAGGGGAAAGAGGGTCTCCCTGCCAAAGCCCCCTAGAAGCACCAAATAACTCAGAGTGACTATTAAATATAGGATTTTCACTAAAAATGAAGTTATTTATTTTTCACATGTGGAAAAATAGAAGATTATCAATTTTTTTTTTTTAAATATGAGTGCACCAGATATTGGAGTCCTTGATCCAACAAAAAAAAAGAATTTTGATAAATACAAAAAAAGTTATCCATTATATGATTGTGCTATGTCTGAATTGTAATTGGTTTGACTTTGAAACTTGATTAAAGAAAAATATTCACTAAAACACTATCTAACCAAGTGGAAGCACTAGATATTGGAGTTAAAAATCTAAATTTGAAAGAATTAGAATTTTATCCTTCATGAAAAAAAGTTATTCATTATACGGTGAGAGTCACTTTTTAAAAATGTTATTTTTTGAGAAAAACTAGTTTTTGAGGGAGATGAAAAAAGTAGTGCAATCTTATTCCAAAAAAATTGAAAAAAATATATTTAGAATCTATAGACAAAGTTTCACAAAACTCTAGTTTTCATCATCTTCAAATTCCTCATGGTTTAGCCACTATAGGTGCCTGAAAGTGAAGATTTAGTTAAAATAAATAAATTAGTGTCCAGTTTGGCCAAAAATTGTAAACCACTATTATGGGATCACCCTCATGTCCTACTGGAACTAATTCATTCCCTTTAGGAGTTTGGGAATCACAATGTTCATAGTAATCTATAGCAACAAGAAAAATGTCTAAAGCAATTTTAAATTATGAATAATCTACTTCATCATGAGCATTTGTATTATGAATTCTACACCAATTATTCATCACGAGGTTAGCTAAGTTCACTTTCAATGTAGATTTTCCATCATTTTAGCCAAGATTATCTAAATGCGTTGATACTCCCCCATTATTAGCTCATGTATTCCAAGGTATAGGTGGCCCAGGAGCATTATACATTCAATTTTGCGAATTTAGATTATTATTCTGAGCATAGAAATTTTGATTCCTTAATTGTGTAACCTTTTTGGTTAATATTTTGAGTTGAGTTGTAACCTCTTTCATGTCTTCTTTTTCTTTAGAAATCTTGACATTTTGATTTTCTTGAGTTTGCGAGAAAAATGAATTTCCATTAGGATGTAGCTTTGTAATAGCTGGACCAGGGTGAGGGACTAAAGCTTGACTATTTCCTGGTTGAAAGAAAGTATTTCGAGGAAATTTCCCATTCAGGACCAATGTAGGATAAACATTAGGAGCTATAGGATGACCTATAGGAACTCCATTTTCATTTAGGGTAGGGTAAATATTCAATCTATTCCTACCATTCGTGGTTGATCCATTTCCAAGATGTTTCATTTCTAAATTCACACTTACAGCTTCGACATAGGATTCTGGTAAAGTAGTAGGAGGATTTTTTCTTCACTTCACAAACATAGCAGTTAAAGGATCTACTACTATATAATAAACTGTAATAGTAGAAAAATTATCCACTACATAAAGTGCATGTAGCGTAGAATAAGCCTTTCAAAACATGTCATTAAAAGTAGTTATGGGTTTTCCTTTGAACCTCTTGATTTGAGCAAATTGATGATATAACAAAATAGGGTTAGTCGGTGTTCTAAATCTGGCTAAAAATTGAGTTTCCATGTCTTGCCATGATCTAATAGAATCACGAGGTAGGTTGATATACCACTGGTAAACTTCATCACTTAAAGTATATGGGAACAACCTACATATGACATCCTCATGCTGAATCCTTGCTCTAAAGAATGTATCCTTGAATATACTAATATGTTCTTCCGTGTCTTTGTGAAAATAATATTTAGGACATAACTTATCAGGATTTTTTGGTAAATAATTATATATATAGCAAATTGAATCGGTGACTCTACATCAAAGAATTCCATCACTATGGGAGGTGGTGGTGCAACAATAGTTGGATTCCTCAAACATGCACTTAAACTTCCATACTTTTGAGGTCTATATGATGTTTGACCACCAAGCTCGACTAAAGTCACATGAGGATCACATGACCGTGATCTAGTGATTCTATGGAAATCTAGCTTAAAACTTAACAAAACCAAGAATGACAATAGTAGGCCCTCCTTATAGCACCGGATCATGTTGACAATGATTTTACTCATAGAAAATAGGGAAAATAAATTCTTCACAAACAAGACCACAAAGAGCCTATCCTTCTTGAAAGATATGGAACAAAGACAATCTAAAGGGGAATTATGCATTAATAGGGAAAACATTGTCTTTCATTCAATTCCAAGTCTCCAATAACTAGGTCATGATTACACTAGGGTCAGTGTTGGATACTAATGTGATATTACTATTAATCTCAAAGGGACTATAGTTATTTCTAGTTTTGCTAGGAATTATAAGCATTTCTCACAAAATTTCCACTTCATTCATAAAATAACATCATGAAATCAAAAGATTTATAATAATATTTCATGAACACCACAAATTCCTTGCTATCACTTAAGTAGATTTAGGGTATGTGCAAGATCATCATGGAAAAAATAGGTCCTTAAGTGGCAAAAAATTCAAAAAAAATATAATTAGGCAACTTGACGAAAAAATTTGAATAAGTTATCTATATTATTTCAAAAATATGTAACAATAGAATCTGTAGCCAATTGAATTTAGTTTCTAAACTACTATGTTTATTTTATTTTATTTAAAAAAAACTATTTGGTGAAAATTTGAAATTTCAATGTAGTAGTACTTAAATTTTAGGGAAAAAATAAGAAATAGGTGTCTGTCTGACCACTCTAACCACAATAAAATGATAATGTTTTTTATAAGATTTTAGATATAAGTAGAGGACTCATATCTTGATGTGATGCATATTTTTTTGTAATTTTTTTCCAAGTAAATAATTAATTATGACTTTTTTATTACAATTTTTAAAAAATATAAAACCTCGTATGTAAGACCACCTTAACTTGGTTAAAACTTCATGATTTTTTTTTATAAAAATCTTATAGTATGTTAAGCATAGAATGCAACACATGTTTCAGATTCAAAAAATGTGATACCATTTGAAAGCTATAGATATTTTTCAATCAACCTATCAACCAAGACTTTAGTCATAACTCAAATAGAAAATGAATAATAATAATTATTAAATTCAAAGTAAAGCATAATTTATATTGGTGGAAAGTTGAGAATCTCCTTCAAAAACCCTTTTTGTTTCATCAATTTTGGGTTAAAAAAAGTTGTCAGCCACATACCCTACACATACCCATTATATCGCCACTTTTTGGCCCATCATGATCCTGTACATACCCTTTAGCATTAAGCATTCAACAATTTTATGGAAAACAAAATATTTCAAATAAATTTCTTCCATTCATTTAAATTTTGGAACTTTTTCAAGAATTTAAAATCTATTCTAAAACAAAGTATAAAAAGTAATGAAAATTAAAAATTTCTCTCGGTTATTCTCCATGGATGCCACAAAGAATTAATTAAAATAGAACAAACCGCTTTATACTTCACCAGATTGCTTCATAACTACACATAAATTGGTGCAAGCTTTTAAAGAGAGCAATTTCGTTCCTGGAAACCAAGTAGGTTCTATATGCACCCTTAAATGGTGCAGCATACTGTATGAACCAAGATCCTAGACTTGCAAAAGTACAACAAACAAACACATTATTAGATCAAATGCAAGTCAAGATCAGATTCCCCACGAAATCCATTTAACAATGTTGAAAATATGAATGAAAGCAACAATATATTGAAAAAGCAATGAAATAGATTAAATCCTATTAAAAACATGCAAACTCTTGATCTTATGGGGGATTTGGTGCCAATTTGATGTGGAAATTGCCCCTTTCCCAACTCCTATGCAATATTTTGATGATTTGGTAATGATTGATCCACTTGGTGATTGCTTCAAATGAAATCCATGGAGAAAACCTATAATAACCTAGCTATGCCTTGATGGAGGGTGCTGTCATAATAGTGGTTTATAATTCCTAAGAGGAACGAATTTTAGCTGAAATCACATATTTTTAGAAAATATAATGATTTAAGCCTTAAAAAGTTTCATTTTAAGGATTCCAATTCAAGAGAGTTTGATCAAATCACCTTAGATCAAACCCCCTGGATAGAACCTCCCTAGTTTTAAACCATACCTATAAATGCGTCTCCTTTACACCTATCAAAATGCTGATAAAAAATCACTTTTGATTTAGATTTTGGGGGATCAAATGAATTCATTTAAAATTTATTTCAAATGATTATGGTATTCCTCAGAACAAGCTATCCAATGAATATAATTTTAATATGTTTTGGTTTTGTTATGTATTTGTTTTTTAAGTTTTATTAAACATAGGTTTTTCATCGAAAATGAATTTCTTTGTTCTTCACATGTGGAAAAATAGAAGATTATCAAAAAAAAAATTAAAAAATATGAGTGCACCAAGATATTGAAGTCCTTGATCCAACAAAAAAAATAAATTAAATTTTTACATATACAAAAAAAGTTACGCGTTATACAGTCGCACTGTGTCTGAATTGTAATTCGTTTGACTTTGAAACTTGATTAAGGAAAAAATATTCAATAAAAAACTATCTACCCAAGTGGAAGCACTAGATATCAGAGTTACAAATCTAAATTTGAAAGAATTAGAATTTTATCCTTCAGGGAAAAAAAGTTATGCGTTATACGGTGTGCATCACTTTTTAAAAATGTTGTTTTCTGAAAAAAATCTATTTTTGTGGGAGATGGAAAAAGAAGTGCAATTTGATTCCAAAATTTTTGAAAAAAGTATTTTTAGAACCTACAGAATTTTTTTGATGAGACTCTAGTTTGCACCATCTTCAAATTCCTCACAGTTTAGCCGCTATAGGTGCCCGAATGTGAAGATTTAGTTAAAAATAATAATTTTAGTGTCCAGTTTGGCCAAAAATTGTAAACCACTATTATGGGATCACCCTGGAATTGATGTGAATGCTAATGCTTGAAGATGAAAATGAGTATAGTAAGTTTTCTCAAATTATGGATGATCAAATGAGGAGAGAAACCTCCTATTTATAAAAAGAAAAGATGGAGAAATGCCCAAAATGAAGCAATGTGGGACTAAATTTCAACCAATGGCTAAGTTCCACTTGTCAAGATGAGAATGGATGAGGGATGTGCACATTTTGATGAATGTTCCCATAAATGAAATTAGGTGGAATTTGAAAATAATGAAAGGGTATGTGCAAGATCATGATGGGTATTTGTAGGGTATGTGGTTGACGACTTTTTTTTACCCAAAATTGATTAAATTAAAAGCATTTTAAAAGGAGATTCTCAACTTTCCACCAACATAAATTATGCTTTACTTTGAATTTAATAAATAATTATTATTCATTTTCTATTTGAATTACGAATAAAGTGTTGAATGATAGGTTGATTGAAAAACATCTTTAGCTTTCAAAAGTTATCACATTTTTTGAATCCAAAACATGCATCACATTCTATGCTTCGCATACTATAGGATTTCGAAAAAGAAAAATTGAATTTCATAAAGTTTTTACCAAGTTAAGGTGTTCAAACATACAAGTTTTTATATTTTTTAAAAGTTGTAATAAAAAAATCATAATTTATTATTTTACTTGGAAAAAGATTACAAAAAAATATCCATAACATCGAGACATGAGTCCTCTACTTATGTCTAAAATATTATAAAAAAATATTATCATTTTATTGTGGTTAGGGTGGTCAGACAGACACCTACTTCTTATTTTTTCCCTAAAATTTAAGTACTACTACATTGAAATTTCAAATTTACACCAAATAGATTTAAAAAAAAAAAAAAAACCTAGCATTTTAGAAACTACATTCAATTTGCTATATATTCTATTCTTACATATTTTTGAAATAATATAGATAGCTTATTCAAATTTTTACGTCAAGTTGCCTAACTCTGATTTTTCTAAATTTTTTGCCACTTAAGGGCCTCTTTTTTCCATGATGATCCTCCACATACCTGAAATGACATGTAAGAGGGAAAAATGAATGTCGTAAATGCCACTTGGCTCAATGAAAAGATGAAATAAATGCCTTGTTGGAAGGACAAAGTCCACTTGGAATGATTTCAAATTTGGAAGAATGTTCCTCTATTATGCCATGTTGAGAGAAAATAGGGGTTTAATAAGTAAATTAAATCTATTTTCATGTGCAACTGGAAAAAGTTAGAGGATGGGACATGAATTAGGATTAAATTAATCAAGGGTTAATTAATTTAATGAGGGATTAGATGATGTGACAAATTTGACTTAGATTTATGGTTGATTTAAATCAAAGATGAGAAGAATGTGATTTTAGAGATAGTTAAATAAAAAATATATATTTAACTAAAAGGGATGATTAGTTAGATTAAATTAAGGTTTTAATTTATTTAATTTAACGATATGACTTTAGAATTTAATTAAATAAAATTGATTTATTTAATTAAATAAAGAGCTAAGGTTAAATAGATCAGATTGTTTGATTTAATTAATGAGAGAGAATGACTTAATCAGAAATGATTTATTTAATTATTTAATCAAGTGTGTAATGCTAATCAGTACATTTTACATGTCTACATTTTTCCCTATTTGAAGCAGTGCACTTGTTGCACTTATTCAAAGAATAAATTGTCTCACAAGCCAAAAAAATTCTGATTTCAAAACCTACCCCACTACTACCCTAGTGAGAGAAACATAAAAATATATTGCCCCCTCGAGAGATCAGACAATTTTTTTAATTTTTGAGTGATCTCGCGAAAAAAGAGGACAAGGTGCCTAATGGGTCTAGAAAGGCTCCAGGAGGCCAAAAAATGATATCAAATGGCCCTCAAATGGACAAAAATGGGATGAGGGGATTTAGACCCCTCCTAGATTGCTAAACGGGGTCAGAAAACCCTAATTTTTAGGCTTAAATAGGCCTTGGGGGGCCACTTCCGATTCATTTTCACATTCAACCTTTAGAATTTCTATGATTTTGAGTTTTGACCTTTTAGAGAAATGGTGCAACGACAGTTCCCCATGCATATTTTTGACAGAGTATGGATGCACTAGAGACTTCTCAGCACTAGACCACCAGTGAGTTGACTTGAACGAAGCCTGCTTTTTGATTTTTGTGCTCATTTAATGCATTAGGAAACTAGGTCTCTAGGAGCAGGGCTATATTTTACCGCTAGATTTTTCAAACTACATTGACATCACAGGTAGCGACGCGATGGTGCAGTTTGGAGTTTAGGGTTAAATTCCAAACCCCACTACATTTGTAAGGTGCGCTTCCATTGTGAACTTTAAACTTAGGGTTTCTTACTAAACTTCAACACCTTTGCAAACTGCAACACTATGGTGAAGTTTGGGAGTTTGAGGGCTCTAGCATTGCAGTTTGAAATTTGCAAACTGCACTGCCTTCATAGTCAGCGATGCTAAAGTTAATTTCAGGATGTCGAGACAAGCCAGGACCATGATTTTTTTGATAAATTTTAACATGGTGACTTTTCCTGATGAAGGAGGAGGTGAGAGAGATCTACTCACGCAAGCACAGGTCTTGGGAGCTTTTCAGCATTTTAGGCAAGCTAACCAAGTGACAATAGGAGTGCCTAGGAGAGATGGGACTTTAGTAAATCACCTATGCACCGCCCATGTAGACACACTTGGGCATGATGATGACACTTTCCAAGAGATGGCATAGTGAGACCTCCTCATTCCACCTTCCGACGGGTGAGGCCATACTCATGTTGGAGGATGTGTGGTGGATCCTGAGATTTCCTATCCAAGGTGAGCAGGTCATTTACGATATGGATGTCGGGAGGGAGGCCTGTTATGCCATCATGGACACTAATTATATTGTATTCTATGAGGGTCAGATCAAGCTGGAGCACCACCGGCTTATTGTATCACCTTACCAATTAGTTATTGCAGCCATTATATCGGGTCTCGTCGCACCAGATCGACGAGACTGATATTTCATTCCTGGATGGGGGCTCACTTGGGAGTGCATGGTCTAGTGGTGACTGACACTATTTGCATCGGGGCTTGTTTTGCTAACCTCACTTTACAGAGATCTTCATGATTTTTCTCATCTAGATGGCAGAGCACTTGGAGTGGGGGTTACACTCCTACATATCTGGGTGTTGGAGTACATCCCTGTGCTTCGTCTAAGAGTTGTTCTAGTTTTGATGGAGCTAGATGATCCTATGGTCTGGCGATATAGAGGAGGCCTTGCTTTTACACATATAGGAGAACAAAGGATTCCTCATTGGAGGAGGGTCCTTGATGATATGCGAGTGTTCAAATGGTAGCCATATCTTGGGCACCCATCTTGGTTTGATGATGCATAGTAGTTGTTCTTTGCTTTCCAGGATCAACTGATGTAGGGGAAAGAGCACACGATGATCGAGATGTACCTTCTAGGTAGGGTTTAGAGACAGTTCGAAGATGCACAAGATCAGCCAGACGATCAATATATGGATGTTTTTACGAGGACTACAAGCTAGAGCTCCTAGGGCCGCTATATACCTTCCCATGTGGCAATTCATAGTTTCATGCAGCTGGTGGCCAACCCATGGCCATATGACTAGGGATAGGCTAATATAGGGACCATGTAGGACTACATAGATTTCTTTCAGTCATCAGTAAGGCTCCCAGTTCTAGGGACACCATTTTCTCAATGGAGAGCCAGAGGCAGGGGAGCAAGACGGGGCTAGGGGACATAGATCGGGATCAGGGCAGTGGTGGGACACCACCAATTCACCAAGTTTTTGATCATGGGCCACAATATTAGCCACCCAGAGATCCATAGGTTGTTGAGTAGAGACATGATGCCCCTAAGTAGAACTAGGATCCAGGACACTAGGACAAGATCCTGATGCCACCTAGAGATGGCGATCAGGATCAACCTCTAGTATAGCTACCCCCATGGCCAGATCCAAGAGACAGACATATTTTGTAGTTGTAGACCCAAGTACAAGCATTGATAGCTGAGAAAGATCAACTATGGGCCGAGCGAGACCGGGTAGTCCTACAGAGACAAGTAGTAGAGTTACAGGTAGTTGTCAAAATGTGACACTGACAATAGTTAGAAAGCATGGCTGCCTCTTCCTCTCGGAGCACAGTATCACTTTGAGCATATGGGGAGGCCATTTAGGAGGCTAATTAGTACATATTGTATTATTATTAGGTTGTACCACGGGCATCTCAAGTGTTGTATTTTTCACAGAGCACCATGGCGAGAGGGTAGGTGGTGAGGGCAACAACCAGTAGGGCTAGGCTTATTGTTGATCGATACATGATTCTTTTTGTGCCCCTTGGGCTCATTTTTTATAGCCCCATGGGCCATTGTACTCATTGATTACACATGTACATTGATCCAATTTTTTGTACCATGATAGTATATTATTCTGATGATATATGAGATGATGATTTTGATTCGATGATATGCGATATGTCGACACTATTTTATTTATGCATTATGGATGATCTTTATGTTCTAAATGCTATGCAATGATGTTCTATATTTTGATGCTATGATGATGATGTTTTATGATGTGATGCAATGATTATGTGATGATGCCAATTTATTCTTTTTCTCTTTTCATTAATTTTTCTGATGCACTTTTTCATGATGTAAAATGTTGTGGTGTTCCTATATGATATGCATTTATGACAATGTGATATGATGATAATATGTAATGATATGATGGATGCTTATATGTGAGATGGGATGATTATGTTATGATATGATGGATGCAAATGATGTTTATGATATGATGGATGTAAATGATGTTTATGATATGGGATGATTATGTTATGCTATGATGGATGCAAATAATGTTTATGATATTCATACATTTATGAGATGCCTAGAATAACTAATCTATATTATATATGATGGAGATGCAATGCATATGGCATGATTTTGACATTCTATATGATATGATATGTATAATGAAATATGCTAAAGGTTTTGTGGATGCAGGATGAATGCAATGATGATGATGACTTGTGATTAACTGTCATGGTATGATAGAAGAAAACAAGAGATTCCAACAAGACATGAGATGATGATGATGATTATTTTATTTTTGAGGAGTTAGGATTTTCAAAGGGCCAATTACCTTATGTTTGATTACACATACAAGTACGAAGCATCAAGGTATAAAGAACAAAGATGGTGTTACACCTAGTGTGATGGAATTTGACTCGACAATCATATAGGAGTATCTTTGTTCACACCTGATATACAAAATCTTATTCAGAAATGCAGTTTAGATATTCAAAAAATCTCAGACCAAAACATAGAAAGGCAAGCCTTATGTAGTCAACAAGAAACCTAAAACATCCTCCCTACATCTAAACAAAGTACATATGACCAAGGTTATATTACAAAAATATATAACAAGCACAACAAATAAAATATAAAGGTCACTACCCCATTCCTATCTCTCTAAATCCTTTTGTTTGAGATATCATTGAGAGGTCCTTGGAATGAGCACAATAAGATAAATCAATAGACCAAGATAAAGCAAATAAACAAGCTAATGTTCTTCAATACCGCTAGCCAAGAATAAACTACAGTGATGCCTGATGTTGATGTCCATTGTAGGAAGGATGCATCCTAGGATAGGATGATATCAGATGATTTGATATGGGATTGATTGGATGATAGGCTATTGATACAAAGAGTTGACTAACTTGTTTATGTATTGACCTAGACTTAAGATTTTGATGTTTAAGTTTTCACTTTTGAACTGCTAAACTTGTTTTCGATTGTTTCACCAAAAGGTTGAGGGTGATGATGATTTATTATGGATGATTGGTTATTGCGAGTGAGAGGGAGATGGGAGGGGTGGATTTTTTCAAATATTTGCATTTTTTTGATGTTTTTTTGAACTGTTTTGAGGCTATTTTTGGTATTTTCAAGATTTTACAAAGGTTTTTCTTTTTGATTTTCAAATGTTTTGGGGTTTTCTGAGATTTTGACCAAGACCTAACCTAAAGACCTATCCTAGGGGCCTTAGGGGTTGATCAAGAAGATTAGCCTTACCTATGTTATACATCCAGAGACCACATAGTTCAACTAACTTTGACTTGATTATTGATGAGATATGAACAAGACAAATTGCCAATTTATTATGACGGACTCCTAAAGGACTGACCTGAATTTCTCGGGGGATGATCATAGATCAACCTTGCCTACGTTCAAGGCTCAGAGACCCATAGTTCGACTAGACGAATATATTTTTGTCTTTTTTGACTGCCTTTTTGACCTATTTTTGGATTTTGATATGTTTCGAATGTGTTTGGATTTTTTGATTTTTCGGTATTTTTGGATTTTTCAATTTAAGGACTTCAAGAATAAACACGAATCTAATCCGATGAGAACATGTCCCCAACATGAAGAGATAAACTACTTCGAGAAAGGTAAGACAAACTGACCTTGAGAATGGGCCGAGTAGTACTAGGAGCGATCATGACATGAACACAAGATCAAGCTATGGTGTGGACATGGGTGGATGATGGATGGAGATAGATGGATGATGAAAGTGTAATGGATGGATGATGCAAAATGAGTTGTGAAGATCTTGGTGGATGGAAAGTGTTTATTTACACAAGGTGCCTATTTTCCAGGTTTTCACCAAGGTACTTGCCCAAAGCGCCACCGAAGTGGTTTACACTGGAGGATGATTTTTTTCTCCTTACTATTTTTGATCATTTTTTTTCATTTTTTTTAAATTTTTTTGTTTGTCACCAAGATGCCTATTTGCTAGGTTTTCATCAGGATGACTATTTTTTTAGGACATTTTCTAATTTTTTGATTTTTTGGTTCTATACCTTGAAATATTTAGGCATAAAACCTTTTGAAATGGGAGTTGATGGGCTCCTGCAGAGGCTCGCCTTCAGGTGTTGATAACTGATATTCCCTTGACTTGTAGCTCGCTATGATGAGAAATGGTCCTAACTAGTTAGGTTCAAACTTTCCTTTGTTGTTTGGGTTTGGGATGTTCTTCTGGTTTTCCTTTAGCACAAGTTCTCTGACTTGAAAGGTCCTACTTCTGATCTTCTTGTTATAGCTCCCCTTGAGTCAATTTTGATAGACTTGTAAATGGTTTAATGCTTCTATACATCATCCATCCAATAGCTCTAGCTCATTCAGGCTTGATAATTGGTATTCTTCATCCATGGTGAGGTTTTGCAGTGATATTCTTAGTGACGGAAGCTTGATCTCAATGGATAATATGACCTCTGATCTGTAGACCAAGGAGAAGGGGGTTGGCACTTGTTGGTGTGCGGATGCTAGTTCAATAGGCCCAGAGGGTGGGATTTAGCTAAAGAAGCCAGTCACAACCTACATCATTTACTATCTTTTTGAGGATTTTCAGAATGGTTTTATTGGTAGCTTCTGCTTGGCCATTTCCATAGGGATAATATGGAGTGGAAAAGCAATGTTGGATTTTGAATTTTTCACATAGATCACGAACATCCTGATTCTTGAAAGGTGTCCCATTATCTGAGATAATAGCTTGGGGAACACCGTACTGACATATTAAGTAGTTCAAGATGAAATTTGATATCTGCTTTCTAGTGATGTACGTCATGGGGATGGCTTCCACCCACTTGGTAAAGTACTTAGTGGCAGTTATGATGAACTTGTGGCCATTATATGAGGTGGGGGTTATCTTTCCAATGAGATCGAGCCCTCACTATGAAAAGGGCCAAGGTGTTATGATGGGATGAAGTTCTTGAGCTGGAGCATGGATGAGGTCCCCATGCTGCTTACATTGTAGGCACCTTTTGATGTAGTCATGTGCTTCTCTTTCCATTGTAGGCCAATAATATCCCATCCTCAATAGTTTCTTGGCCAAGGTCATTTCACTTGAGTGTGAACCACAAATACCATTATGGACCTTAGTTAAGGCAGTCAACGCCTCATCATCATTTAAACAATGTAGTAGGGTTCCTTCTATGCTCCTACGGTAAATGGTATTTCCTAAGATGACGAACTGAGATGCTTTCTTGACAAAAGTTATTTTTAGGCTTGAGGGTAAGTTAGCAGGTAGGTATAAATGTCATGGTACCAGGGATCATCAGGACCAATGATTTCTCACAAAAATTTTGACTTTGGTACCTCGAATGCGGGCACAAGAAGCTGCTCTACCAAGAATTCATGTTTCGGTATGTTGCGAGGGATGTCTAGTAGGGATCCAATAATTTCCATCGCATCTTCCACTCTATTGTTTTCTCTGGGAATCTACTGAAATGTGATATCAATGAATGATTCTTTGAGGCTCACTACCAACTTTTTGTATGGAGTTAGTTTATCATCCTTTGCTTGGTATTTTTCATTCACTTAATTTATTATCAGATGGGAGTCTCCATATACTTTGAGGGCCATGATGCGCCACTGCATTGCTATTCTAATACCTATGGTTAAAGCCTCATATTCTACAATGTTATTAGTGTAGGGGAATGCCAATTTGTAGGATCTAGGCATATAGTCCCCTTGTGGGGTGATGAAGAAGACACTGGCTCTTGATCCATGATGCATGTAGGAACCATCAAAGTAGAGTTTGCAGTGGTCAGCTATGTTGAGATTGAAGATGGATTCATTTGGAAACTTTGATATGAGTGGATTATCTAAATACATGGGTGCTTTTGCAAGTTGATCTATGATTATTTGGCCTTTGATTGCTTTTCATTCCACGTACTTGATGTTGTATTCAGATAGAATCATGAACCATTTGATCATCCTTCCTGTGAGCATTTCCTTTGATAATAGGTACTTGAGGAGGTCGATTTTGGCGATGAGTTTGATTTTGTCTGCTAACATGTAATGTCTGAATTTCTGTGAAGGAAACACTACTATGAGACATGATTTTTTGATGAATGAGTATTTTAACTCATGCCCGACCATTGTGCAACTGATGTAATAGATGGCCCTCTATGTCTCACTTTCATCGTATTGAGCTAGAAGAGCACTGAGGGTTGTTGTTGTTGTTGACACATAGAGGATTAGTGGCTTTCTTGGGATCGGTAGCATGAGTATCAGTGGTGTGAGAAAATATTCTTTGATTTTATTGAAGGATTCCTCACACTTGTCATCCCACTTGTACACCACTCCCTTGTGAATTAGGTGATAATATGGATTTTGTTTATCTACCAGTTGTGTTATGAATCTACAGATAGACTAAAGTCTACCTTGGAGGCCTCTCAACTGTTTCAATGTTTTGGGTGCTTCCATCTCAAGGATTTATTTTACCTTGGCGGGATCTATTTCAATACCCCTCATTGACACTATGTATCCCAATAGCTTTCCTGATTGTACGTCGAAGACACACTTCTTGGGATTTAAGCGAACCTTGTATTCCTCTAGCCTATCAAAAATAGTGCTCAAGGTTGCTATGTGATCTCTCCTCTTTCTATATTTTGCTAGTATGTCATCAACATAATCTTTGACAATTTTGTGGATTATGTCAAGAAAAATTAACTTCATAGCTCTTTGGTAGGTGGCCCCAACATTCTTTAGGCCAAATGGCATCATGTTCTAGTAGTAAGTCCCCCATGGACAAGTGAAGGCCATTTTGTGTTGGTATTCTTTGGCAATCATTATTTTGTTGTACCTAGAGAAATCATCCACCAGAGAGAATATTTCATGTCCCACCATCATGTCCACTATCATGTCAATGTTAGGAAATAGGAAATCATCTTTCGAACATGCTTTGTTTAGGTCTCTCAAATCCATGCAGATTCAAATGGCCCCATTTGGTTTTGAAATAGGAAATAGATTGGACACCCATTCTGGATAGTCTATTAGTCATATGAATCCTACGTCAAGTAGCTTCTTTGATTCCATTTTGACTAACAAGGCAATCTGGGGATGCATTTTTCTCAATTTTTGTCTGACAGGCTTTGCTTTACGGTATACTCCTAGGTGATGAACCATAATCTCTAGATCAAGCTCAGGAATTTCTGCATAACTCCATGCAAAATTAACTTTTCTCTCTCTCAAGAAGGATAGTAGGAGCTCTTGTTCCTTTGATAGTAATGATTCTATATAGAATGAGATATGTAGTGTCTCCTCTATTCCCAAGTTAACCGGATTGCATTTTTCGGCTAGGACCGCTGATTTTTCATGATGGAGAGATTTAAGAGGAAGATTGAATCCCCCATCCTTGAGTGCCTTAGAGAGGTTTTCATTGTTGGATGCATCCTTTATTTTTACCATTTTTAGGTCGGAGAGTGCCACAGTGTGGTTTTCACTCAAGGACCTAGAGATTATTCTTAGTTTTTTTCTTTTGCGACTAAGGGATTCAATCATTTCCCCATAGTATGTATGTGTGTCCAACTCGATGATGAATCCCACTTTATGATTCCCACATGGAATATTATCCTATAGTCCCATGAATTCTAAGAGTGCCTCATCATTTTTGAATATGTCCAAAATTGGTGGTCCTTGTTGGTCATAATCGATGAGTTGTGGGTAGACTAGATATATTTCATGGTTTTGGTTTTCAAACTCATAAGATAGCATGCTAATCATGAGTAGGGAGGTGTCTTCAAAAAGAATGGGTAAATCAGTTATGGGGTCTTCCTCACTACTTATATCTATGACCCGATCTATGGATATGGGTATTTGATGAGTGGGTGTTGATTGTCAAGGAGGATTTGTAACATTCCTAACCAAGGGGACTCTGCCAATTATGGTAACTCTCAGGGGGGTACACCCGAAGCTAAGATTTCTTATACACATATATGAAATGAGAGGTATTAAAAGACCATTATCATTTTTCTAGAGTTTTTTGTTCCTGTCATAACCCATGGCGAGCATCATTTGTAAGCCTTTGCTACTATCATCCATAGGTAGGTTGACTATTGGTCTATTGTCTTGGTACAAAAGATGGGATGGGTCTTCTATCACTTCTTGACCTAGGTCCCCCACACTTCTAAAGTTGGATGATTTTGTCATGAAGGTTTGGAATGTTGTTCTTGTTGGTCGAGGATGTCCATGAGATCTAGGAGATTGTGGTAACTCTCCTACCATGAAGGCACTTTTCTTCATTTTATAATTTACACATCCATCACCCTGGATAATGGCTTTGATATTAGATGTATCAGGGATGGAGGGTGTCTCTGTCTTAGAAGTGGAATCTAATGTAGTTGGTTCTACATATGAAGTGGTGGGGCCTTCATCATTTTTTGGAACTTAGGGAATCTTGTAATATTTGGCCTCCAAGATTTTGCAGTAGTAAAAGGGTTCAAGATCATCGTGGATGGTAACCTTTTGATTTTCATAAGGGAATTTTATGCATTAGTGAAAGGTCGATGCCACCACTTGCATCCCATGGATCCATGGAAACCCCAAGAGAATGTTATAAGGTAAATCAAGGTCTAGGACCTAGCATGTAGTGTCCATAATGGTGGGTCCTACTTGTACAGGAATCTGGACACTGCCTAGGGACACTGTTTCCTGATCATCGTAAGCTATGATGGTGATGCCATTACCTTTATCAATGGAATCCTCTGAGAATCTAAGATTATTTATCAAATTTAGAGAACATATGTTATGTCCTACACCCCCATCCACCAAGAGCCTCTTGACTTTATTTTTGTGAACTAAGACTTCAAGATGGAGAGCACAATTGTGAGATGGTTTAGCAGGGGAGTTTTGGTTAGAAAATGTGAGAAGGCTTGGAGTGGTGATATTTCTAACCATAGCTTGGAATTGGTCTACATCTAGATTTAAGGAGATGGTAAATGAGGCTAATGCTTCTTCTAGGATTATTCTATGGGTAGGTAATATCTTTAGTAACTCCATGATGGAGATCTGAGGGGGAGTTCTCTTTAGCTAGTTAGGGACATTATAGCCATGTGGGGTTGATCTTGGATTTGAAGCAGATGCCCTAGGTGGTTGTGAGGGTCTAGCGATGGTGACCGTTCCACCACGTGTGTTGAATCCACAGTCCATGTTGGCTTCCTTAATATTAATGATGGGGACATACTCTTCATGTGTTGCCACAACATTCTCATACATGTGGTTCATGTTCTTGTATTTTCCTTTTCCTTTATCATTGTTTCTCTTGTTGTGATTAGGCATCGGATTTGTGTATATCTTTAAGTTTTGGTTTCCTACTAGTTACTCCACATTTATGATTTTTTGATCAATGAGGTCCTGCATTAGGTTTTTTAACCTCATGCAACTGTTAGAGGTGTGCCCTTTGATTTTTTGAAAGTCACAGAGCTAGTTTTCATTGTACCAGGGTGGTTTCACTTTTGGTTCTTGGTAATTCTCATAAGTAGGTTCCTTGATGAGGTTTTCATTTATCAATTTCTTCATGATGACCTCGAGTGGTTCTCCAAGGGTTGTGTACTTCTACTTGGTGGGATTTTTGTTTCGCGGGGTGGTCACCCTTGATTATTTAGGTTATTAACCTAATTGTTGGTTGGTTGGTGTTGTGATACTGCATTGGTTTGGTTGTTGTTTTGATTATTGTTTTGTGGTTGTTGATAGGTTTGGGTGTTTTTCCTCGGGGCATTGATTATGACCTTAGCATCAACCACACCATCATTTGTGACATTCTTGTTTCTCGCCCATGTGCAAGGTTTGTCATTATAGTTGTTGGATGGGAAAATTTTTTGTTGTTCAGGGTATGCAGGTGACCCTCCTTGTGCAATAATGGATCATTCATTGTTAAGCACCTTGGAGATGAATTGGTTATATGTGGTGATCCCTTGCACCTTGAGATGGAATGCTAAGGTTCCCTCAAGATTTCAAATGATGGTGCAAACTTGTTGTTCTTCTAGCATGAACCATTTTCTCTGATTGACCTTGGATCATCATCGTTGTAAGAAGGAAGCAAATGATTCATTCTTTCCTTGTTTCAGAGCTGATAGTTCCTCTAGACTGACATCCATAGAAATATTGAATGCGTAATTTTTGATGAATGCATCTACTATCTCTTGGAACTTTTTGATGCTAGGAGGGAGGCGAGAGAACCACTCCATGGAATGGCCGGCCAAACTTCTAGGAAATAACTACATCAGATAGGTATCGTCATATGCGACTTCCATGTAATAAACTTGGAATTCCCTTATCTGATCTTCAAGGTTTCTTGTCCCATGGTATTTATCAAATTTGGGGATTACAAATTCCTTTGGGAATGGTTTCATTACAAGGCTCCTTTCAAATGAATAGGGACACAAGTTGTTGGGTGTCTTTATGGTTCTCCTTGATTGAAGATCAAATACCTATTCTGAGAGTAACTTGATCTGCATTGCTACATCATTTTGTAGATCATGGGGTGGGATGAAGGTGTTATGTGATGGTTCACCTATTAGAGGGACAAATGGATTGGTTGGTGTGTTGATGGATGGCGTTTGCACATTTTGTTGCACCAAATATGCTTGCAGTTGTTGTTGTATCAATAACACTTGTTGTTAATCCTATTGTTGTTGCACTAATAGTGCTTGCTATTGAGCTTGTTGTTCGGATGCTAATTGGGCTACTTCTTTCTGCTCTTGGTATTTATTTAGTGCTTGTTGGTATGCTTGTTGCTAAGTTTCTTGTTGTTGTGTTGGAGCAATGGATCATGTGATTTGGGGGATAGATTGAGTGATGCTTTGGAATGGAGGTGTAGATGAGATTTGGGGCATGGATGAAATTGAAGGCATGGCCCCAAAAGGTGTTTCCACAATGGTACTCACATCAAAATAAAAGGGGAGTTTAGCCTCTTGTTTTGCTAATTCAAGCATGTAGAGTGAGGGATTGAGTCTCATCATGATGTTAATGATTCTATGATTCTCTGGGTTTTGGACCATCTCAATGATTTCATCTTGTGTCATTTTGAAGGTAGTGATATCCTCTACTTGACTTTCCTCTTGAGGATTTTGTTATGATGAAGGAAAGTTAGTTAGAGGATCATTTGATCCAATAAGATTCATCTCAGAATTTGTTTGGCCTAGGTCACTTGAAGTTGATGTTTCTTTGTTGTCTTCCATGTTTCTCTTGTGTTGAGATCTAGTTTGCACCATAAAATAGGGATCATTTATTTAGATTGTGGGAGATGAATCTCTAATTCTTTGGATTGATCTAAATTTAGGTACAAAAGAGAAAATTTAGGATGATTTAAGGATCAAAAGTATGATGGTGAAATGAAATATGGATGATACAGATGATTTAGAACTCTTGAGAAATCTTGAAGGAGATGTTAAAATTTATAACTTGGATTTGATTTCAGATTTTTATTTAGGATTAGATTTGATTTTATTTGGAGAGTGAACTCATAAACTCTAAGAGGTTAGATGTTTTCCTAGAGTGAATTTTTCATCAAGATGCTAATTTGACTAAGTGTGAGAAGAAGGATTCATCCTAACACACCTAACCAAACAAGATGATTTTTGATTGGGTTTTTATTTTGGATAATGAACTCCTAAACCCCAAGATGTTGGATATTATCAAGAGATGAATTTGTCCACAAGATTTGATAATTTGAATTAAATGTGTGGAGAAGGATCCATATACACACATCTAATCAAACAAGATGATAAATTATTTTCCCAAAGTTTAACATGGAGGATTTTTCCAATATTTTCAAGAGTTGGTGATGAGATGGTTTTGGTTTGATGTTTAAAAGATGGATGAAGGTTTGATTTTGGTCTTATGTTCACCTAAAAGGATGCTTACTAGACCTCAGTTTTGAAGAACATGCTTTACTCTAGACCAAGTGTTCAAATTCTCGAAAAAGATTTGGATTTTGTTGATGAAAGAACTCATATAAATTTGGATTTTTCCTTGAAGCTTTTCTATAAAAGTTAAAAAATAGTCTTTGTCTGAATTCGTATAGCACTGAGAGATACTTTTGGTGATCTTTTGGACTAAGAAATTTTACCTTTGGTTTCTTGATCTTGATCTTGCGTGAAATCAGTTGAGACACATGTGGGGGATTCAATTGTTTTTAGTCTTTGTTTAGTGACTTCTTTTTACCACAAGCACTTCTTGATTAGGTTCTGAAACTAGATGCCTAATGTTTTAATTTCTTCTAATCCCACAAAGTGTATCATGTGGAAGTCAAGGAAACCAAAGCAAGAGTTACCTAATGTTTACTTTAGTAGGAGCAAATTGAGATGAAATTCAAATGCCTAGGAACCTCTAAGGATATGAATCCCAAGGGAAAGCAAGGGCATGTAAATTTTTTTAAGGATATTTTCTTCTCCTAAAGGGTTTGAGATCTGATGCTCATGTTAAATGTTTGTCTTCCAATGTTTTCGGTGAAGCAATTTGTTTCAATTTTGAGAACATGTACAACCCTATAGATATTTGAGACAATATTTGTTGAGTCCCCACTTGGACAAGTCCATCTATTCCTAATTTTAGCGGATGGTTAGATGCTTGACCCCATTGGCTCCCCTCCATGGCTCAAAACTTCTTTCAGGGAAGCCAGTCATTAGTACCCATGAATCTCCCATGGCATACTTTCCATCTCTACTAAAAGTCGTAAAGATGTGGGGCGGCTTTAGAACGACCATTCTTGCATCAACAAATAGATAGGGATTTTGGCATTTCTACACAAGGGTTTTAGTGCGAGCATTTTGTTCATGGGGGACCATCCATGCGGTGAGAGACCATTGTTTCCCTTCTCATTAGAATAATCCTCGTGATATTGGCCTTTGTTCCAATATCCACACTTATATCCTAAGTGGAAGTCACTTGGCTTTAGCGTGTTCCTGGTTGGGTCATTCCCTTGGGTGAGTAATTTTTCCCACAAGGCAGGCCCTCTAAGATAAAGAAAAGTGAGTAAGCTATATCCGTAACTCGATCAATATCTATTGCAATACAAAAAGAGAGAATGTACGCAATACTCCTCCACTCACACTCGCAAGAATTGTTCAATTTTAAAATCCAAATTGAAGTGTGTGGGTAATTATTTACGCAACTTAATGTCACCAAGAGGCCTTTTTATTCTCAAGATCTTCATGGGGAACGAGAGGAGCGCATACACTCTCTTAATGATATTACTTTGAGTAACTAATTACAAAAAAAAGAAACACTTGTTCATTTTAAGTCCACAAAGCAATGATTTGATTCTTTTTAGTGCACCAAAATAAAATATGTAATTTTCCTTGTTCAATTATTAATCCTCAAACCAAATCTAGTGAGTTTGTCCTAATGTTATTTTTAAACCTCTTTCTTACAAAAAAAATGAAATGTTCTTTTTAGATCCCAAAAGAAATTTAGTAAGTCCTAAGCGCATGAAGATAACAAATTTTTTTAGAGAAATTGTGAGTTCTCTAAGAGTGTTAAACAAACACTAAAGTGTTCAAAAATAGTTGGCATCATTTGAAAGTGATATCATCATGCCTCTTTTCTCTTTCACCTTTGATCAAGCAAACCTTCAAGAAAACCAATTAGATATGCAAAGCAAAGGTCAAGAAAGCTAGTAATAACCTAAATGATCAGAATTCAAAAAGGCACATGTCATAAAAAATTGAATTTCACTGTTTACTTCCCTTCAATGGTGGAGTTTGCATAGGTAGTGTAGTTTGAAGCTATCTAGCGGTGCTATATAGTGCCGCTTGTTAGTCAATGTCATTCTATAGCAGGCACAAAGAGTGTGATTACATCACTCTTTTGGTCAGTGGTGGAGTTTGGAATTTGAAAATTCTAGCATGTGAAAATAGAACCAGCGGTGTTGTTTGTAAATTTGAAACTCAGGTGGGAAAGACAAAGCCTTGCTATTTGGAGTTTGAAGCGGTGCTATATGGTGATGCTGGGATGCCAATAGTTCTATATTGCAACACTGGTCTGCTAGTGGCACACTTCCCTATAGACACATAAAAAATAGAAAAAGCATAGAATTTTGATGGAAAAACGTGATTTAAACTTCTATTTTTCCCTCCTTCTAGCACCAAATGTATGAACCAATATCCTAGACTTACAAAAGTACAACAAACAAACACTATTAGATCAAATGCAAGTCAAGATCAAGATTCCAAATGAAATCCATTTAACAATGTTCAAAATATGAATGAAAGCAAGAATATAATGAAAAAGCAATGAAATAGATTAAATCCTATTAAAACCATGCAAACTCTTTATCTTATGGGGGAGTTGGTTCCAATTTGATGTGGAAATTGGCCCTTTCCCAATTCCTATGCAATATTTTAATGATTTGGTGATGATTGATCCACTTGGTGATTGCTTCAAATGAACTTCATGGAGAAAACCTGCAATAACCTAGCTATTCCTTGATGGAATTGATGAGAATGGTAATGCTTGAAGATGAAAATGAGTATAGTAAGTTTTCTCAAATTGTGGATCTGATCAAATGAGGAGAAAAACCTCTTATTTATAGAAATACAAGATGGAGAAATGCCCAAAATAAAGCAATGTGGGACTAACTTTCAACCAATAGCCAAGTGCCACTTACAGTCAAGATGTGAATGGATGAGGGATGTGCACATTTTAATGAATGTGCCCATCAATGCAATTAGGTGGAATTTGAAAATAATGAAACGACATGTAAGAGGGAAAAGGGAATGTCTTAAATGCCACTTGGCTCAATGCGAAGATGAAATAAATGCCTTGTTGGGAGGACAAAGTCCACTTGGAAGGATTTCAAATTTGGAAGAATATTCCTCTATTATGCCATGCTGAGAGAAAATAAGGATTTAATATATGAATTAAATCTATTTTCATGTGCAAGTGGAAAAAGCTAGAGGATGGGACATGAATTAGGATTAAATTAATCAAGGGTTAATTAATTTAATGAGGGATTATATGATGTGACAAATTTGACTTAGATTTATGGGTTGATTTAAATCAAAGATGAGAAGAATGTAATTTTAGGGATATTTAAATAAATATATATTTTTATTTAACTAAAGGAGATGATTGGTTATATTAAATTAAATAAGGTTTTAATCTATTTAATTTAATGATATGACTTTAGGGGTTAATTAAATAAAATTTATTTATTTAATTAAATAAAGAGCTAAGGTTAATTAGATAAGATTGATTGATTTAATTAATGATAGAGAATGACTTAATTAGATAAATGATTTATTTAATTAAGAGAGAAGAATTGATTAATTTAATCAAATAAGGGTATTCAATTAAATGGTTAGAGTAAGGGATGATTAAGGATGAAATGGTGTTAGTAGTTTGGATCAAGCGTGTAATGTCAATCAATAGTTTTTCCGTGTCTACGCATACAGTCTTGTTCAAAAAAACTAAAAATACCAACTACAAAAGATACTAAGATAGGTACCTATCTAACAAGCTCTGCTATTAATTAATGTCTACATGCATAAAAAATATTACGCAAGAATCATTTAGAAAATAGGAAGAAAGAAAAAAACTTAAAAGTTTATGCTCCTTCGACATGCACAGATTCTGAACTTAAAATAAAAATAAAGCAGGGAATGACCTATTATAGGAACAAGGCCTCAGAAGTTCAAATTAAAAGGTGGCACGTGGCATCTTCCAACTATGATCAAGAACATTCTAGAGTAAGTCAAGGCTTTGACTTCATCCACAATAACACTTTTCTTCATACTCCATCATGAAAACTTTGCATATGTTGAGGCTATCAACTCCCTTCCAAAGCACTGGAATAAGGAACATCTATGAGGATTAGGATCAACCTGTAAACTCAAAATTGAAACAAAATAAACTTCATCACACTTCTGGTATCCGATATCCGGTTCTTTCTCTTCTCACTTATGACTTGGGCTCTAGGATTCTTCCTTCACCTTTCTTCAACTGATACTCTCGAAAAGCGCTTAATACTTGATGCATGCATTCTTTTGAAATCCCTTATACTACTTTCCAAGTGAGCTTGAGCCTAATATATTCTTCAGTTATTTGGAGTATGTTATCATTCTTTTGCACTTTTTCTGCTTCATACCTAGCTATAATATTCCTGCACGGTATAATCTCATCAATGACCTCTCGTATTAGCAACTGAGCAAGATCTATATTTATTCTTTCTATCTATTCCTTGAAGGATTTAAATTATTTTCCTTCCTATCCTAACGTTTGGGGATCGCAACCTTGACGTGCTAGTATTTCAATAAATTCTTAATTTTCACCATTCAATTTTCTACATTCCTTGGTGACCTTTTCAAATCCTTCAATACATTGTATTAACATGTCACCTTCTCATTTTAATTGTTTCTTTCATTTTTCTAGCAATGGAAGTTCATGGTTTGATATTACACCACTCTATATTAACTCTTGGATATTTGATTGCATGAGAATTTTAATGCTTTGTCTTTCTTTGATGACTTGCTC
Organism: Sequoia sempervirens; assembly: GCA_007258455.2. Taxonomy (NCBI): domain Eukaryota; kingdom Viridiplantae; phylum Streptophyta; class Pinopsida; order Cupressales; family Cupressaceae; genus Sequoia; species Sequoia sempervirens. Next base: position 166,441,886 of record VDFB02256132.1, on the reverse strand, counting down.
CTAGAAAAATTTACACTCATCTTCAAATATTTTTGATTTATTTAAATGGTGGTATGCTTCCTTATACTTCGTTATTTCATTTGTAATGAATTCTTCTCCTTGATTTACCTGGTATTCAATCCATTCTTCAAACATATTCATTTTATGGTGAACTATTGCAATTGCATTTACTTGTTTTCGTGACATCAACACTAGGTGTTTGGGTAGTTCAACTTGCTCTCGACCAAATGAAGTTAATGACTTTACAAAATGTTCCAAGGTAGCAACCTGTTCCTTCAATTCTCTTTTCTTCTATTTGTATTTATGTACTTTGGCAACAGTATTATTTAAATTCACTTTTATTTACTCTAACTCTTGCTGCCAAGACGACTGTCCAAGGTTAATACTTGTTATCTTATACTCCTTAGGAATTATTTCATGTCTATCCTTATCAACTGTTGGAGTAGCTATCTAGATAGTTGTATTACCATCTACATTTCTTTGTATCACATGTTTTGTCTTTTCTCTGCACCTAGGTTTAGGAGTATCTAATTCTTGTATGAAATTATTAAGATTCAAAGGTAGTATTTCCACTTCCATTGGAGAATCTAGTTCCCTAATTAAGCTATTAGGAGTATCATCATCTTGTTGTACCTTTGTAACATTTATTTTTTCCTACTTACCACTTGTTTTAGGAACTTCTTCTCTTTGACTTGTCACTTTTTCTGAAATGGGAATTTCTTCAATGATATCTAGCATAGATTCAGGATTAGTAGGGTTTGTCACTATCTCCTCTATTTGAAAACTTATATTTTCATTCCTATCCATATTTTCAACTTCATCTCTCTGAACATTACCTTGTTTATTCACTACTACATCAGGATTTTCCTCTTTTTCAATTCCACCTCCAACAAACTATGTAGCTTCCTCTTCTACAATTTTAATTTCAATTTTAGCATGCCCTTTCTCTGGTTCTTCAAAGACCTATGACTTTTCATCAGCATTTGGCACATTCCCAAGTGAAGGTTGGGAATCAAGAGTATCTTCAACAATTCTTTCATCAATAGGATCCTACTCTATAGTCTTCCCTATTTCCATCTCAAGTACGTTAGGGTTTCCCACCTCTAAGGTGAGGGTTCCTTGTATAAACTCTTCTTCAACATTTATGGGGTTAGAACCTATATCCTAAATTTCTTTTGTCACTAGATGTGCCATGGGTTTTTCTTTAGACTTATTTTCTTTCACTTTCTCCCGCATAGCACCCCATTTTTCCACCTATTCTTTAGTTTTAGCTTCATCTTCTTTAGAGATTTCATCTAAAGCTACAATATTCCCTCCCAGTTCTTGTTTCATACTAGCCATATTAATAGAAGGGGGTGAGGTAAACAATGTTGCAACCCTTTGAGATGTAGACCTGGTTTATGCACAAGCATTTTTTGTTTCTCTTGTTCCTTCATAAACAATCACTCTACTTCTTGGTTTTGTTGTACAAGAAGATGCACCTTTAGGTCTTACTTTTTATTTATCTTTACCTATCTCTGCATCTTTTTGTTTATTTGATATTTTTATGGGAACTTATTGTCATGTAGTTTTAGGGGTTCTTTCTTCAATTCTTATACCTAGAGCTACCTTACTAGTTTTTCTTCTCTTCTTAGTAGGTTTTCCACTTTCAAAAGCTATTTCATCTCTTTGCTTCCTACTTTTATGTTATGAGAAGATAGCCTCAATTCCTCTCTCTCTCAAAAATTTACAAAAATCATCAATCTAGTGTTGAGTATATAGTAAGACTGGTCTAGTGAACTCATCAATTGATGTCATATCTTCATCATCAAAGCCTAGGTCTGGAATGGGTTTATCATATAACCTATCTTCATTATAGAATTTTTTTAGCACCTGGCCATCATCCTCTTCCAATGGATCTGGAACATCATGAAACTTGAGCATCTAAGAAAATCTTAGAGACATTCTTTCATATTTTCTTCTTCCTACCATGTGGACATCTTCACAGTTAAGCCAATAATCTTCTAAATGTGGCACATGAGCATGAAAACTAGCTATATTTCTAGCAATATTTACTTCAATATCATAATACATTCTCTGGAGTGGGAACTCTTCAAAATGGTATGTCCTCAGTTCTTAACACAAGTTAGTTACTTTAATTGCACTACACTTATAATTTCCTATTGTAATAAGAATTTGAAAAGAGGCCTTTTTGCAAGCATGGATATAAAGAGCCTGAGATGGTTTCAACTTTCTCACCAATTCTAATAAAATAAAATAAAATTGTAGGATACCTGGGTAGCATAAATGGATGTCCATCAAATCCCTCTACTCTAATGTAGGAGTAAGTTGGGAACTATATGTACCAGTCTCCCATTGGCCGAATGATACTTTGTGCTTCCAAGGATAATATTTTGGCTTTATCACCTTCCATTATTCTGACCAATTTCATGGAGAACAAATCATTAACTTTCCTATAATCATCTTTATACCCATGGATGATGATCTAGGTTAGATGTGCACATATCAAACTATTACCAACCTTTGTGCCCAAAGTACCAATCTATCTCAATCCTTATTTACTGGCCCTCATAGCACAAGAGTAAATAACATACAATGACATGTAGAAGAATCTAGTTTTGGGTAATGTAGTAATCTATTCATATAGTCTATCACTTATCAGCTTTCCCCAATGTAGTTCGATGGGACCCTCTATGAAGCGAGATATTATCACAAACATCAAGGGTTAAAATTTGCTTGCATCTTTTAAACCAACTACTCTGCTCAACAAATTTATAATATATTGTATTTCTTGTTTGAACATAGACCTCTGAATTACCTTGGTCTGTGGTGTAATTGGCTCATGACACCATTGGGTGTTCATAATTTCTCTATTATTCTCTTCAACATTTTTATATGTCTTGCTTTTAGCCTTTATATCAACATTATACATCTGTGTGTAAATGGGGAGACCAAATGTGCATATAATTCCTCTCTATGATAGGTCTGCATAAATTATTCCTTCTTTCTCATCAACCCTCTTGCTTGGGTTATAGTAATTTATGCATTACATAACTAATTCAGGAGCCTCCATCACTGGTAGAAACCCTCCTGCAAGAAGTAACCCATTTTCCACAACATTCTTGGTACATTGAGAAGCATTCTCTTATAGTAGTCATGAACATATGTCAATATTAGAAGACCATCCCATATGAGTGTCTGCAACCACTACATTGATGGGTATGACTTGTGAATTGCAATACTTGAATTCATCTTCTGACCTTGCATTAGAAGTGATCATTTTGTATAATTTGTTCTGCAATTTTCAGAATATGTGTCTTGTGTGTGAGTTAGGGTTAAATTTAACCAAAACTTATAGTCTATAAAATTTTCAATTCATTTTCTATTAAATTCAAGAAATTAGAGAATAATCAACATTTTAATTTCTAAATGGAAATACCACTATCAAGATTTTTCATATTGAGAAACATTTAATAGAATATTAGTTATTCAAAACATACCTAGTCCTAGTTAATAATGGTGATTTTTCATAATGCAACTTCAAAACCCTTGGTAGTTGTGTCTTGGTTTCTCAAAATTTACCTCTCCTTTTGCACCAATGTCATTTTATTACTTCAATGTCCCTATAAAATTTGTAATATAATGTGAAGTGGAGTGTTGCAAAAGCAATTGCATGCTTGAGGTGGTGCCAAGTACATAGGTAGTTCACCACCTTCATTAATTACTGATTGTTTCACATTAATTCTTCAAATAAAGGTGCAATCATTACAAATTATGGTCCAAATCACAGACACCTAGATTTCTATGCAGACTCACTAGTAGAGAAGAAAGATGGCCCAATGAGTATACGTAGCAATCAAATGCCACACTAATTCTTTGTAAAGTATATGTCATTAAAGATACGCGATCAATTGATGATCACCAAGATTAAGGATTTCTAGAATTAACTTTGAAAAATAACACTCGGATTTGTGAAATACCCTCTAAGGAAAGAGAAAACTAGAATGAGAGGGAAGACCAGAAACCAAGTCCAAAAGATAGATTGAAATTTTTTAAAACAAACTCCTCGATTTCTAACTTCCGAGTAAGGAAATAAACAATAAAAATACTGGACTCCGATAAAAAAGAAACTACCGAGATTGATGGCTCGAGTCAATGAAATACTGAGCGGAGCTAGAATCATATTAAGATAAAAATTCTCTTGGTGCAAACACAGGACTCCAAGACTCCGCTTTCCGGTAACATGTTAAAATTTGTGGAAAGACAAAAACATGCAATCTGGGAAGCAAAAGGATACAACAACAAAAGAAACCAAGCGAAAAATGAAAGAGAGATTAGCAACCAACCAAAAAGAAAAAAATGCCAAAGCAAACAAAAGCAAAAAGAGCAGAGGAAAAAATAAAAAAAAGGGCATCCACATTTTTTGAAGGGGCAAAGTGGGCATGTTGTGAGACCACACAATAGTAATACCTTCGATTGTACCAAGTATTAAATATTAGCATTGTTCTTTGCATTAGTGAACCCTTTGCAACCTAGAAATTGTTACAACTCCATAGGCTAACCTGATGGATGTTCTATGCCTCTTCCCCCATCTATAAACATTGTTGAACCTGCTTGAGTTCCTACAAACATACCTGTTCCATCCTTATCATGAATTTTCTTCTTCTTTACTTCAACTTTGTTCTCGGACTTATCCACTTGCCTTTGCAACTCAGCTTTAATCTTTTCACCTTTTCCTCTGATCCCTTCCATCTGTTGTGATGCACTTGCAACTACTCCCTCATCATACAAACTAACTTATAACATAAAAGAATGATCAACATCTTTTGGTGCGAACAATGAATGCAATACCTATTTTACCTTCTTAGCAACATACTCCTCACTCTTACCTTTCATCTTTCCCATCTGCTGATCTACCCTTATGTTTGTTGTTTTATCCGATTTACAAATGTATGATATGAAATGACAAACCTCAAATTTACCAGTCATTGAATGAACACCATCTTCTTTGGAAAATAATGAACAAAACACTTTTCTCATCACCACCTCAACATGCTTCTTAACCCACTTTTGAATCTCCACAATAAATTCATCCTTGACCTTCTCAATATCATTTTCCTTCAAAATTGAATCATTCTTCAATGTTGTTATCTCAGTACCTTCATATTTAGGAGTGGCTCCAAACTCCTCAGTATTTTCTTCCTCTAACTTTATAAAATCTTTCTTACCTAACATTATCACTTTGGTTGCCTTGGTTTGTCCCTTATCATCTTCTACCAATGGAGTCAAAGTTAAGAGATATTCCATCCTTTTCAAACTCATAGGTATTGTTCCTACCATCATACAAGGCATGTCTATCAAACTACCAAGGTCTTCCCAATAACAAATGGCACGCATCCAAAGGAAACACATCACATAGAATCCTATCTTTGTACCCTACTATATTGAACTCAACCCAGCTTCACTCATTTACCAAAACAAATTGACCCTCGTTTAGCCAAGACACTTTATAATGATTATCATGTGGTATCTTTTCCAACTTATGTTTGTCAACCATTTCAATGGAGACCATTTTATCAATACATCATGAATCAACTGCAACCTTACATACCTTTCCCATGCTCTTGCACAAGTTGTTCAGAAGAGTGTCCTTCTTTGTCATGGATCCTTCTCCTTTGCTACCTTGATGAGTGTTCTCCTGACCATAAGTGGTTCTCCAACTTCTAGAGTAGCATATTGCATTGGAGAGTTTACACTCTCATCATCTTCTTGTACCAATTGAACTCTCTTTTCACTGCCATGTGATATAGAAGGTTGTTTCTCTAGGAAATTCCATGCTTGATGACCAAATTGATTGCAATGATAACATCTTCAAGAGAAGGTATTTTTAAATAGGTGTAGATAAACTAAGAGGGGGAATGAATCAGTTGTTAGAAAAATTCAAACTTAAAAACTTTATCACTTATCAATTCTTCAACCACACTATTATGTTATTAGATATGAACATAAAACACAAATAAGAGAAAGTAAATCAACAAAATGAACACCAATTTTTTTTACATGGAAAACCCAATAAAGGAAAAACCATAGTGAAGGTTAATCCACAATATAAAATATTTTCAAAAGAGGCTCACTGTCCAAGTACAAAGTCTCATTGCCTACAAAAATGACTCACTATCCAATAGGGAGGCTTACTACCAACACAATATTATACAAAATAGGATAAGGTTTTACAACCAAAAATGAACTAGAAAGATGCACCTATCATGTGCTAATACAATTTTGAAGATCAGTATTCAAACTTTACACCCTTCATTCTTCACCCATCAACTTCTTCCTTTCTGATCACACCTTCACATTCATTACTCGCTCACTATTTCTTCTAACTCTTCTCTATTGTTTACACACTATCTCTTTCTTTCAAAAACTATTCGCCATAGATATATATATACATATATATATATATATATACATATATATATATATATATATATATATATATATGAACTCCATCGCAAGCAAAAATTAGGTTGGCCTAATTAGATGCAATTCATTTATAAAATATATAAACTGTTAGCTCCGCAAAATATTTTCAAAATATAATTTAACCATTAGCACATTACATTATGTCGGCTCAGACCAAGAAATAAGTTTTGATATCATATCAAAATTAACTTAAAAATTATGCTAGATATAGTCTTTGACGCAACCAAAAAAATAATATCACTTCATTGTACGAGCACTAGAACATGAAATAACCTGATCATGCATGCCTTTAATATCCATAAGTAATTTCCCAAAACTGTAATAAAAAAATTGTCAACTGCAGAGAAATGCAAACTAGAATACTAGAGAGGCACCAAAAATATTGGATCAACCACTAGAGAAGATAAGTCAGTTATACACATCGATTTAGAGTATCGAACCAAGATACCAACATGTTGAAATGAATGAAAACATATAGATAACCTACTCATTCTTCCAACAATCTACCCCTTTGTCATTGATAGCAACATGTAAATAAAATTATCCTTCTTTCCTCAAAAAACATTTAACTTCCTCTATTATTGCCAACACTCTCCCCCTTTGAAATCAATGGAAAAGGGTGCCAAAAATGAGTGTAAACATGGTGACATCAAATTTTCAAAATATTTCCAAAAGCTTCAAAAAGTTCCAACAATCTAGAAATTTTAAGCAAACAAAAATTAAGTGACGATGACATTCTTCACCTAGAACACCTTCTTATATCCTTCCTTCAGAACTAGATACAACTTCTTCCAGTTGAATACAATAGATTCCAATCTCGTGCATGTACTTTCCAATAATCCCAACAGAGTAAAAGAGGGTGAACAAGCTACAACAAAACATTGGTTCTCAACATCTTCTACATCAATAAGAATTTTGGAAAGATTCTCCAACCAAACTTCAACAATTTCTTTAAGAAGCCAAAAGGTATTTGTCACATCATCTCTCTATCTTTTTTTAATTATTAGTTTCTTATTCTTTGCTTCTCTTATTTATCTTCAAATATATCAAAATTCTTTCCAATGTTGTTCACTTGAGCTTCAATTGCTTCAATTCTACTTCTAAAATTAGCTACAGTTGCAAGCCACCGAAGACAATACTTGTAAACATCTAAAATTTCTTTAATACACTTATTTGTTTCCACAATCATTCTGGAAAAACTCTACATAGCCTTTTCACATCTCCTTTCAACCAAGATTCCCATCTTACATCCTTTCAGACCTTCAAGAAACATCCTTTCTTCAATAATCTCAATCAGATTTTCTAGAAATAAATCAGAAACAACAGATACTTTAATACCTTTCTGAAGTAGATAATCTACTAGAGCATCATCAATCTTCAGTTTGTCAATAGGCAAGGAAGCATTCCATAGTCCACCAATCTTCTTCATTTTTCCTTCAACTATCATAGACTAGATGTCATTAGGATTAGGGGATTCAATGCGAGTCAAAGATTATTTCTCCTTCTCATTCAAAATGTCAATGATGTTTTCAGTTATCTCTTTTCTCCTTTTCAATTCCATAGGGGAATCACTCATAACAACCTCTATTTCTCTTTTTCTAGAGGAAGAGCCCACTTCAAATCAACTTGATTCAGATATACCAGAGCAAGGGTTTATTTTCAAAGATGAGAAATATGATCTATACATATTTGCATTATATTCCAAAGACTCTAGATATCTGTAAATTTATTTTCCAATAGGGATACCAGATTCCCACATCACATTATCTTGTCCAAGTAGAGAATTCAAAAAGTAAAACACCAGACACACCAACACGGATCCGAAATGAAAGGGATAACTCTCAATCAATTAAATTCAAAGATTTTCAAGCAAATTTTCAAGTAACATTCTACATAAATCAAACTATATGTTCTCCTTAACCATCATGTGGGAAATATATGTGATAATTATCGAAGTTGAACTTTCATAGTTTCTAAAATAAAATTTGTATAAAATACCATACGCGACATACCTAATGGTCAAATCAACAATTGTATCAATCAACGGTGCTCTAAGATCTCTACTGATGCCAATCAGCTCCTCCACATCTATATACTTCACATTTTTCTTTCTAGGGAGTTCTCCAACACTGCATAATCCAATGATCGGTTCGATTGCTTCCCTTGAGATCAAATAGGGTCTGTCCAAAAAACTTCTTCCATCCTTGAAATGTTTCAACAAGAACAAGATAACCTATTTATCTATAATCCATAGAAATTCACTCCATAAATCCATCCCTAGGGTTTTTATATTCAGTAATTTGATTTCACTTAACCCTAGTTCAATTCCTTTCATTTTCCTATGATCATATTCTTCTAATTCAATGCTTTTCAACTTTAGAGGGGTAACACCACATGATCCACTATCCATTGCTATGATTTCTTGAAATTCAATGAAACTTCTTCGATTTTCTTCTTTATTTTTGCAATCAGAAAAAGGTTTCCAAATTAATAGATATAATCTCTTCAAATTCCTTTTAGAAATTCTTTAGGATTGCTCCAATATCATTCTAGGCTTCTGTTCAAGCTCTTCAAAAACACAATTTAACCAAAAATACTTGCAAACTTCATCTTATACACCATCGAACTTACCCTAAAACACATTAAATGTGGAAGACACCAAAAATTTGTTAAAATTAGTCTTCTTATCATAAAAAAACCCTTACTCGGTCCACAAATCCTCATACCAACATATTTTCCTCCAATTCTTTTTCCAAAACCTCTGAATAATCATTCTTCACATTCCAGCCATGTGCCAGCCTCTAACACACCATTCTTCTAGGGGGTTTTTATAATCCTCTGATAATACTCCTCCTAAGATCATGCTAGGTCCAATTTTTTAATAAGATATCTGTATCAGATGAGGGAACAAACACATCAAAAGTGGGTATGTGCAGGATCATCATGAAAAAAATAGGCCCTTAAGTGGTGAAAAATTCAGAAAAATCAAAATTAGGCAACATGACATTAAAATTTGAATAAGTTATCTATATTATTTCAAAAATATGTAAGAATAGAATATGTACCAAATTGAATGCAGTTTCTAAACTACTAGGTTTATTTTAAAAAAAATCTATTTGGTGAAAAATCGAAATTTCAATGTAGTAGTACGTAAATTTCAGGAAAAAAATAAGAAAAAGGTGTGTGTCTTACCACCCTAACCACAATAAAATGATAATATTTTTTAATAAGATTTTAAATATAAGTAGAGGGCTCATGTCTCAATTTGATGCATATTATTTTGTAATTTTTTTCCAAGTAAATAATTAATTATGATTTTTTTTATTACAACTTATAAAAAATATAAATAACTCATATGTCTGACCACCTTAACTTGGTCAAAACTTCATGAAATTCAATTTTTTTTTTAATCCTACAATATTCGAATCATAGAATGTGACACATGTTTTGGATTCAAAAAATATGATATAGTTTGAAAGTTATAGATGTTTTTCAATTAGCCTATCAATCAAGACTTTAGTCATAATTCAAATAGAAAATGGATAATAATTATTTATTAAATTCAAAGTAAAGAATAATTTATATTGGTGGAAAACTGAGAATCTTCTTTAAAAACCCTTTTCAAATTTGGCTAAAAAAAAGGTTTTCAGCCACATGCCCTACACATACCCATCATATCACCACTTTTTGGCCCATCATGATCCTACACATGCCCAAGTCTTAGGTTTTTCTTCTTCTTCTTTCTTCTTCCATACCTTGTCCATCTCTTGCTTCATCTCTTCTTTGTCAATTTTCTTTATAGGTTCACTCTTCTCTTCTAGGGAAGACTTATGTTCTTTCTTATTCTTACAAACTTTAGATACATGTCCGAGTTTGTTGCAGTTATAACAGACCACTTTTCTAATCAAACTGTCCTCCATTATTCCTTGATCTACACTGATTTTCCCTATGTCCATATTTATTGTAGGTATAGCAGTAGCCATTAAAGAATTGATTCATTCTTCCTTCATTAAACCTATTCCTCATTACCCAATTGATCATCCTTACTTGAGATCTGCATTATGTATCCTTGTGTATGATCTTCCCACATTCAAAGCATTTTCCAAAAAGAGAACTAGAAAACTAGTTTATCCTGCTCCTACGTTCAGTTGCTCTATGACCATATTTGTTACAAGGAAAAATTCCATAAAAAGAGGGGTACCTTTGTGCATTAGACTATCTCACAGGCAAACTTCTTACAAAATTCCTTCTCTGCTTCCTCTTGCCTTGATTATTCTTCACATCTTTAGAACTTTGACTAGTATCAACTCCAAAGCCACCTTTGTTTTTACATGGTTTTTGTCCTACAAGTACTTCTTCAAGTTTATTGAAGCTAGATATGAAATTATTTTCACATAGTTTAGCCTTCTCTAGTTCAACTCTTAAGTTTACTATCTCCTACTCGAGTCTAGCACATTCATCAAACTTGTTCTACACCATTGTATTCAGACATTCTTCAATCCTTTTCTTCTCTTCTATTATCACTTTCAGTCCAATTATTTCTTGTTTCAACTGTTCACCTACTTCTTTGTGTCTTTCCTTAAATTTCTTCAACTGTTCCTTCAGTTTCTAAACACATTCATTTGCTTCATCAAGGTTCTCTTTTAAATATTTTTTTTCTCTTTCCACTTTATCAACATCTTCAAGAGTAGTCTGAAGCTGTCCTTTATCATCCATTCAACCAACCTTCAGGATGCTTCTCAAGTGGTTAAGCTCTACACAAGGAACCAAAATCTTTGATGCCAATTGTTAAACATGCACAAGATAACTGAGAGGGGGGTGAATCAGTTGTCACACAAATTCAAACTTAAAATATTTATGACTTATCAATTCTTCAACCACACTATTCTATTATTAGATATGAACATAAAACAAAAATAATAGAAAGTAAATCAATGCAATGAAAACCATATTTTTTATGTGGAAATCCCAATAAGGAAAAACCATGGTGAGGGTTAACTCACAATATAAAGTATTTACAAAAGAGGCTCTCTACCAAAAGGACTCAGTGTCCAAGTACAAAGGCTCACTACCTACAAAAAGGACTCACTATCCAACAGGGAGGCTCACTGCCTACACAAGATTATACAAAATAAAATAAGGCTTTATAGCCCAAAATGAATTGGAAAGATGTTGATACAATTTTGAAGATGCTCAATATTCAAAATTTACACCCTTCATTCTTCACTCATCAACTGTTGCCTTTTTTTTATCACACCTTCACATTCATTACTCACTCACTATTTCTTTTGACTCTTCTCTATTGTCCACAAACTATCTCTTTATTTCAAAAATTATTCACCATATATTTATATATATATTCAATCTGCATTGCAAGAATCAATTAGGTCAGCCTAATTAGATGCAATTCATTTATAAAAGATATCAACTATCAACTCCACAAATATTTTCAAAATACAATTTAATTGTTAGCACATTACATTATGTCAGCTCAGACCAAGAAATAAGTTTTCATATCATATCAATATTAACTTAACAAGTCGGCTAGATATAGTCTTCGATGTAACCAACAGAATAATAACACTTAATTGTGTGAGCACTACAACATGAAATAAACTAATCATGCATGCCTTTAACATCCATAAATAATTTCCCAAAACTGCAATTAGAAATTGTCAACTATAGAGAAATGTAGACTAGAATACCAGAGAGACACCAAAAATAATAGATCAATGACTAGAGAAGATAATTCAGTTATACATACAGGTTTAGAGTATTAGACCAAGCTACCAACATGGTGACATCAATGAAAAAATATAGATAACCCACTCATTCTTCCAATAGGTATTTTTACTCTTACCTTGTCCTCCAAATTTTCCTCTAAAACCTAATCCACTACCTCTAAATCCACCTCTTGCATCAACACCTTGGTCTTGTGCTTTGCTCGCATCATCTTGATCCTCATATGATTGTCTTGAAGTGTAACTTGAACCTCTTCCTCTAGAATTGCTACATCTACCTCTACCTTTTCTTTCTTTCCTTCTTTTTAATTCTCTTCGACTCTAATAGCCAACTGAAAACATTCTTCAACCATTCTAGGAGTGACAAGACTCAATTCATCTTGAATTTGAAATATCAATCCATTCATATACCTTGCTATCTTCTCAACTTCATCTTCAACATGACCTATTCTAATGCTCAATTTGTAAAACTTCTCTGTGTAGGCCATGACATCCATCACCTTTTTCCTTAAGTTTTGTAACTTCTTGAATGTTTGAATTGCATAGTCAACAAGAAAGAATTGACTATTAACCTTTGACACCATCCTATCCAATGAATTGATTTTTTCTTTTCCTTTTTTCACTCTCTCCTCTTGTACATAGTTCCACCATGTTAGGGTAGGGCCTTTCAACTTAGTCTTAAAAAAATTACCTTTTGTTCATCTTCTACCTCCTTGTATTCAAAGTAATTGTTCAATGCATCTATCTAATCCAACACTTCTTCTACATCCAACTTTCCACTATACATTGGAAATTCTATTTTCACCTTAGAAGCATCTCCTCTAATAGCCTTCAACATCTTAACCATACTTCTTTCATCAGGGTCCAACTCAACATCATCTTGGACTCCTCTTTGAGGGTTTCCATTCTTACCCTCTTCCTCTTCCTCTCGGTCACTCTCCTCTTCAGTGGCCTTTCCTCTCCTTTGATTTGTTTCCAATGCTGCGAGTTTGGCTAAAAGACTTCTTGAGACTACTTCATCATCCTTATTTCCCTAGCAATGAATACACTACCTTTATGAGGCATTTTGTCCTTTCAAATTACTACTTTTCCTTCTTCAAACTTCAACCTCTTTCCTTAAAATCATCAAAAAATATGCTTTGATTCCAATTTGATTTAGAACAGGTTGGAGATCATTAACCAATCAAAATTCAATCACCTTTGAATAATTTTTCCAACTTGAAGACACTAACTTGGCACTTTCTCACAGTTTCTTCAATTGTGCTTGTAACATTCCAAACAATGAAATTTCAACATAAATTTTAGAAAATAAATCCTACCCACAAACAAAAACTAGTTTTAGATACCCATTAAGCCCTTTAGAAATATATCTTAGAATCATCAGGGGTTTCTTTGTAACACAAACCTCAAAAACTTGTTGCTACGCTACCTTAATCCCTAATTAGGTCACTTTTACAAAGAAACTACTATGTAAACTCTTTCTCGATCACAAATCTCTATTTAAAGACCTCAACTAGGTCACATGGAGTGAGAAATAGAAAAAAAATCAATCGAAGCACCCAAAAATTCACCAAATTCCAAAACCCTACCTACACTTATTTAGGCTTGTTCACATAGGGGTTTATTGATTCTACAAACTCCAAACCTCCACTCTACAAACCAATACTTCAAATATACCTAATATTATATGCAAAAACATTTTTCACCCCTACCAGTTGATTCTCAAAATCTTTTTGATGAACCCTAGCACCAAACCTCTTGTTTTCTTGAAAACGTATGAATTTCCTCCTAGGGCATCATCATATTAGCCCCAAACCTCTTCCCCTGCATCTACAAACCTACAAACATGAAATAAAAACCTATCTAACACCATTCCAATGATTTCAAAAGTTTTCCATTGGTGGAATGGTCATTTATTCCATATTCTTAATCTCAAACCCTCAAAAATAGACTTTTCAACCTATCTTCAATTTTTTGGCTCTAGATGTAACACCCCGTCGTGCGAACCCCAAAGGACAATTAAACAAAATTACAACACAATTTTTTTTTAAAAAGTAAACATAACATACATGTAATACACATTAAATCATAACATGAATTTCATTTAAGTAGATTCATTAGCACATACATCCCTTGGGGTACACGAGGAGTCATTACGAGACTAAGATCCACACAACGACAATAAAGAATAAAATCCAAAGATATAATCCATAACAAATTAAACATTAACAAATATAACACATACATGAAAATCATTGATAAGAAACCATCTGAGTACATAAATACAACATATGCATGATTAACTTAACACAATGAATAACAACTACCATGGCCAATAATCACACCGAGTTTAACATTACATTATAGTACAATGTTCTAGAGGTACAATGATACAAAAGTGTTTCCAATCATGAATGGAAACCATACAACAAGATAACATGATGCACAATATCATAACTGGCTCCAAGACAGATACAACTCTGGAGTCACTGCAACAGCACCAATCTACACCTCTCGATCCTCGATTGGGGACCCAATGGGGTGCTTAGCACGTTCCACCCGACCATGTGGGTTCGAAGACCCACCCCCCGTGCTAAAGGGGGCTGACAAGAAAGAGTCCTCAACCAAGAACATTCAAACAGGGAACCACAAAACTCAACAACATACAAAAGTATCATAAAACTCAAGGATTACAATGACATAATCAACAACATCCAAGAGACAACATAATAACTTAAAGTCATAAATCCCATCACATAAATCAAAGCAATGACCAATAAACAAGTAACCAAAGGATGATCATGAAACACTTCCAAATCAAACTGAATTAAGGAACATAATACAATTCCAAATTGCAATTAAACAATACAATAACATCATATCACAGTACCATAACAGTACAAGGTCATAAGTAAAATATCAATGAGATCATACAAAACCACAAAGTACACCAAAGATGTATCAAGGCAATACTCCATAAATCAATATAAGTCCAATCAACAACAATCTAAACCAACTCCCATAACATACTTCTAGAGGAACACAATAAAGTAAACACATGGGCAACTAGGGGAGAGTGTCATCGCATAGTCCTACATGGGTTGTCCTGTGCTCTTCCTCCCAACTGGAGGCACCGATCCCATCTATGGCTGTCCTGTGCCCTTCCTCCCAACTGGAGGTGCCAGTCCATAGGGTGACTCATGCGGAGCCTTAGACCTCTCGTGAAGACGAGGTCACGACCTTGCCAACCATGGCCTTCTCAACCTTCCATTAGTCTGCAAAAGCACTAATGAAGACGAGGCATCCATTTTAAAATCTTGTAATGATATTACTACCCAACCCTCCTAAGTTAATTATTAGGTTTTCACTTGATTACTAACTCACTTGTGGGTTATCCTGTGCCCTTCCCCTTAAACGGGGTGCCAGCCCCCACGAGGAGCCACTCTCCCTAGAGACCCAACAATATCAAACCAAAAACCAAGAAACCAAGGGTTGTACAACATAACAAGAACATTAGATCACAACAGAGGAGCATGCAAGACATTACCCATCTTGCTATAAATACATAATCAAAGTCTCAACAATTCCTGTACAACCCTTTCAAAATCATGAAACCAAAACACTTGCCACATCAAGAGCACATAAAGAGAGAGAACATCAAATGTCAATCATCTCAAGCCTCTGGAAGCCAAAAGAATGAAAACCCACAAACAAGGGTAAAGTGAAGCAACATGAGTATTTCTCCAATAATTCCAACACAAGGATAAAATTTCATCAAATATGAGAGAAAATCAGAAAAGCCATAAAAAGGGAAGGTTCATCAAGACCCATCCACAAATCAACAATGGTGCCACCTCAAATAGGAAAACGCAAAAGAAAATCAACCTTTAATTCAACGAAATCACTTAATGAAACCAAAAGCCACCAACTAGGCATTCCATGGGAGACCTCGATTTCCTCCTCTCAAGATACCTGTGCAGTTGGTATACAAAAGACCTTTGAAAAAATCAACAAACATGACAACAAGATTTCCCTCGCCTCTAGAAGCCCAAAAATAAATCAAATACTCAAGGACTCATCAACAAGGGTAGAAAAAGCAATAAGAGTTTCCAATCAACTAACAACACAAATTTAAGAAATATAAATCCTTTCAAAACCCGGAAGTAGCTCAAGAGAAATTCACACCGAGACAACACCATCAAAATTATTCAACACTTCCAAGGCACCAAATTAAAGAACACCTTAAATACTCAACCACTTACAACTCCACCAAACACTCGCATAATAAACACAACCAAAAATTCAAACAAGAACAATATTTAATAGCCAATCAATTAACAACTAGAACTAAATGACTTTACGACTTACCGATCTAAATTACCCAATTAACTAAAACAATTTATGATAACCATCACAAGTATTCTAAAAGATTTATCCATAAAGAGAACTTACAAACCAACCATTAAATGAATATAAACGAAGTCAATTTTCAAAAGATTAAAATCCCATTTCACCAATAAACTATCCAATTCGAGAATATCCTAATCAATCTCTAACCATGCCCATACATTTAAATTTCCCCTTTCATTTATCAACAGAATTGAAAGCTACTTAATAATTGGGTAGTTAACTCATTCTCATTTCATAACTACTTATGTTCAAAACATTATCTCCTTTCACCATACTAACTTAACACTCACTTCCAATATTTAAATTAATTGTGAAAACCACTTAAGACCAATTGTTTATACTTTAAAATTACAATAATAACAATACTCTAAATACTTAAACTACGTATTAGAACTTACCACCTTAAGATCTTAAATCTATCTAAATAAATTCCCACACATAAATACCTTTTAAAACCACTATATCTTTATATATTTTAATTCTTTTTGAGGAGGGAATGTAAAAAGAGAATAGATCTGTTCTAAGAATCCAACAAGTCTACAAGATTCAACTTCATAAAAAAGGATCACTTATTTAATTCCAAAATAAATTCCATTCCCAAAATATTCACACTAAAACAAGAATTAAATAAACAATGCTGTCATATATTCATAAATTGATTTTTCTACTAAATTATCCTCTCAAAGTTTGTAATTTAACAAATCAATAATAATGATAAACAAAAGATTTCTTTCTATTTTATTATTTCCACTATAACTAAATTCTGTTTTATTTTAACCAGGAAAAGAAACAGAATATTTACTGACAAAATTAAATGGCTACAGCAACAGTTAAATAAGTGCAATCAGAATAAATGAATTAATAAATAAATATATATATACGAATATAAATAAATATATATATATATAAACATACATATATATAAATATATATATATCTATATATATATAAACATATATATATCTTTATAAAAGTAGATGCGCACAGTAAATAAAAATAGAATTCTTGTTTTTAAAAAAAAAATTAAATACATACAAATTTGAATGGTGAATTTTAATCCCAACAATGGCACGGGAAAAACAACGCCCGGCCATGGGCAGTCTACGGACTGCTCACGGTAGTCCTTCGGACTGTCGTGGACAGTCCGCAGACTGTCACACGGTACCGGCTGGCGGGGTGGTGGGTACGGCCGAGGCCGAACCACCACACAGCCACAATTTATAAAACCAACACATAATTCTATGAACAGTGCGATGGGAAAAATAACGAGTTTCAATAAATTTTAATTTTCATTCAATATTTTTACATATATATAAATATATTTGTATTTATATATTTATATATATATATATCTAATATATATATATACATATATACAGAAATCTGAACATTTCGAAATCAGGAAAAATAATCACTGTTCTCTGAACAAGAGAAATATTTTATAACATACATGCATAACAAAAATATCATAATCCCAGAAATTCATTGAAAGGAAATTGTCTTTTAACATATATGTATATTTTTTTATTTTATTTAAAAAAAAATAAAAAATGAAACAACAGAACTATTGTTCATTTCCAGATTTCAAACAAAATCCCTTTTCAATAAACAACAGCCCAGAACCCCTTAGAAATTCCATTTTGACAAATAACAATCCCAATTCCTGATTAAATTTTCATTGATTAAACAATAACCCAATAAAGTTTTCTTCCCACAAACATTTGATTTCCAACCCCAGATAAAAATTTCATACACAGAAAACAATTTCTATTTTATTTGATGGTACCGAAAATAAATAATTAAAAATGAAAAAGAACCTGGCATCCTGTGTTTTGAAGAAGATTTGTAGAAGCTTAATCCCTCTCGCAGAACCAATTCCTCGCTACCGATTGTTCCCAGCAATAGATCCCCCAAATTCTCCTTCAAATCCAACCTTCTTCTTTTATGATTTTTCCCGAAAACAGAACAAGAATGCAGTGTTGAAAACATTTTTTTTTTTTTCCAGAATTCCAACAACTCCCCTCAAACAAAGAAAACCCCTTCTTAAAATCAATACCCAGGAAACCCTTCCAATTTCCTCTTCCCGTGAATACCAGAGGTCACATTTCAAGAAATAAATCAAAATAATTATTAATCCTTAATCCCTTTTGTTGCCTTTTTCATGTATTTACATTTCATTTTCTTTTATCATGCATTGATTAAAATTAAATAAACTTAAATCCACAAAATTGAACTTTTATTTATATATATATATTCATCATCTCCATAATACTTTATTAAATAATTACTTTCATATTAAAATAATTAAAATCAACCATTTGAAAGATTCAAAATAAATGTAATATTTTTACCACTACTACTAATATTTATCTATTGCTTTATTTATTTATTTTTCATATTCTCCAGTTCTCTTCGACTTCCAAATGCTCTATAGGTGTAGTTTCATTTCTTGCTTTAAAACACTTCAGCTTCCTATCTCCTTATCCATTTAAATTTCTTATATAATAATTATCTTTTCAAGATTATTTTATTCATAATTATTATTAACTTCAATAATTTAAATTAATTTATCTAATAATATCACTTTTACTTTTAACGCACTAGTTTAATTTGATCATTTGTTCTAAAATCATTTGATTTAATTTAATTGATTATTATTTTAATTTCTAATCATATTTTAATAACCTTGCAAATCACTTATGATTTAATTAATTATTTAAAACATGACTACTAACACCATAAGATATTTTTCTACACAATCATATAAACACAAGAATCAATGAAACACACACAAATACTACACACAAGTCCAAACAACTCCATACCTGAGGGGTATTACACTCTATAAATTACATGTATGTTGCTAAAATAACTTTATTATTCAAAATTTTCAATTAAAGTGTCAATTTTGGCCTTGCACCGAACATCCAATGGACCATGGACTAAACGGCCACTGTCTGAAAGGACTATGTCCAGGTCGTTCCGCCCCCACAAGGTACATCCCGCGCCTATGGGCCGCTATAACTATCCAAGAAGACACTCGGAACTGGAAGGGGAAAAAAACCCGGTGGACCGCCGAGCTGCAAGTCGACACGCATGCACAGGAGCAGGATTCCCCAAGAAGCCAGGGTCGCGGGTGGCCAAGAGGGCCCACTTGGAGACTCCTGGATCTCTTATATAATCTAAAATTTTATGGTTTTCATAACCATCAACCAATCTTTTTAGTCTTTCTTTTAGTTCACGGTATTTTTCCCTGCTTGGTTGCCTAGTGTATCTAGTCATATATTTCTCTATTCTATTCTCTTGAAGACTCTATTCTTTTTTCATTGCTTTGATGAGTTTCTAGACTGGGTTGTGTGATGGTTGAATCAATTCACTAAATCATTTGTGTCATCCCTCAATAGTATTATTGGTTATGGGAAGATCATCTTAAGTAGCTGAATAGCAATTCCACATTGTGATTGTAAACTTTGATGATTGTCTGTTGCCTCTTCTGGTTAGTCTACCAATCCATGTGTCTTCAAAATAATCAATTATGGGTTGTAGGGCCTCCTCATGTTCTATATAATAAGGAGATTTTTGAAGTGTTTCAAATGCATCAATTACGTCTATCTGAGGCGCAAAAGTTAATGCAACAAGTTTCTTGATCTCATATTATAAGCATGTTTGTAGACCTTCTTCTTGAAATTTCCTCAACAAGCATTGAGAGAAATGGAATTTAAAACATCCTTGAATAGTGGCATTTGCAAAATTTTCAAAATAGCTCCCATGAAACCTAATTCAAAATCAATAAGTATAGTTTTTGGGTTTATATCAGGTTGAAGTTGTTTTAATTATACAAGTACTTGTGTATAAGTGGTTCTTGTTTTGTTGTTTATAAGAATATAAATGAGTGGAAATATTGCATCGGTTTTCAAGCCAAGAATCATGTACAACTGTTGAAAAATACTTGTCAATGTTTTAAATGTATTGTCACTAAAATAATTTTTAGATTCTTTCAATAATTGCAAATTTTGTGTGGTGGTGAATATTAAAAAATGATTCTCATCATTGTTGTCATTAAAAATAAACTTTTCCCCTCCATTGGTAATTGTATATTCAACTGGTAAGATAAGATCTATTGATGTGTGAGGATTTGGTGGTGGCACTTCAAATCTTAATCTTTTTCTTCAAATTGTTTTGGATAATGCATGGGTTGATGGTATTGCTCCTGCTACGAGTAATGAAATATTAGAACATGAAGCAGTGATGATATTTCTTGTAGAATCTTGAGTCGAGCACGCCATGTCTTTCATTTCTTTCAATTTGTATTTGATAGTGATCATCTCAAGTTTTGGAGCATTATTATGTTCTATACTGCTAATCACATCACTGGATTTTGTTTGTGTCATAGTATAGCACTGACTTGAACATTTATTTGTAAAATATTCCACACAATGGTAGATCATTTTATTGATGCCTTGTTGATGAAAAAAAAATGTGTAACCATTTGCAATAAGTAAATTCTTGTTTTTTTTAATTGTTAAAAATTGAAGAGGCATTGTATATATTAAAAATTATGAAGAATGTGTTGGTTCCCTATAAAGTATATTGATTTTTTGCACTCTTTTAGAAAACCCTAGGAAAATTTAAAATAATGTTAAAAAAATATATTAAAAAATATCTTCTTTTATAAATTTGGATTTCTCTTCTTATCACTCTACACACTCTTACTTCTTCTCCCCTTCTTCCTTTCTTTACTTCTCTTAATTCCACCACTTTATATATCTTCTTAATGCCTTTTCATTTATATCTTTTCATATTAACTCTTAATCAACTTATTCCCACGAAATTGCCTTTATTTTTATAATTATTTACCATTTTATAGGTTATTTAAGCATATTAAAGGTGTTTTAAGGCTATTTTAGGGGTATATAATGGATATATGGTTTTAAAATGACCTAAATAGCCTCTATGGTGCCTCACAATCATATTTATAATTTATTTTATGTCATTTCTAGTTTACTAGCTTGATCTAAAATGACTGTGGGTTATTATGTCCATGGGTTATTTTGACCACGGGTTATTTTGTCCATGGGTTATTATGACCTTGGGCTTTTTTGTCCTTGGGTTATTTTGGTCAAGTTATTTTGTCCAGGATTATTTTGGCCAGGTTATTATGTCCTGATACCCACTATGCCACCTCTCTGCTACAGCTATGAAGAGACCCATGTTAATCCTAATATGGGGCATATCTATCAGAGAGTACTATCTGCATCATGCAATAATGGCTACCTCATCCTACACCAGGTGGGGTATCAAATCCCATGTCCTAGGGAAACTCTCTTGAATCTATAGATTCACCAAAGGCTCCTATCATCATAAAATATCACAAATCAGTAACTTTGTCAATCAATCAAAATCAATTAGCCTATCAATCTAATTATCTTTGGTGAAACTTTGATCAAATTTCGTGAGCATCACTTTATCATTCAACCTCACCTATCATGAGGTTTATCAATCAATATATCATTGATCATCACCTATCATGAGGTCGATCATCATCAATTTATCATTGATCCTCACCTATCATGTGGTCAAATCATCATCATTCTACCATTGATCCTCACCTATCATGAGATCAATAATCATCAAATCTATCAACATCATCAATCATCATCAAATCAAAGGATGATGTGATGAAAAAATCATCAAAAACAAGGATTTCCATAAAAAATTCATCATTCTGCCCTAGATGTGCTAAAACAGTGTCTCAAAGTGCTTAACACATAGATGTGCCAGAACATGGGCTCTATGCATTGAATCACTGTATGCACCATCAAATTCATCGTATGTGTTAAATCCCTCTATCAATGTGCTAAATGATTCTATGCGCTATAACATTGACCTAGTGTGCTAAATTACATCATCTACTCACTAATAACCCCTATGCACTAGAACAATTGTCGTATGTAGTAAAAATCTAGCTCTAAGTGCTAATTCTCTAGATGCACTAAATCCCTCTATGAATGTGCTACAAAACTAACCCTAAGCGCTAATCTAATGTATGAGCTACAAAAGTCATTCAATGTGCTACATTGGTGCTCATATGTGCTAAAACATGACAAGCAGAATATAAACGTGGAAAAATGTAGGAAAAACGAGATTCAAAAATCACAAGGAGGTTTTTGAGGTACATATCGGAGGTCCATACACTGTCGGGTGGTTATGACATTGCACATGCTCAAATCGGTGTGTGTGGTAGGGAATCACCATCTTGCTCAAAAGTTGCTAAATTGTTCAATCACTCTCAAATCTTCAAATTGAAAATGCATATATGAACTTCAAAATCACCCCTTTAACCTTTTAAAGAGTGATTAAGAGGGATTTTTATGGGGTTGATTTATTTTATTTTCAAAAGAAGCTTAATTCATCAATTTATCATCTCGTAGATTAAACGTCATTTTTCACCAGATAAATTGTTTTTGCATTATAAAATTTTGAAATCATTAGCAAAACATTGAAAAATTATCAAAATTTTCTAAAAAATTCCTAAAAATTCAAAAATTCATCAATTTATCTCCCGAGGGGGCATATATTTATTATCACCTAAAACTAGCCCCTTGGGCATAAAAAAAAACTCATCAACATTAGCAACAACTTTTTCTTTGAAGCAGCGTGTAAACACATTACTTCAAAGAGGGGAAAAATGTATACACCTAAAATCGGTCAAGACAATTCAAATTAATTAAATACAAGTTATTTAATTAATGAACCCCTTTAATTCATCTACTTATAAATAAATCCCAAATTTATTCATTTTTAGCCTAGTGTTCTACCTTATCCTAAAGGTGCAAAATAACTATTATGCAACATGAAAAACACAAGGAACACTACAAAGATTAGCCTAAGGAATGATAACACAAAGAGAGAAGATGGAAATGAAATGAAGATAAACTTGATTATACCTTCTTTATGTTGCAATCCCTTGGTTGGCCCTTAATATTTGAATGCTTGTATGCTTCTTGGATGGCTATGAAAATGGTGTATGCAAGATGAACAATGTGATAAATGCTAATGCTAGTGACTAAGTGGCTTGACTAAATGGCTAAGATAATGCTTGCAAATTGAGTAATCAAACTGATAGCATAAGGGTGCAAGTGGCTAAGTGTTCCCCAAAACTGCATTAGAAGAGGGGTATTTATAGAAGAATTTGAATTCTCTAGAGAATTCAACAATTGAGATTAAGCCACCAAGGCCAAGATGAAGGGCTATGGTGAGTTGAGGACTCAAAATCCCTCACATATTGACATGTGGAGGGTGAAGTGGCCTAGGATGAGATGATGTGTAAATGAGGTGGAAAATGACATGTGATGGGGAGGTACTTGTAAGTACCTTGATGTGACCTCTTAATGATCACATGGAGAAGGGGTCCAAGGATTTGGGGATAATACAAGTGAATTTTAAATTCACAATGATTGGAAGAATCTATTGGATAAGAAAAGGATCCCAAAAGGTGGAAAATTTACACATGTCAGTGATGTGAAAACTTAGATATTCTAGAAGTTGCATGGGGATAAAGTAAGCCTTGGAAGGATAAAATGTGAATTAAAAATTCACATGGGGAAAAGAGGAACCTTAGGTGAATAAAAAGGAATTAAAATTATGGGGAGGGGACCAAGGTAATTAATTAGGCTTAACTAATCAGTGATTATAAGCGATTAGTGGATAATGAAGATTAAAGAAGAAGAGAATATAATGAGGGTGTTACAAGAAAGAGAAGATAGGATTAGAGCTAAGTATCTTGAGAGAGATGATAGAAAAAAATGGAAAAAATGAGAGATGCTGCTAGGCGTAAGAATTTTGAGGAAAACCTTTTTAAATTTGCTTCTAAAATGACCAATGATATTCCTGAAGTAACAGTTTTGATGGGAACCTCAGCTACTAATATCTACACTACACCTATCTCAACTACTAGAGCCTCAAATCCTCCTATTACTGCTAAGAAGACATCATTCGTAGATCATGGCAAGAGACCCATTAACCAACCTAAGAAAACTACCTTCAATACCAATACTAATACCAATACCTCATCTGCTGAAATTCCCATACAAAAAGCCAAATTTGATCCAACTCCATCTATTGCACCTCCAAGTCCTAAGATATTGAGATTAAAATTGCAGAATGAAAAGCTACAAGAAGATTTGAAGAAAGCTGAAATAGAATCTTCTAATGGAGAGATGGCTAGGAATATTTTTTTTCTTAAAATGTCCACATCGAATCTAGGGTCTTCAAGCTCTGGACATACTAATAATCAATCACATAAGAATAATTTTGATGAACACACTGCTAGTGGAGGTGGTGGTGGTGGAGGAAAAGAAAATAATAATAATTCTTATTTTGAGAATGATGAAGGAAGAAAGAAAGGAGGTGGTGATGGTGAAAGTGGAAAGGGTAAAGATAGTATCAACCACTTTGAAAAAAAAAGAGATGATGATCAAAGAGATGTTCATATGGATTGACATACTAGGAGGCCACTCCAAGTAGATAGATACCAACAATTGTTTTTCACTGGAATACCTAGCTACCCAAACCGATTCCCTAAAGAATTTAGACCTTCTCTAGTCAGATTCTCTAGTAATAATGCCTTGAGTGGTGAAGACCATCTGAAAGCCTTTGCTAATGTCATGGATGATTTTGAGGTAGAAGTAGATGTCATGATGAAGTTGTTTATGCAATCTCTCACTGAAGATGCTCAAGAGTGGTATAGAATTTTTCCACCAAGAGCATTGGCTCTTGGGAGGAATTGAAAAGGATATTTAGAGATAAATATGGTGACAATATTGATTCAAGCTTTTTGTTGAATCAATTTAATAATATTTCTAAAGGTTCAAAAAAATCTATTGTTGAGTTCAATACAAGATTCCAAAAGGCCTGGAAGAGGTTTCCTCCTCATTTACAATTGAATGATCATGTATGTTTGGTAAACTACTCCAATGCTTTTGATGCCAAAATGAGTTACCACTTGCTAGATAAGAATCCTCAGTCATTGAGGGAAGCCTTCAAGATGGTGGGGAAAGTATTAAAAATATTAGAAAAGCAACTAGTAAAGTTGGAAAAATAAATGATTCAAAACTCCTCAAAAACTCAAAGGAGGACAAGAGTTTAGGAGCCAAGGGGAACACTTTTGAGGATCAGGTTGATAATTTCATGAAGACTATAAGTGAAAAAATTGTAAAGCAAGAAAATGCTCAACCAAAAAATTATCAAAGGAATGAAATGCCTCCTAGGTTGCAAGACCACCCATATAATACCAACTGGTATAATGGGAAGCATGTTCTAAATAATCAGAGAAACACACAGAATAAAGTACCTTTAGATCCTCTACGAAATAATTCAGGAAATTTTGATGAGGATACCCCTTGGTGCATGATTTGTGAAATGCCACATTCTTCTCTACAATGTCTAGTAGCACGGATGATTGAAGTAGAGGAAGACATGCCTAGGGACTATGATCATCAAAATGAGGAGGATGTTGATGTATTTATGATTATGGGTGATTCTGATGTTGCCAACAATGAATTCTCTTTTGATATGGACTCCTACGAAGTAGATATAGACAATCAAAGGAAATTTGCTAGTACATATCATTAGCAAGTTCTCTCTAATGAGGATGTTGATAGTGATGTTGAGGTGTACAATTTGGAAGCAATAGAAGATAGTGTTTCATAAAGAAGACCCTCATAGGAGGAGATTGCAAAATATATTGCATTCTTGGCCACCCAAGCTAGAAGTTCCTATCATTTGAGGAACATAATAGTTGGTGGTGAACAAGGTAGTTCTGTTGGCCTTTTCATCGAAGGGAAAAATGCCAAAAACAAAGAGCACAAGCTTAATGGAAAAGTGGAATCAGTCAAAGCTAAAGAAGGCAGGGGAGATAAATTTTGGGCTAATAAAGTAAAGATGCCAAAAGCTACTCAAGAGTTCAAATATCCTGCTGAGATGATAAAGACACAAAAGCAAAATCCTGAGGCATAAGGATGCTAAGCATAGGGTTGAGGCAATAAAAAATCAACAGAAGGAGAACAACAATTAACAAGGTATGCTCCTAATTGAATTACCAAAATATACTCTCAATGATATGTTTCAATTACTTAGCCAAGTAAAATTATTTGTGCCTTTTCTTGAAATGATTAGAATAGAGGAACATAAGCAAAAGGTAGTAGCCCTTATCAATGGTGCTACTATGGCCTGTAATGATTTAGTGGTGCTCACTCCCTCCAAACTGAGTGAAAATGATAATAAATACAAGGAAGTTGAGGGAGTAATTATTGAGATTCCCTGTATTTTCCTAGGAAATTTTGTAACTACTCCTAATAAGATAGATCCATTTTTCCTCACCGTAGTGGTTGGGGGGAATTTTATAAAGAATTATATTATTGACTCTGGAGCATCCAACAATATCATGCCACCTAAAATCATGGATGCAACTAGGATTGAAATTTGATAGCACTCATGGCAAGTTTTATGCCATGGATTCAAGAGAAGTCCATGTTATCAGTGTGATGTTTATGTGCAGGATAATGATGGGCCAAAAAGTGGCGATATGATGGGTATTTCTAGGGTATGTGGCTGACGACTTTTTTTTTACCCAAAATTGATGAAACAAAAAGAGTTTTTAAAGGAGATTCTCAACTTTCCACCAATATAAATTATGCTTTACTTTGAATTTAATAAATAATTATTATTCATTTTCTATTTGAATTATGAGTAAAGTCTTGATTGATAGGTTGATTGAAAAAAATCTATAGCTTTCAAACGGTATCACATTTTTTGAATCCAAAACATGCATCAAATTCTATGATTTGCATACTATAGGATTAAAAAAAATGAATTTCATGAAGTTTTGACCAAGTTAAGGTTGTCAAACATACAAGTTTTTATATTTTTTAAAAGTTGTAATAAAAAATTCATAATTAATTATTTACTTAGAAAAATTACAAAAAATATGTATCCCATTGGGACATGAGTCCTCTACTTATACCTAAATTTTTATATAAAAATATTATCATTTTATTGTGGTTAGGGTGGTGGATAGACACCTTCTTCTTACTTTTCACTAAAATTTAAGAATCGGTGCATTGAAATTTCAAATTTTCAACAAATAGAACTTTTTTAAAAAAACCTAGTAGTTTAGAAACTAAATTCAATTTTCTACAGATTCTATTCTTACATATTTTTGAAATAATATAGATAAATTATTCAAATTTTTACGTCAAGTTTCCTAACTCTGATTTTTCTAAATTTTTTGCCACTTAAGGGCCTATTTTTTCCATGATGATCCTACACATACCCTGATAAATTAACTTCCCTATAGACTAGCGGCCTACCCTGAGAAAGAATTCAAAATGAGTGTGGTAGTAGTAGATATCCCACCTAATAACAAAATGTTGCTATCTCAGAAATGGAGTGCATCTATTGGAGGCAGTATGTAGTGTGACATGTCTTCTGCCACATTTCCCATTGATGGTAAGGATGTTCAAGTGATGAGAGAACCGAGGGTGCCACATATGTTGGAGCATGCCCCTGAAGATGACAATTCTTTTCATAGACACTAATGTCAATGAATTCAAGATAGAAGTACCAAGAGAGGTTGATTGGTGTCCTAAACCAATAAAAAATGATTTTTTAAGATTATCTGAAAAAGATGGACTTTAAAAATTGTACTTTGATGGTGCAAGTTCCAAAGAAGGGTCTGGTGCTAGAATTTTATTGGTATCACCTAGTGGCATTACTTATAAATTCTCTTTCATAGTGTCTTTTATCTATACAAATAATGTGGCAGAGTATAAAGCTTTATTATTGGGATTGAGATTGGCTGAGAAGCACGAAATAAAAAAATTGATGGTAATTGGTGATTCTGAGCTTGTGATTTCCCAAGTAAGAGCCAAATATGCCTACAAAAATGATAGACTAAAGCAATATAGAAATTATGTTTGGGATTCCATTGAGCAGTTTAATACTTTTGGAATTGACTGGATGGAAAGAGGACATAATAGAGTATCTGACTTACTTGCTAACATTGCATTGAAACCTGATGATATAACTTTCATAGGAATCTCTAAGGTTGAGGTACACACAAGGCCTTCTATCCCTTACAATGTGTACAACTAGAAGATTTTTAATGATGATGAAGACATTCTAAATTTTTTGAATTGTGTTGATGAATATAAAGGTCAAGAGATTGACTTTGGTGGGTTTTTTCAAAATATTGATGGAAAGGACATGGTATTTGGAAAAGATGTCTTCCAATTAAAGACAAATAAAATCCCCAAAGGCCTTGTAGCTCTTTAAAGGGTCTTTGATAGTAAAGATAGAAGCAATGCCAAGACAACTACTATTCACCCAGAAGACCTAGATGAAGTAAATTTAGGGGTTGAAAATGCCCCTAAGAAGGTTTATGTAGGAAATAAGATGAATCCAAAGGTGAAGGAAATTTTAATTTCCTTGCTTAGAAAATATAGAAATGTCTTTGCTTGGTCATTTTGAGGTGCCAAATTGACCCACAACATGCAAGCAAGATAAAAGTAAAAGTATCTTACATCTCCTGAAAGAGACAATCAGTAATCAAACTAATCACCTCCCAAGGTCTTTGATGTTGGTTCACAATGTTTTTGTTTCATGAAGTGGTTAATGTGACTGTAATGTTCAAGGGGCTAGCTAGTTTTGAGCTTCTAGATTGTTGCAAGATGAAACATCTATCTAAACCTATTTTAACTCGGGTTTTAAAGAAATAGAAAAAGATAGATCAAGGTTTTTCCAATTGAAAATAATGTTGATTCATTCAACTAATTAGACTTGTTACCTTCCAAGGAATCCCTAAACTAGAACTGCAGAATAAAATTAACCTGTAATTGATACAAAGTTTCATTCATTCACAGTGCAAACTTCAACAGTAGATTGTAAAACATCATTCAAACAAAACATAAGATAAAATTTCATTCTTTGAAAGCTTTTCAAATCAAATGATTAACCCAAAATGAATACCATTCTAGAGCATAATATAAAGTAGGTTTAAATCTGGATACTCCTACTATCAAGGAAATAGATAAGCAACGTTTACAAATCTGGAGAGATCACCAGTGTACAAAAACCCATATCTTTAAATTATCTCCATCTATGCTAAGAAAATCAATAAGATACACCACCTCCTCATGCTGGAAAACTGCAAAAATGTTTATCTTACTTCAAAACCCTAACTTGCTTCTTTTTAACCTTTTCTAACTCTTCTAACCTATCTTCACCTTTCTTAACAACTCTAACTTTCTAACTCTTCTTCTCTTCCCTAAAACATACTTTCTAACAATAATGACCCTTTTCAAAAGAGGCGAAATTCCATATTTATAAAACGCGTCAAATGTGTCAGCCTAGTTTAGGGTTTTACAATATGTTGGTCACAGAGCAAGTCGGCCCTAGAAGATTTTGGAACAAAGTCAACATGCATTAAATGCAAGGGCACTGACCAGATCGGCCTAGGATCTCCCACATAACTTGGATCAAAACGTGCGAAGAAGAGGCAAAGTGAAACAATGAGGAAGCACGACTTTTGACGCAACTTTGCATAAACTACTTCCCCCACATCACCCATGCCTTGTTCCATTATGGCCTTCATCATTAAGAACGTCCTTTGCAAGCCATTCACAAGTGGCATAGGTGAAACCCTAGTTTTCCATTTAATAGCATTAACATTATTTTTCAGATATGTCCCATCACATTGTCCCAGTCCCCTGTTTGATTGATATTCAGTAATGACTGCACTATAGGTCATTGCATCATCCAGCTAGTGCCTAGCTACTGTATCCCATGATAGCCTTAGTTCTTCACAGTAGGGTGTTCATATTTGAATCTAAAACCTCAAACCAAATTGATGCTATCCTGCCCTCAAGAATTTGACTCTTTACATACAGCCTCATTCTTTCTTTTTCTTCAGAGATGGATGATCCCTTCATGTCTCTCTTAGCCATTCTAGCCGCTGCCTTGATAGACTTAGCTTTCATTCATCAAGCACCCATGTGAGAATCCAATTGTGACAAAATTTCATCAAAGTGTTAGCTCAAAATCATGATAAAACTATTAAATCAACCCTTAAGCATCAACACTGAGAAGTTCGAGATTTCGAGCTAACCTAAGAAAACCATTGTGGAACAAATTTCAAAAAATTTTGAACTATACAGATTCTCCCGATGAGGCACCAATATCAACAATAGATCAGTAAAATGAACAAAAGTAGTGTGAATCAGTGAAATTTACCAAATTAAAGCATGGAAACATAAGAACTTATCATTAGAATCATCAATTTCACCAAATTTCTTTGCTTCATAGTGCCTCCCAGAAAATTCAAAAAAATTCGGCTAGACCAGAATTCTGCAGTTGACACAAAACTCTAAACACCTACGCATTTCTGGGAAACCGAAGGAATCCGACCGGGCAGGAAAATTCTGAGGTCGACAAAAAACAAAAAAATTGGCCACGACTTCGCCCAAATTGACCAAATGTCATAAATTTGAGGACCCTGGGCACGAAATCGCTTAACACAAGCCTCCTACAGAGCTTCCTCGAATCCTAGGCTCAATCGAAAGTAGATCAAGATGAACTGGTGATGCCCTAGGCATGAAACCTTAGATTTTAACCATGAAATTCCCACACATAGGAATTTAAACTCCAAGTGAGACCATAACACTTTAAAGCACAACAAGATGAACATATCAACTCAAGAGAATGCAAATGATAAAGAAAAATGGCATAAAGTTCCAAAAAATTGACCAAACTTGGAAACCTGATGACTAGACAAAAATCTGGAAAAATCTGACCTAAGAGGTATTCTGTCGAGGTCAGAAATCTTTGAACTACAATGTAAAACAGGCTGAGCCAGAATTCAAGCACAATTTGGGAAAATCTGACCATGGCAGACAATCCTGAACTGGGTCAAAAATCCAAACTTCGCATTGAAACCAGAGTTTGAAGGAAATTTGGGAAAATTCGGACAAATCGAAAAATCCCGAACTAGGGTAAAAACCCAAGCTTCACCCAAAACATAAGATTTTCAATATTCAACTTGGGAAAAACACTTGGGCAAGCAAGATAAACATATTAAGGACATGCCAAGACAAATAAAAACCTCAAAAATCGAAGGGGGCAAAACAAAAAAAGTGAAAGAAAAAGAGGGCCCCATTTTAATCAAATTTAAAATGGGGTGGTTATGCAAGGAATAACAATTGACAACTTGGCTGGGAAAATGGTTTAACCATTTTTAGGAAATTGGGGGATTCAGTTACCCAGAACTCCTAATTTATGGAAATCACAATTCCAGTTAGGTCAATTTCGGCAAACAAGGTTGAGCTAGAATCTCAAATGTAAATCAACATTGGCTACTCCTAAATCTATGTGTGTGCTTGATGGTTCATCACCCTTTTACAAAGTTTTCCTCATTTTTTGAACAATTATGCGCAAGATTTGAACTACATGAGCTGATTCCCTTTGACTGTTGTGTAATGATATCTTGGGAATTTCTCCGCTGCCAGTCAAGCGTCCATAGCTTTGATGGAGATGCCTCTAGTTTTCTCACATCATTGATCTACTGTCAGCTAGGTGTCCATAGCCCCGGTAGAGATACTGGAATCACCCATTCAGTATTGAGTTTTCTTTTCTTAGATAGTTCTCTTTTCTCCCCCTTTTTTTTTCTCTTGAAGTTCCTTCATTCAATTCCTTCTCAATATGTCAAATGTCCAACATCTATACTGGGTTGAAAACTACCATGGACCTCATAATAGCATCTGGGGAATCAAATTTTTCACTCAAATCTTGCAACACCATTGTCCGAAGACAAATATACCATTACAAAAGGAGATGTTTCTAATGATTTGTGACAGATTCAATCATAGTTAGTGAAGATTTCTTACTTTACACCTTGTTCTCAATGACTTTCCACAACTCTCATTAACAATGGACATAAAAGAATGAATTTAGAACAAAATCATCCAATCAGAAAACCTAGAAATATCTAAACCAACTTCTCTCCTAGTAACCAAAGTATACCCCAGATAACAACCCCCTTACTCAATTGAATAAAATGAATGCCCCCACAAAAAGAAACAAAGAAACAAAAAGAAAGAAAAACACAAGGAAAAGACAAAACCAATGGAAAATAAAACTATTTACACATATACAACCCAACAAAATACCAAACCTTTTACGACCCAAAATAATGTTTGAGAAACTATCCGTTGACAGGCAATGGAATAGGTTCTCCTGTTAAACTACTTAGCCAAAAAGGATTTTCTCCTAGGATTTCAGCAATTTGATAGGGACCCAACTAGAGCTTATCAAAATTCTGGTGGTCACCCTTCTTTCCATTGGATTTATCCCACAGTAAGACAACTTCTAATATTCTAAAATCCTTGAATTTGGCTCTTTTGTCAAACCAACATTTGGCAACAGCCTAGTGCCTAAAAAATTGCTGCAAAGTAGCATCTCTTTTCTTTTCTAATTTCAGCAAGCTAGCTAACCTTACTTCAATCCTATCATCACTAGAGTAAAATTCTTGCATAAATATCAAGACAGGTATTTGCAAGTGAATAGGGAACATAGGCTCTTGGCCATACACTAGCTTAAACGGTGAAGTTTTCAACACAACCTTGATCCTAGTCCTATCTGCCCATAATGCAAATCTTAACTGGGTATGCCAGTCCCTAGGATTGTTCTCTAATAGTTTTTTTATTACTCCTGGGAGATTCTTCTTAGTTGATTCTGCAACTCCATTTCGTTGTGGATAATAGTTTGAAGAATACTTTAAAACAATCTTATGATCATAAGCCCACGAAATGAATTCAGCAGAAGAAAAGGTAGGGCCATTGTCACATACCAGTGCAAAGGGCACTCCAAACCTGGTTGTGATGCGTTCAGTGAGAAACTTGATTACTACTTCCATTGTGTTATTCTTGCAAGGTGTAGCTTCTATCCATCTTGTGCAGTAATTTGTGGTATTCAAAATGAATTTATGTCCTACAAAAGAATTTGGGTTAATTACCCCAATAAAATCAAGTTCCCATTGGGAAAATGGCCTTACCTCATAAACACGTTGCAATGGCATGGCTGCATGACACTCTCTTGATGCATAATTTGACATATATGGCATGTCCTTACATGTTGGTGGGAATCCTTAAACACACATGGCCAATAATAACCAGATCTAAGGATCTGATGTGCTAAAGAATCCGCATAACCATGACCCGTGCCATGTTTCCCATGAAATTCAACAATTGTGTGCTTAGCGTCTTGTTGATCAAGGTATCGTAGAAAAACCCCCTCAAAATTATTTTTGTATAACAATCCTCCTTTGAGCATATAATGGGAGATTTTCATTCTTAGTTCTCTCCTCTGAGTTGTATTCATTCCCTCTGGGCACCGATTATTGAGCATGAAATAAATAATATCGACATACCAAGGGTCATTAGAAAAGGACTATGTTGTGTACTGCTAACAATTAATGTTCTTACCAACATTTTCCATTGCTTTAGACAGGCCTTGACCTTGGACAAGTTTCATAGGATGAATCTCTAGATCAAACTCCTGCAAAATAGCCATCCATTTCCCCCTTTGTTCTCCCAACTCGCTCTACATAAGTAGAGACTTCACAATAGCATCAGGAACCACAACAATGATCTGAATTCGAAGGATGTAATGATTGAACTTCTTGACAACTCTAACCAATGCAAAAGATTGCTTCTCAAGAGGTGGGTA
The DNA here is from genome assembly GCA_007258455.2 of Sequoia sempervirens. Lineage (NCBI taxonomy): Eukaryota > Viridiplantae > Streptophyta > Pinopsida > Cupressales > Cupressaceae > Sequoia > Sequoia sempervirens. Next base: position 166,407,471 of record VDFB02256132.1, on the reverse strand, counting down.
CTTGACTTCAACATTCTTAAATGGAGAGCTCATGAATAAAATTGGCCTGTCATCCCCCTCCTCTCTTTGTTGTGTCAGGACAGTTGCACATGAGTGTTCAGAAGAAAAAGAATAAATATAAAATGGCTTCAAGTAGTCAGGACTAGTGAGGACTGGAACCTCTGAAATCGATTGCTTAACTTGAGAAAAAGTAGCCTTTGCCTCATTACTCCATTCTATTCTAACATTTTTCTTCATAATTTCGGTCAAAGGTTTAGCAATTTCTACAAAACCTATGATAAACTTCCTCACAAAGTTGATCTTTCCAAAGAAATATCTCATCTCCTTCTTACTTCCTAGCATGGTTAACTTCAAAATAGAATCAACTCGGTCTAGATCTATTGATATCCCTCTTTCTGAGATTATGTGTCCCAAAAGTTTCCCTTCAAAAACCCTAAACACACACTTTTTAGGATTCAGAGAAACACCATATTGGATACATCTTTCAAGAACTTTAGCCAAGTCTGTAGCATGGTTTAGTCTATCTTTAGAGAACAGTGTTAGGTCATCCATATAAATGATGATGCACTTACCAATAAAATATTTGAATGCTACGTCCATTGCACGTTGAATGGTTGCTCCAACGTTTATCAAACCAAATGCCATCCTTTTGTAAGAAAATGTTCCCCACTTAGTAGTGAAGGTTGTATTCATCCTATCTTCATAATTAATGATCACTTGATTGTACCCAAAATAACCATCCAGGAATGAAATCTTTTGGGACCCATTGATAGTTTGTAAGACTTCATCCAGAGAAGGGAGTGGGTATTTGTCTTTTTCCAAAGCTCTATTCAGATTCCTAAAATCTATACATAGCCTGATCTCCCAATTCTTTTTACGAACTGGAACCAAGCTAGCCACCCATGTTGAATGTCATACAGGAAAGATTATTCTTACAGAAAGAAATTTCTGAACTTCCTTAAAGATCAATGGTTCAATTAGGGCATTGACAGGACACTGTTTCTGCCGAAATGGTCTAGCTTCAAGCTTCAAAGGGATAGTATGAGTTATCATAGAAGTATCAAATGTGTTTAGATCTTCATACCCCCAAGCTATTGCAGCAATATCTTTCTTCAATGCCCTCAATATATCTTATCTAATTACTTCAAGGAAGGCTTTCCCTATGTAAACATTCCTTTCAAGGCCAAAGTCAGCTAAGTTAACAGTGTCATATTCACCTCCCTTATCTTCAGTTGATACTTTTTCTTGAGCCCTTGGATCTGAATCAAAAATTTCTTTCTAAGGCCACCATTCCCTTGGGAATGCTATTACTTTTTAAATAGAGGACACCTTCTATATTGCAATCTTTGAGGTTCCAGTCTCCTTGATCCCTGTCAGACTCATCGATGATCCGTCTTTCGAAAACATCTAAGCTTGCTATAAAAGCAAGGATATGTTCATCATCATCGAAGACTTGAAAGTTCCTGACATTATTAGGGACAGTCGGGGTAGATATCAATTCTACTGAGAATCTCTTGAGCTTGGAGCCTTGCATGGGCTCCAGGGTACTTGTGGCAACAACTAATGAATTAGCTATTTGATTCTCTTCTCTAGGGATTTAACTAATCACAAAAGCATCAATGTCTTCAATCAGGTTCCATACCCAATTTCTATAAGCTTCCAGCCTTTTATTGTGACATGTGTACTAGCTAGGTACTTGCTTGGTAATAACTTTTTAATCTCCTTTAACCATCAAGGAAGTAATTTTCTTCTGATGTGTGAACATCAGTCCTCGAGCTAATGCTTCATATTCTGCTATATTATTAGTGCATCCAAACTATAACCTGTAAGAAGAAAAAAATGTTTTCACTTTCAGGTTGGTTAACTTAATTCCAACACCACACCCTGTTTTAGATTTGGATCCATCAAATATGAGGCCCCATAGCTGATTATGAGTTGGGGTTGATCTCTTTGAGCTTGTTGTGGGTGCTTGGATTAGATGAATCATAGGTAGGGCCACTTGATCTTTTGCATCAAATATTGGTAATGGATGTTCAATAGGTTCATCAGGTGCAATATCCAATTCTTGCTCAGATATATCATGTAATCCTAGGATATTTTTCTTATAGTTATTTGTGTCTTTGATTAACCCCTTGGGTTTTGGCATACTTGTGAGGGCAGGGGTATCAAACAAACCCTGGGGTTGTTCACCATAACTATGTTTGTCTGGTATTTTGACCAGGGTAAGTTCGGTTTGAGGAGGGACTTCCTCTGAAGGTATATTATCCCTAGTTAACATTATTGCATTTTTGGCTTCAAATGAGAAGTGATATGAAACAGTCTCAAGGTGACTTGGGCTAGTTTCTTCAATTTGGAAAACATGATTTAGAACACTGATGCAGAGTTGGCAGGTCAATTCCAAATAATTTTGGTAGTGCACCCTGCACCAATTTGGGAGTAGAAGACTCCACAAATCAATATCTTTCCCTAAGACCAACTGATCCTATTGTAGCTTCCTGATCAGTACCTATTCATTTACACTAATCATGGGATCAGGGAATTCTTGCATTGAAAAATCATTGGAATCAAGAACCGAAAGAGTCAAAATTTCCTCTCTTTTATAGACCCCTATCTTGGTTTCAAAATAAGCTACCTCGTTGGGACAGTCATACTCAGTGATGATATGTTTGAGGCAAGGTTCACTCTCAATCCTAATCTACGTAGGAATTCACCTCCATGGTAGCCACATATGTGAAAAGTCGAGGGAGATATATCCCCCTATACTCTTCATTAGATCCTTGCTCAAAAGCATACCATAAGTCTCAGGAATGTCTGCTAACTGAATATCCATATTGGTTTGAATCCTAGGGTCATACCCTACCTGCACATGTATGTTTCTCAATTATCCAACTACATTAACATCTATTTTATCAATTTGGATGACCTTATTTGTTTGGACAGGATTCAATCCCAATTTCTTGCATATAGAAAATGGCATAACATTGCCAGAAGCCCTTGAATCTAGCAGACAATTGTGTATATTCTTCCTACAGATTCTCAAACTTAAGGGTAAAAGCACAAAATGTGTCACACTTTCAACCAAATAAATAGTTAAGGCGGTATATTTTCAGCCGGAAAGGTTTTGACCGACTAGGTTTTGACCGAAACCACATATGGCCTATTATGTGGCTATAGGTTTCGGTCGAATCCGAAAAAAAAATTTTCCTTTTCCGCTTGAAATTGAAAATTGCATTTTTTAATGTCGAGGTTTCTATAGAAAGGGTTTTGATAAAACTATTTCTATAGAAAGGGTTTAATTTGAAACCATTCTATCGCTATTTCTACGAAGCTATGTAACATCTAGTTGGCGAGCTTCGGCAGAATTTTCTCAAACTTTCAACTTTAGCTAAGACTCTTTAGTCAAAATGATTTTTCTAAAAACAAAGCCTTTTGTGAGCTCAGAGTGTGAATTTAAATATATAATTTTTTTAATAATTTGATTAGTTTTAATATATTTTATTTTTAAAATAATGCAAGTAGGTTTTTAAAATGAAAAAAGAGGTTGATTACAAATTTAAAAAAAGATAGTAAAACTTATTAAAAAAATTTAAATCTTATATGGTGCGAAAGAGAGGGAGTCTTCTTCAAAAGGGTATAATTTTTTTTTTTTAAATGATTAAAAAATTTGAAAATAGTTGACAACCATGAAAACTGTCAAATTCTGACATGTTTGACTTTAAAACGTTATTACGAGAAAAATATACATCAAAATTTGATTATTTTTTTCCATGCACAAGATATTGAAATTACCTATTTGGAGAAAAAAAATTAGAGAAATGAAGTTTTTTTTCAATTTTGTTTCTTACCCCGTGAAGTCACTCTTTTATGAAATTTTCAGCATTCCAAAAATCTGACCTTAAATTGATAAAAACATAATGAAAACAACTTTTTAAAATTTTTTAAAAATTACAACAATAAAATTCATCAAAATTTCTATATTTCATTAGATTTACACCATTTTGAAATTCAAAACATAAAGACCACTTTTATATGCTCGAAGTTCAAAATTTTTTTTATATTGGTGATTCTTTATAAAAGTGTGAGACCAGGTTTGTGCTTTTACCTTAAAAGAAATGGTGGGGTCCCTACCTTGTTTCTAAACAAAGTTGTGTTCATGTCTGTAGTGGGTGCCACCTTGGTTTTCCCTTTTGATTTATCAACTTCTTCCAAAGCTTTCAACACTATATCTCATTGGGAAGGGCACCATTTTAGGATGTCAAAGTATGATAAAGAGGTTTTATTTTCTGCATCTTAGAAACAATATCAAATTCTGTGTTATAACTTGCATTATATTTGAAAACACCAGATGAATTACCTTTGCTAGGGAAGTCAGGTGGACCCTTTGGTGGAGGAGGGTTGTTATCAGCACTCTGATTTAGAGGCACCATGTGGTTAGGTGGTGCTGATGTAGTGAATGGACCCTTATTCTAGTTTCTTAGGAAGTGTCCTCCCTTTGTTTGAAAGGCTTGGGCATCATACACATCTTCCTCTCATTCACTCTCATTCTACATTGGGAATGAAGGTTCTTCTTCAAAGAGTCATAAGCCATTGTTGTCCACTGAGCCACCTTCTTTGAATTCCCTTGGAACATTTGGGCATCTGCCTATGCCATCTTCTAAACTTCTCCATTTCAGGGACAATTCACCTTGAAATGAGTTGGCAGTATCATCAGCCTGCACCAATTAGTCATAAAATTGAGGTTAGCCACATTTGCAGTGTGGCCTGTCCTCATTAGCTTGATAATTGTGAGAAACCCCACCATTATTTGGCCCTGTGTTCCATTGTCTATTGCTATTAGGCCTCTAGTTATATCCTCTATTCTGATTTTGATAGGCTTGGTTAGGGAAGTTTTAGCCTTGATAATTCCTCTGGCTGTGATTGTTGTTGTTCTGATAATTACCTTGATTATTATTATTTTGATTAGGGTAATTACCTTGATTAGCATAATTACCTTGGTTCTAAGAGGGGTTCAACTTAAGCTGAGCCATGTCATTTGTGACTTGAGATAGAATTTTCTTTAAGGTCTCCACCTTGCTTGTGAGTTGAACTGTCCTCTCACTCTTAGCATTCTTAGCAACAGGTGGTTGATCAACAGGAATTGGTATTCTAGGCTGATTATGATGACCATGTGGACTATGATGAGCCTGTGATTATTGAGAGAAGTCAAGAGCTCCATTGACAAAGAATGGAATAGGAGATTGAGTCTACAACTCAGACATAGGTCCATAATGGGAAGGAGACATCCCTAGGATAGTATTAAAAAAGAAGGTGGACTAGGCATCTCATACCCCATAGGAGGAAAACCTCTCCCCAAGTTCCCTTGTTGAGAGCTAGTTTGTTGTTGCAGCTTGATGGCTAGATGATAAATTTTAGATAGAGAATCAATATCTATCAACCGATAAGTCATTTCTAGGAACAAGCCAAGCAAAGTGTCTATAACTCTAAAATATGCCTAAATGGCACTATTCTCAGCAACTAGATAGGGGTCATGCAATCTCCTATACATTTGTCAAAACCTTGTATTAAACAAGGGAAATGATTCACATGGCTCCTTCCTAATGGTAGAAAATTGATGGAACAAAATGGTTGGATCCACATAAACTCTGAACTGATTGATGAAAGCATTCTCTATATCTATCCAGCTCAGAATAGAACCTTGTGGAAGATTTAGGTACCAGTTGTACGCCATATCCCTTAAGGAATAAGGGAACAACCTACAAACCACATCATGGTGAGCTATCTAGGCTCTGGTACAAGCATTCTTAAGAGCTTGTATGTGCTCTTTAGCACTCCTTGATTCGCCATGAATGTATTGGTGGTGGGTTCATGGGTATCCACTAGGGTATTGGTGAAAATCCTGGTGGAGTGAGTGGAGCTAATAAGGGTGGTATAATGGTTGCCCTATGAATCTTTTCTCTCGTTGGGTTATTGAGTTCTATCAAAGGTGTTGGGTTTTCAGTTGATCAAAGAACTCTATTGGACCTCTCTAGTGAGAAAGACCCAATGTTATCTAGTTTTCTCTTCTGGCCCTCCTAGCGCTAGTTTCCTATTGAGGTGCCAAATTGACCCACAACATGCATGTAAGATAAAAGTAAAAGTATCTTACCTCTCCTAAAAGAGACAATCAGTAATCAAACTAATCACCTCCCAAGGTCTTTGATGTTGGTTCACAACGTTTTTGTTTCATGAAGTGGTTAATATGGTTGTAATGTTCAAGGGGCCTACTAGTTTTGAGCTTTTGGATTGTTGCAAGATCAAACATCTATCTAAACCTATTTTAACTAGGATTTTAAAGAAATAGAAAAAGACGGATCATGGTTTTTCCAACTAAAAAGAATGTTGATTCATTCAACTAATCAAACTTCTTACCTTCCAAGGAATTCCTAAACTAGAACTACAGAATAAAATTAACCTATAATTGATACAAAGTTTCATTCATTCACAGTGCAAACTTTAACAGAAGATTGCAAATCATCATTCAAACAAAACATAAGATAAAATTTCATTCCTTGAAAGCTTTCAAATCAAATGATTAACCCAAAATGAATACCATTCTAGAGCATAATATAAAGTAGGTTTAAATCTGGTTACTCCTACTATCAAAGAAATAGATAAGCAACATTTACAAATCTGGCAAGATCACCAGCGTACAAAAACCCATGTCTTTAAATTATCTCCATCTATGCTAAGAAAATCAATAAGATACATCACCTTCTCCAGTTGGCGAACTACAAAAATGTCTAGCTTACTTCAAAACCCTAACTTGATTCTTTTTAACCTTTTCCTAACTCTTCTAACATGTCTTCACCTTTCTTAACAACTCTCTAACTTTCTAACTCTTCTTCTCTACCCTAAAACTTACTTTCTAACAATAATGACCCTTTTTCAAAAGAGGTGAAACACCATATTTATAAAACACGTTAGCTACATCAGCCCAGTTTAGGGTTTTACAACATGTCGGTCACAAAGCAAGTCAGCCCTAGAAGAGTTTGAAACATAGTCAACATGCATTAAATGCAAGGGCACTGACCAGATCGGCCCAAGATCTTCCACATAACTCAGATCAAAATGCGTGAAGAAGAGGCAAAGAGAAACGATGAGGAAGCATGACTTTTGAGGCAACTTTGCATTAACTACTTCCCCCACGTCACCCATACCTTGCTCCATTCTACCCTTCATCATCAAGAATCTCCTATGCAAGCCATTTGCAAGTGGCATAGGTGAAACCATAGTTTTCTATTTAATAGCATCAATGTTATTCTTCAAATTTGTCCCATCGCATTGTCTCAGTCCCCTGTTGGATTGAAATTATGTAATGACTACACTATAGGTCACTGCATCATCCAGTTGGTGCCTAGCTATTGTATCCTACCATAGCCTTAGTTCTTCATAGTAGGGTCTTCATATTTGAATCTGAAACCTTGAACCAGACTGATGCTATCCTGCCCTTAGGAATTTGACTCTTTACGTACAACCTCATTCTTTCTTCTACTTTAGAGATGGATGATCCCTTCATGTCTCTCTTAGCCATTCTAGTTGCTACCTTGCTAGACTCAGCCTGCATTCACCAAACACCAATGTAAGAATCCAATTGTGACAACATTTCATCAAAGTGTTAGCTCAAAATCATGATAAAACTATTAAATCAACCCTTAAGCATCAACACTGAGAAATTCAGGATTTTGAGCTAACCCAGGAAAACCACCCTAGAAGGAATTTTTGAAAATTTTGAACTAGGCGGATTCTCCCGATAAGGCACCAATATCAACAATAGATCACTAAAATGAACAAAAACAATGTGAATCAGTGACATTTACCAAATTAAAGCATGGAAACATAAGAATTTATCATTAGAATCATCCATTTCACCAAATTTCTTCACTTCATAGTGCCTCCCAGAAAATCTGAAAAAATCTGGCCGGACTAGAATTCTGTGGGTGGCCCAAAACTTTGAACACCAGCGCATTTCTGGGAAACCAAAGGAATTCAGGAAAATCCAACTAGGCAGGAAAATCCTGAGGTCGACAGAAAACTCAAAAACTGGCCACGACTTCGCCCGAATTGACCAAAGGTCATAAATTTGAGGACCCTAGGCACAGAAATCACTTAACACGAGCCTCCTACAGATCTTCCTCGAATCCTAGGCTCAATCGAAAGAAAATCAAGATGAAATGGAAACACCCTAGCCATGAAACGCTAGATTTTAACCATGAATGCACAGGGCAAGCCATGAAATTCTCAAACACACAAGAATTCAAACTCCAAGCAAGACCCTAATGCTTTAAAGCATAACAAGATGAACATCTCAACTCAGGAGAACACAAATGATAAATAAAAATGGCATAAAGCTCCAAAAAATTGACTAGACTCAAAAACCCGACGACCAGACGGAAATCCAGAAAAATCTAACCTAGGCAAAATTCTGCAGAGGCCAAAAATCTCCAAACTACAATGTAAAATAGGCTGAGCCAGAATTTGAGTGTAATCCAAGAAAATCTGGATGGGGCAGACAAACCTAGAAAATATTACCAAGGCGGACAATCCTGAACTGCGTCAAAAACCTGAACTTCGTATTTAAACTGGAGTTTGAAAGAAATCCAAGAAAATCTGGACGGATCGAAAAATCCTGAACCAGGGTAAAAACTCGAACTTCACCCAAAAGATAAGATTTTCAATATTCAACTTGGGAAAAACACTTGGGAAAGCAAGATAAACATATTAAGCACATGCCAAGGCAAAGAAAAACCTCAAAAATTGAAGGGGGTGGAACACAAAGAGTGAAAGACAAAGAGGGCCCCATTTTAATCAAATTTAAAATGGGGTGGTTTTGCAAGGAATAACAGGTTATATGATGACCTGAAAGCTTATAGAGAGGAATTTTCTAAGCATGAAATTCCTCTAAAGGAGAACACTAAACCTTTTGGGCACAAGCAAAGACCCATCAATCCTACTATAGGTCCCAAGATGCAGGAGGAGTTGGTGAAGTTGAGAGAGGCTAGTATTATAAAACCCATTAGACGCTCTTCATGGGTATCCAATTTGGTACCAGTAAGAAAAAATAATGGTGACATAAGATTGTGTGTTGATTTCAGGAACTTGAATATATCCTCATTAAAGGACAATTATCCATTACCAAACATGGAAGCCATGTTACAGAATGTAACTAGTTGTGAGCTACTGTCAATAATAGATGGTTTTTCAGGTTATAATCAAGTGAAGGTAAAGGAGTCCAAGTAGTATAAGATTGCATTAACTACTCCTTGGGGTACCTACATCTATGTCAAAATGCCTTTTGGATTAAAAAATGTAGGTGCCACTTTTCAGAGAGCTTTGGTTGTATCTTTTTCTGATCTTATTGATTTATTTATGGTTGTATATCAAGATGACCTGACTGCTTACTCTAAAAAGAAGAACATCACTGTATGCATTTAGAAAAGGTATTTGTCAGGTCATTAGAGTATGGGATATCTTTGAATCCAAAGATATTTTCTTTTGGAGTAACTAAGGGAAAGTTGTTGGGGCATATTGTGTCTAAAGAAGGAGTAAGGATAGACCCTGAAAGAGTAGGAACCATAGACAAGATCCCTCAGCCAAAAAATGTCAAGGGCATTCAGTCATTTTTTGGACAAATAAATTTTTTAAGAAGGTTTGTGACTAAATTTGTATAAATCACAAGACCTATTTCCAAGATGCTGAAGAAGGGAAAAAAGGTGCTTTGGAGTGAGGATCCTAGTCAGGCTTTCAAGAAAATTAAACAAGCTATCAAAGAGGCTCTAGTTTTGAAGTCTCCCAACTTCTCTAAGTCGATGCACATTTTCTCTTTTGCTTCTTTTCATACCAGGTTACCAATTTTTCGCTACAATTCAATTGGTGGAGCTGGATTATATACTGATATATTTAAAAGTTGAAAATACAATTATTTCTACATATGCTAAGTGTTGATTGCATCTCATTTATCATTATTTATCAAGTGACAATTATGCTTTGAAAAGAGGAATCAGAATTTCAGAAGTTGCTATTCAATGTTTTAGAATCAAATAGAGTACAGAATTGAGCATACAATAATAATGCATTTCAAATGCTTTCATTTATTTCATGAAGTAATTCATATTTACAGAATTTCATTAGATTGTGAGAATTCAAATGATAGTACAAATTTTCATTGAAATGCATTTTTTCTTTTCAAAATGAAAAGCATAAGGATGAAATCAAATATCCACACAAGCTATGGATGAGACTGTCACAGTGCATCATAAACAACACAATACACTATGGAAGATGCACAAAAGGGAATTGCATAAGCATAAACATAATCATCATTGCCTATTGATCGATGGCTGATGCAGAAGTTGTGCACCATTTGTCTTCTTTGAGCTTCATTGACTTATAGGAGGAAATAGAACGATGTCAAAGGCTCCAAATATGAATATACCTACATGAACAATCAACGATAATGTAGTATGCTACTAATCATGCACTGAAACAATCAAGAAAATTGCAGAAACATGAGCTGAAAGAGATACATCAACATGATCATATCTTTTATTTTATGCTAACATTGTTTGCTTCTTTGTGAAGGTATAGGGAAAATCATGACATTGATTATCATTTGAAGACCAAGCATGTGCAGAAAAATGGGCTCCCACAAGGGTAGAGCTTGGCATGTTGCCCCTTATTCATTACATGTGGGCTGAGATAGAAACTGTGATCATCATATTCATCAAGAAGGGAAATGCACCTGAAAGAGTAAAGTGAAGTTTATCCACAAAGCCATTAAACCAACTGTGCATTCATAACAATCATAAAAATGTTTTCTAAAAGCTATAGGTGAACAGTGGGTTTAATCCACTCAATCGCTTTAATGGAGTGCATTCATCTCAAATATTTTTGTATAGTTTATGTTTTTTATCCTACAGTATTATTTGTTCATCATATGCACGATATTATGCAAGGTTCAACAGTATTCTTTCTCATAATCAAGGACAGTGAACAGGCATACATAATGTCACAATGAAAATAATTGTTTTAGATTTTCATTTTGGAGGAGAGCAAGTGCATGGAACAACTTTGTTAAATGGAGCATAAAAATGCATGAAGAGTGATGGATAAGAAACAGTGATAGCATCTAATCAAATGAATGAACAATATAGTCATCTATTAAGTGGTGAAGCAATCAACTTTCTTGTAAGAGAAGAGTACAGTGATAAGTTGTGTTAGATACAATATTTTTGGCTAACAATGGAATGAAATAGTCCAAGAGTGCACTATTTTTAAAGTTTTCTTTCCTCATTTATCATGTGTTTCAAATGGTGGTACAACAAGTTAAGGGTTATTTCTAGAATGGGCAGAAGTTACAAAGGAAATGGCATGAATGAGGGTTATCAATAGTAAGGTGAGGTAAATATGTGTTCTCATAATATTATATACCCAGGTGGAGTTTTTGCATAAAACAAAATTTACATAGTGTTTCCATGGTCAAGTTCATACAGCAAAAAAATGCATCCAGATGTTCATATTATTCAAAAATTTTAAATACCAATATAGTGAAATTTGAAAATACAGGGGCCATGATGGGTTGAGCCCAAATTTTACATAGATATCAAATGTACATTTTTTGTTCGTTCTTCAAATGCCCATTTTGGGTTTTTGAATTCAAAGGAACATTCTACAATTTTCATTGATACCCGTATGAAGATTTTCATTAAAAACTATAGAATTCAAAAGAAGGTAAATATCATGATGTTGAGCTCCAGAGGAGGAAAATAAAAATAATACATGGTGGCTTATATAGACAGAGAAAAATACAATAGTCAAGATACAAGATATAGCCATCTCAAATACCCTAGTCGTGGCCTGTGTCACTAGTATTTTTTTGAAAACTTTAGCTTGAAACAAGCCATTAAGAGTGAAATGCTTGGAAAAGAAAGGAATTTACTTACCCTCATCATCAGAGAAAGACCCACAGTTGAACATTGAAGAATCAAGTAAGAATACCCAGTTCAAGCTCATACATGGTGCGACTTGTGGATGGCCTTTAAATTTATGAATGAAAACAATATCTTTCCTGGAGTATGGGAAACTTTTTAGCTTCTGTTTTGCAAAAAGATACAGAAACATGATGGAGGATTGAGAGTTTACTATGCTTAGCTAAAGAGGATCCATGGCCGTGGTCAGCTCTCAATGAGCTCAACTCATAGTTTACAAACAGGGCTTGGGTTCTCACAAAATGGTGCCTCATATAGGAGGGAAACAGAGAACAAAGACAGAACAAAATGCATTAGAAAACAACATTCTAGCCATGGCCTTGAAGGCCATTTTTCCTTCGAAGCGAAGAGGAAAGCCACAAAATAGTTTCAAAAGCAACTTACCAAGCCTGTGTATGGATGAGTTGACCAAGCTGAAGATAAAAATTGAGGTCTCCAAGCACCCCAAACTATCAAACCCTAGCTCATGGTGGCACTCACAACAGAGCCATTTTCTCCAAAAGTCACTTTGAAAAATGATGCGAAAAGAGAGGGCATTCTTCACATTTTGTTCATTAGGGTTTTTCTTTACCCTAAGTCGACTTAGGGATGTTCACTTAGTTTTTTTAAATTATCAATGTCCAAATCAAATACACATAGTGGTGGTCAATTCCTTCTGTTTAGTTTTGAAGATAATCAACTACTAAGTCAAAAATATCACAATAAAAGAAACTATAATGAGATCTTAATTTTGACTTAGGGTTTTATTGATTTTAGAGAAAATCAATTAGATATTGATGAGGAGAGTTGTGATTTGTATATTTTTATATTTTTTAAAGGAAAATCAATTGTTGTAATGGAGATATAAGTTGTATTATTTTTGCAAAATATTTAAAAATATTTAATTGCAAAAATAGGTCAAATTGTCAAATTGTGAAAATCTGCACATGTAAAGCAAAGATAAAGCATATTGTTTTATCTCCTTGCTATTTTTAGCAGATTGTTGAGATTTTATTCCTTGGGTCGGATTTGGGTTGTTTGCTAGATGGATAAGGTGTTTTTTCCACTTTAAAAGCATATTTAATCTATTTTGAGGAGCTTTTCAGTATGAAGATGGAAATAGGGTGTTTTTTTCTGCTTTTATGCAGACCTTTGAGATAGTTTGCAACCTTTTTCCTTGAGCTTTTCTTGTGAGCTCATATTAGGTTTTGAGAGAATTATATCTTGAAGAAAACTTAGTTTTTTCTTCTTCTTAGTTCAGATTATAGTTTCTTTCTCTTAGAATTTTGAGCTTGTAAACTCAGTTGTACTCAGTTCAGATAGATACATTCTTTCAATTTCAATAAAGCAGAAAAGTTCTTATTTTTTGTCTCAACCTTGTAACAACAATTTGGTGTCTTTGTTTTTTCAAGTTTGAAGCCTTATATGTCTTGCTTTTATGAGTCTTTGAACAAAATTTCATGTTTTTAGGTTGTATGATGTATTCAATGTCTTCGATTCTTCATGCAAATTATTGATGAAAGCATGTACTGATGAGATTGTGAGAGCTATTGTAATAGAGGAATTATTGTGAGTGGTAAATCTGAATTTTCAAAAATAACAGTTAATCATCAGTTAGTGTTAGATTTCATTTTCAAGCTATCCTTTTATCCATTTTCTTAGAAAATACTTAGAATAGGATCCATCATTCAGAGAACCAGCTCACTCTAGAGATTCCTTCTTCATTTAGATCACCCGCACCTGAAGAAGGTTTACATGTGTCATTAGATTGTTGAATCTTATATTTAGTAGAGTGAAAATATATTTGATAATAGTTTTTGGCACACCCAATGGGACTCTGAAAGCCATTTTAGAGAAGTTTTATATTTTTTTAATTTGTTGTTTGGTGTATGCAGTAGATTTGTGCAACCTTTTGGAGGCTCATTTCAATATACCTAGTGACTCTGATCCTCATTTTGCATGCAAACCTAGTGTAGCCTGCGCATGAGAAAATTACAGACCAGATTAAGTAATGTACCCTTCAAATATCAAGATTTGTCCCCACCATGAAGAAAAGGCAGAATAACAGGGAAGCTCTTTGAGACACCTGCAAGATCGAAGTCAACACCTCCTTTTTTTCGTTCCTTGGTTTTATCACTAGGAGTATCGGTTTCGATATCACAAGCACCGCCAATGGTAGCCCCAAGGTAGCACTCATTCATTCCTTTCAATGGAGGCAATCCATTAAACATCATTCAACATGGTGACATCCTAGTTGTATCCCTTAGAAGTCTGCCATACTTCACCAGGGAGGACCTCACTACACTGGTTGAGCACATCCATGATGTAGCCATATTATGCTCGGTTCACAACATCACATAGGAGAACGTCACTTTAAGGCTATTGGTTGTGTCACTCAAAGGAAAGGTGCTACAATGGTTCAAAGGTCTTGCAACCAACTCAATTGTGACATGGGATGTGTTAGGTAATGGTTTATATCAACATTTTGATGATAAATCTAATAATCTTTCTTTCTAGAGTAGTTAAGCACCATTTAGAGGGCGCCACACGAGCACTTGGTTGATTTCAACTACCGATTTCAGTGAACCTGGGACAGGGTTCCTACAATGGTGAAACCTTTACTAGCACATGCTTTTCTATTTTACTTAAAAGCTTTAAATAGTAAGATTTCAATCATGAATCAATCTATGGGTGGGCTTACACTACCTAACACCTATGACATAGCCATTAGAGCTAATAACTATCTCATCCAAGTTGGAGACATAACTCCTAGACCTCCTATGCCTTTGTGTCCAGAAATATAGCCACCTACCCCTATTGTTGTACCTCCCTTAGTTGTTGTCCTACTTGTTCTAAATATAGGCTATCATAACGTAGCCCAAGAAGTTGCTGCTCCAGCTCCAAACCAAGAATTTTAAGAGATTAAAAGTATACTCAAGACTTGCAAGAATGACCTTGTGAGCATTAAGAAGTAGGTAGGTTGTGAACATAAGCCTTATCAAGCCCCTTATCAGCAAAACTAGCCAAATATGCCTATTTTTCAGAATGATTACAATGCACAAAGAAGGAATTTTAACCCTAGGCCATTCCAACCATACAATCCAAATGTGGCTAGTTCATCAAAGGAACTTGTGCCCCAAAATAATGTTGCCTAGGATTGTGATTGGTGTTATTCGTGCAATTAGCCCCATAACCAATCAACATGCATTAATGGAATGAGAAATCAGGCTTTAATGGTTCAAAATAACTATGTTGGTTCAGAAAATATTGCAGATCAGAATCAAGAACAACAAGATAATGTGGAAGTTTCTTTACCGAATTGGAAGAGTTCTAAAATCTATGACATGAATGGCCAAGATCAACAAAATTCTCCCATTTCGGCTAATACTAGATTGAAAAAGAGAGCTATGGATTCATGACAAGAAGCTGGAAATTCATAGAAGCAACCCACAAACAATAAGCAGCCTATTTCATCAAATGTTAAAGTGCATATTTTGTAAAGAGGCCAAGAGATACCTAGCAAGGAGCAGTCAGGAAAGCATTCGCAGCCTTTACAAAGGCAAAATGATGCTAATGTCACAAAAAACCAGCAGAACGTAAATTCTTCATCATTGAATATTGTTGAGCATCTCAAAAAAACTATTGTCAGTATGTCGGTATTATATGCTTTGCACCTCCCATGGTAGAAAGGTTTATTGCAAGAAGCTTTAGCTGAGTTGTCTATTTTTGACAACGCTAATCAAGGAGTTGCAAAGGTCATGCTTGCTAATGATCTAGAGGATAGAAATGAGGAGAAAACTAAATAGCTAAAGCCTCCCCCATTCTACTTAAGTATAATTATTGGCGATAAAATAATTCATAATTGTATGGTTGATTCTGGTGCCAGTAGTTCAGTCATGCCTAAGAGTTTAGCCAATAAGTTATGTCTTGTTTATGAGCCTAACCCTCATAAAGGTGTAGTGCAACTAGATAGGCCTGTTGTTAAAACTATTGGTATTATAAAAAATATGGCTCTTACTTTGCATGCATCCCCATGTTTTGCTATTTATCAGGATATACATGTCACTGACTTGCCACTGGACTTTTCCATTTGTCTCTCAAGGGATTTTACAGCCAAGTTGGGTGAGTTTTTATCTTCTGATTGGTCTCATTTGTTTTTTAGAACAAGGTAAAGTGACCATAAAGTTTGAGCCTCTCGCCAAAGACCATATCGAACCATATTCACCAAATCCTATAAATGCTAACCTCTATGCCACCTCTACACTAGAGGAGAAAACCATGACCTCAGACTGCAACACCCATATATAGACAATATCAATCTAAATGAATGGGTAGCCAAAGATCATGAGCTTGATCCTTTTCAGCACATAGATGAGATAGGATTAGGAGTCTATATGATTCGAGAACCTGATTTTGATATGCCTAATCTTGTCAAGAGGAGTAGTCTGCAGAAATAGGAAATGAGCTTTGGAAGATTTACTTTGATGGTTTCAGAAGCATTATTGGTACTGGAGGTGGGGCTATGTTGATTTCACCAGAAGGAGATAAATACTTTTCAGCCTACAGATTTTCTTTCAGATATTCGAATAATACAATTGAGTATGAAGCGTTGGTGCATGGCCTCAAATGGGCCCACAAAAGAGGTATTAAATGCTTGCAAGTTTATGGTGATTTAGAACTAATTGTAAATCAGATCAAAAATTTAAATGTTGCCAAGAATGATTTTCTTAAGAATATAAGCATCATGTATGATTTGATGGAAGATTTTGATGCTTTTAATATTATTTCGATTCCTAGAAATGAAAATAAGCGCACCAATAGACTCGCTACCATAGGAGCCCAGTTTGACATTCCTAATGAAATTCATAAAGTTGAGACACGTCAATATGTAAAAATAATGGTCAGACCTTTTGTGCCTGACAATAATGTGAGCTAGCAAGTTTTTGACAACGATGAGCAAATTGTAAATTTCTTGATTTTTGAAGCGGAGTTTGTAGATGGAAACCAACAAAAATGGCAATAGCAATATGATGACCAGATTGTCCAGTTGAAAACCAACAAGCTTCCAAAAGGATTGGTGACCTTGGAATTTGTGTTCAATTCAGATGACCAAGCACGGAAAGACAAGTGCAGCCTGACTGTTAAAGAAGAACATTATGCATCCATTGAAATTTTCAAAGGAAAGCTTCTCAAGCTGGGAAAGGTATGTAATAAAGAGGAACATCAGGCATTTATTTTGCTATGTCAGAAATTTAGTGATTTTTTGCTTGGGAGTACAAGGATTTGAGAGCTTTTAACCCAGAACTAGCCCATCATACTATTGAATTAGAGCCTAGCACAAAACCAGTAAGGTAGAAACAGAGACCCCTTAACCCCAAACTAGAACACCTTATGAAGGCTGAATTGAATAAATTAGTTGAGAGTGGTATTATTTTTCCTATTAAGCATACTTCTTGGGTGTCAAATTTAGTGCCAGTTAGGAAGAAATGTGGGGAAATCAGATTATGTTTCAATTTCTGAGATTCAAATAAAGCATCATTAAAGGATCACTACCCACTCCCTTCCATGGAGAAAATTTTGTAGGTAGTTTCTGGTTCTGACAGATTTTCTTTGCTAGATAGTTACTCAAGTTACAACCAAATTCTAGTTAAGAAAGAAGATCAATTCAAGACAACATTTACCACCAAGTGGGGCACAATGGCCTATAAAAAGATTCCTTTTGGCTTGTCCAATGCTGGAGAAACTTTTCAGCGAGCGATGGATATGGCCTTTCACGGCCTTATGAACAAGTTCGTTCTAGTATATTTAGATGATATTACTATTTTTTCCAAAAATGCAAATGAACATCTTACATTCATTTAGAGTAGATTTTTCAAAGATACAGACAGTTTGGAGTGTCTCTCAATCCGAAGAAGTGTATTTTTTTTGTACATGAAGGCAAACTACTTGGAAATATTGTTTCAAAGCAAGGTATTTATATAGATCCTGAAATAGTCTCTACAATTCATGAATTGCCATTACCAGCTCACAAGAAATGCTTGCAAATCTTTCTTGGAAGAATAAATTTTGTGAGGAGGTTCATACCGAATATTGCAGCTTTGTTGCAACCTCACTTCTATGCTTAAAAATAATATGCCTTTCAGTTGGACCAAGGAAGGTAAGAGGAGCTTTGAGCAAATTAAGGAAGCCCTTGCAGCTGCTCCTACTCTCATTAATCCAAATTTTGACAAAGACTTCATTCTATATGCTTTTGGAGGAGTAGATATTGTTTCACCTATGTTATGCCAGCAAAATGATGAAGGCTTGGAGCAACCTATAGCATTTTTCAGCCAAGTATTGCATGATTATGAGGTGAAGTATTCTTTCATCGAGAAGCATGTTTTTGTTGTTGTGAGAAGTTTAAAAAAATTCAGGCATATGATGTCCAACAGCAATATTCACTTGTTGGTAGCCCATTCAACTATTAAAGATTTCTTGCTTAACAAAGATATAAATGATAAATGTGTCAGTTGGATAGCCAAAATAATGGAATTTGACATTGATATAAAGGTAACCAAGCTCATTAGAGGCAAGGGTTTGTGTGAGTAGATTGCTAGTAATGAAGACAACAACTTAAAAGAAGCTGTAAATACAGATTCAATACCAAATAATGATGTTGTAGGTGTTGTTCCAACATCTCTTGCTACTTGGTTGTAGCAAATGATGCATTATTTGCAAATTGGTGAGTGCCCTGAAGGCTTAGACAAAGCGAAAAAAAAGGTATTACAAATTACAAGCCATTCCTTATGCAATTATTGATGGCATTCTTTATAGGAGAGATTTCCAAGGTATTTTACTAAGATGTATTTAGCCTGATCAAGTTGACAAGATTTTAGCAGAGTTTCATGATGGGCCTTCAGGAGGTCACTTTGCTACAAGAAAAACCCTGAAAATTATGCGGGTTGGTTATTATTGGCCAGATCTATTCAAAGATGCTATTGCTTGGGTCAGAAAATGTGAGAAATGTGCTTTATTTTCTAGAAAACTATGGCTTGCAGTGCTGCCCCTGCATCCGATTCAGATAGAACAACCCTTTGCTAAGTGGGGCTTAGATTTTATTGGTCCTATCAATCCACCTACAAGTGCAGGTCATAAGTGGATACTTACTGCTACAGACTATTTTACCAAATGGATCAAGGCAATTGCTTTAAAAGAAGCAAACGAGACTTCAGTGCTTAACTTCTATAAAGATCTCATATCAAGATTTGGTGTTCTAGACTCAATCATTTCTAACAATTGTTTGGATTTTATTGGTTTGAGGATTTCTAATTGGTCAACTAGAAATAATATTTATTTGAACATGTATTGTAATTATTATTCATAGGGCAATGGACAGGCGAAATCTACAAATAAGAATCTAATTTGGATAATCAAGAATACTGTTGAGGATAATCAGCGGACATGGCATGAAAAGGTGAAGTTACCCCTTTGGGCTAACAGAATAACTCCCAAAAGAGCCACTGGTTGTTCTCCTTTTGTTCTAACTTATGATAAAGAAGCTAAGTTACCTATTTCTATTAAGTTGTCGACTTGAAGTTATGTTAAAGAGCTGGAATTGCTGAATGAACAACCTCTTGAGGTGAGATTTGCACAGCTGGTAGAGCTAGAGGAAACTAGAAAAGAAGCTTTAAGGTAGCTTGAGATACATCAAGCTCAGATGAAGAACTCTTTTGATAAGAGGGCAAGACCACATGATTTCATTGTTGGAGATCTGGTTCTCAAATGGAATGAATTTAAAAGAAAACCCGGATGACATTCCAAATTTAATGCAATTTGGGACAGGCCTTATGTGATCATAGAGTGCAACGAACACAATGCGTTCCAACTTTCCAAGTTGACTAGAGAGGTGTTTTCTATCCCAGTTAATGGGATCCACCTCAAGCATTATCTCTGAGATAAGTTCTATCTTGTAGATAAGTAGAGTAGCATTGCAAATAAGTGTGTTTCACACATTTACTTTCAGTAGTTTTGTTTTCCCTAAGCGTTGCTACGCATATTCTATTGGCCATCAGGGCATGTTAATTTGGTTTTAGTTCTATTTCATTTGCTTTTGCTATTTTTTGGAGTGTTGCTACTCAAATTTATGAGTTTCATAAAGGGGTAGATTTGACTCCGCACCCAATCGAGTGTTTTAAGGAAATTGATCTATGCTTAGCAGGTAGGAATTTAGCGAAAATTGCCAAAATTTTACCAATTTTTTGATACAGCTCAATTGGTGGAGCTCGATTAAATATTTTTATATTTAAAAGTGGAAAATATAGTTATTTTTACATATTCTAAGTGTTGATTACATCTTATTTATCATTATTTATCAAGTGACAGTTATGCTTTGAAAAGAGGAATCAAAATTTTAGAAGTTGCTATTCAATGTTTCAGAATCAAATGGAGTACAAAATTGAGCATACAATAATAACACATTTCAAATTCTTTCATTTATTTCATGAAGTAATTCATATTTACAGAATTTCATTAGATTGCGAGAATTCAAATGATAGTACAAATTTGCATTGAGATGCATTTTTACTTTTCAAAATGAAAAGCATAAGGATGAAATAAAATATCCACACAAGCCATGGATGGGACTATCACAGTGCATCATAAACAACACACTACACTATGGAAGATGCATAAAATAGAATCGCATAATCATAAACATAATCATCATTGCCTGTTGATTGATGGCTGACATAGAAGTGGTGCACCATTTGTCTTCTTCGAGCTTCGTTGACCTGCACGAGGAAAGAGAGGGATATTAGAGGCTCTGTCTATGAATATACCTACATGAACCATCAACGATAATGTAGTATGCTACTAATCATGCATTGAAACAATCAAGAAAAGTGCAGAAACATGAGTTGAAAGAGATACATCAACATGATCATATATTATTTTTTATGCTAACATCATTTACTTCTTTGTGTAGGTACAGGGAAAATCATGAAGCTTATTATCATTTGAAGACCAAGCATGTGGAGAAAAATGGGCTCCCACAAGGGTAGAGCTCGACATTCTACCCCTTATACATTACATGTGGGTTGAGATAGAAATTGTGATCATCATATTCCTCAAGAAGCAAAATGCAACTAAAAGAATAAAGCAGAGTTTATCCATCAAGCAATTAAACCAACTGTGCATTCATAATAATCATGTAAATTTTTTATGAAAGCTACAAGTGAATGTTGGGTTTAATCCACTCAATTGATTTAATGGAGTACATTCATCTCAAATATTGTTGTATGGTTTATGTTTTTTTTCCCACAGTATTATTTTTGCATCATATGCATGATATTATGCAAGGTTCAACAGTGTTCTTTCTTGTAATCAAGGATAGTGAACATGCATACATAATGCCTCAACGAAAAGAATTGTTTTAGATTTTTATTTTGGAGAGAAAGTGCATGGAACAATTTTGTTAAATGGAGCATAAAAATGTATGAAGAGTGTCGGATAAGAAATGGTGATAGCATCTAATCAAATGAATGAAAAACTCAGTCATCAATTATGTGGTGAAGTAATCAACTTGCTTGTAAGAGCAGAGTACGATGATCAACTGTGTTAGATACAGTCTTTTTGGCTGACAATGGAATGAAATAGTCGAAGAGTGTACTATTTTTAAAGTTTTATTTCCTCATTTATCATGTGTTTCAAATGGTGGTACAACAAGTTAAGGATTATTTCTAGAATGGGAAGAAGTTACAAAGGAAATGGCATGAATGAGGGTTATCAACAGTAATGTGAGGTAAATATGTTTTCTCATAATATTATATACCCAAGTGGGGTTTTTGCAAAAAACAAAATTTACACAGTGTTTCCATGGTTGTGTTGGTATAGCAAAAAAAATGGATCCAAATGTTCATATTCTTCAAAAAATTTAAATACCCATATAGTGAAATTTGAAAATGCAAGAGCCATGATCAGTCAAGCCCAGATTTTACACAGATATCAAATGTACAGTTTTTATTCATTCTTCAAATACCCATTTTGGGTTTTTGAATTCAAAGGAACATTCTACAATTTTCATTGATACTCGTGTGAGGGTTTTCATTAAAAACTACAAAATTCAAAAGAAGCTAAAAATCAATGTGTTGAGCTCAAGAGGAGGAAAATCACAAGAATACATGGTGGCTTATATAGACAGAGAAAAATACAATAGTGGAGATACAAGATATAGCCATCTCAAATACCCTAGTCACGACCTGTGAAACTAGTAATTTTTTGAAAACTTTAGCTCGAGACAAGCCATTAAGAGTGAAACACTTGAAAAGGAAAGGCATTTACTTACCCTCATCGTTGGAGAAAGACTCATACCGAGCATTGAAGAATCAAGTAGGAATACCCAGTTTGAGCTCATACATGGCACAACCTATGGATGGCCTTTAAATTTATGAATGAAAATAATATCTTTGCTCGAGTATGTGAAACTTGCTAGCTTTTGTTTTGCAAAAAGATAAGGAAACATGATGGAGGACTGAGAGTTTACTATGCTCACCTGAAGAGGATCCACGGTCGCGACCAGCTCTCAATGAGCTCAACTCATAGCTTCCAAATAGGGCTCGGGTTCTCACAAAGTGGTGCCTCATATAGAAGGAGGGAAATAGAGAACAAAGACAGAACAAAATGCATCAAAAAAAAACATTCTATCTGTGGCATTGAAGGCCATTTTTCCTTCGAAGCGAAGAGGAAAGCCACAAAATAGTTTGAGAAGCAACTTACCAAGCCTGTGTATGGATGAGTTGACCAAGCTGAAGATAAAAACTGAGGTCTCCAAAAACCCCAAACTATCAAACCCTAGCTCATGGCGGCACTCACAGCAAAGCCATTTTCTCCAAAAGTCACTTGAAAAATGATGCAAAAGGATAGGGCATTCTTCACATTTTGTTCATTAGGGTTTTGCTTTACCCTATGTCGACTTAGGGATGTTCCCTTAGTTTTTTAAAATTATCTATGTCCAACTCAAATACACATAGTGGTGGCTGATTCCTTGTGTTTAGTTTTGAAGATAATCAACTCCTAAGTCAAAAATATCACAATAAAAGAAACTATAATGAGATGTTAATTTTGATTTAGGGTTTTATTGATTTTAGAGAAAATCAATTAGATATTGATGAGGAGAGTTGTGTTTTGTATATTTTTTATGATTTTTTAAAGGAAAATCAATTGTTGTAATGGAGATATAAGTTGTATTCTTTTTGCCAAATATTTAAAAATCTTGAATTGCAAAAATAGGTCTAATTGTCAGATTGTGAAAATCTACACATGTAAAGAAAAGATAAAGCAGATTGTTTAATCACCTTGCTATTTTTAGTAGATTGTTGAGATTTTTTTCCTTGGGTCAGATTTGAGTTGTCTATTGGATGGATAAGGTGTTTTTTTCGCTTTAAAAGCAAATTTAATCTATTTAGAGAAGCTTTTCAGTATGAAGGTGGAAATAGGGTGTATTTTCTACTTTTATGCGGACCTTTGAGATTGTTTGCAACCTTTTTCCTTGAGCTTTTCTTGTGAGCTCAAATTAGGGTTTCAAAGAATTATATCTTGAAGAAAACTTAGTTTTTTCTTCTTCTCAGTTTAGATTACAGTTTCTTGCTCTTAGCATTTTGAGCTTATAAACTCAGTTGTACTCAGTTCAGATAGATACACTCTTTGAGTTTCAATAAAGCAGCAGAGGTCTTATTTTTTGTCTCAACCTTGTAACAGGGTATGTGTAGGATCATCATGGAAAAAGCAGGCCCTTAAGTGACAAAATTTAAAAAAATCAGTGTTAGGCAACTTGACGTAAAAATTTGAATAAGTTATCTGTATTATTTCAAAAATATGTAAGAATAGAATCTGTAGAAAATTGAATGTAGTTTCCAAACTACTAGGTTTATTTAAAAATAAATAAAATCTATTTGGTGAAAATTTGAAATTTCAATCCAGTAGTACTTAAATTTTAGGGAGAAAAAAAATAGGTGTCTATCTGACCACCCTAACTAGAATAAAATAATAATATTTTCTTATAAGATTTTATATATAAGTAGAGGACTCATGTCCAGATGTGATGCATATTTTTTGTAATTTTTTCCAAGTAAATAATTAATTATTAATTTTTATTACAACTTTTAAAAATATAAAAAACTTGTATGTCGACCACCTTAACTTTTTTCAAAACTTCATGAAATTTAATTTTTCTTTTTTTAATCCTATATTATGTGAAGCATAGAATGTGACGCATGTTTTAGATTCAAAAATGTGATAATTTGAAAGTTATAGTTGTTCAATCAAATCTATCGGACTTTAGTCGTAATTCTAATAGAAAATGAATAATAATAATTTATTAAATTCAAATTAAAGAATAATTTATATTGGTGGAAAACTAGAATCTCCTCTAAAAACCCTTTTCGTTTCATCAATTTTCAGTAAAAAAAAGTCGTCAGCCACATACCCTACAAATACCCATAATATTGCCACTTTTTGGCCCATCATGTTCCTACACATACCCAAAAACAATCTAATGTATTTTTGTTTTCAAATTTGAAGCCTTATATGTCTTTTTTTTATGAGTCTTTGCATAGAATTTCATGTTTACAGATTGTATGATGTATTCAATGCCTTTGAATCTTCATGCAAATTACTGATGAAACCATGTACCAATGAGATTGTGAGAGCTATTGTAATAGAGGAATTGTTGTGAGTGGTAAACATAAATTTTCAAAAATAACAGTTAATCATTAGTTAGTGTTAGATTTAATTTTCAAGCTATCCTTCTATCTCTTTTCTCAGAAAATACTTAGAATAGGATCCATCATTCGGAGAACTAACTCACTCTAGAGATTCCTTCTTTGTTCAGATCACCCACATCTGAAGAAGGTTTCCATGTGTCATTAGATTTTTGAATCTGGTATTCAATAGGGTGCAAATCTAGTTGATAACATATACCAATGTTGTTGTTTTGCTACAAAAAAATGAGGAGGGTTTTGAACAGCACATTGCATTTTTTAGTAAGTCTTTGCAAGCTACAGAGTTGAAATATGAAACTATTGAGAAGCAAGTGTATGCTCTAGTTAAGGCTGTAAAGAACTTCAGAACTTACCTACAAGGAGCTACTATCATAGCTTTTGTACCAAGTGTTGTTCTGAAAGATATTTTCAATCAGCAAGAGACTACAGACAGAAGGTGTAGATGGATCAACAGGATCCAAGAATTTAACATTGATCTTGAGATCATCAAATTAGTAAGAGTTCAAGGCCTAGCTAAGTTAATGATAGAAGCTAATTTGAAGGCTAACCAAATCAATATGGAAAAAGTGATTGATGTTGCACCTATCTATGATATGTAAACATGTGGATGGTCTAGAAGAATTATCCAATACTTACAAACTATGAAATTCCCTACAGACATGGCTAACAATGACAAGAGAACATTGAAGTTGCATGCCATAAAATATGTGATTATTGACAATGAACTATGGTGGAGAAGCTTAGATGGTGTACTTCTTAAATGTGTAGATGGAAAGCAGGAACTAGAACTTTTGCAAGAAATGCATAATAGGGTGTGTGGTAGTCATTACATGGAAAAGACTACTGCACACAAGATTTTAAGAGTGTGACTCTAGTGACCTAGTTTTTTAAGGATGTTCACAAGTTTGTTAAGACTTGTGATGTTTGTCAAAGGTTTTCAAGAAAGTTGAAGTTCTCAAGAAATATATTACTTAGGCCTATGACTTTTCAAGACCCTTTCCAACAATGGGGGATTGATTTCATTAGAGAGATAATAGAGATACGATCCATGAGTGGAACAATTACTTTTGTGAGCAACTTTGAAGAAGTGTACAGATTGTGGGATTTTTTTGCTAGGTTTTTTGATGCACATTTTGTTGACAAGGGGAGATTGCGATACTGAGGTCTCAATCAAAAAATAATTGAACTATAATCAAAAGTTTAGGTAGTTACCCATTTCCTCAAAATATAGAAAGATCTGTTCATGTTAAGATTACAAACTTTTTTTATTTGAGTTTGATGACAAACTAATAGTTGAGAGATTATTGGGCTCTTTGTTGTAGCAAAGGAGATGTTAGGATGAAAAGACTGAATATGGCTATTTTCCCAATTGTGGTGGAATAATATAGACAATTTTTTTTATAATCTCACATTGTACTTGAACTTGAGACATTGGTTTTGATTCTTGTAAGAAAAGAGCTTAAAAGAAAAGGCTTATATTCAAGTACATTTGTTTATGTCCATATCAGCTATCATTTTGTCCCTAATGAAATGTGAATCTATTAGTTTTATGGTATATTGACTAGTCATCATTGATTAACATTGCCTTGCAAAAGGATTTTTGTTGACATTCATTAAGATTGTTATTAGTTGATAATTTATTCCAAGAAACACCCAAGAGTAGTCAAAATTTTTGAATGTTGTCATTTGGATTACATTCATTCATATTTGTTTGTTCTCATTTGGATTACATTCTTTAATATTTGTTTACTTTCATGTCAATTACATTTATATATATTTAAGGGATTAAAGAGTACATTTTAGTCTTGGTAATGTTATAAATATAATATTTCAATCTAAAATTGTTTTTTTTTTGTATATAAATTGATCTTAATTTTGTGTTCATTATTTTAAAGATTAAAATGTTTTCATCATCGAATAAGATTAGTTTAAATTCTATAAGACCTTATCTTTCTAAATTAGATTATAGGTATGGGTTTGTTTTTCTAGAATGATCCATGTTCTAATCCAATCCCTTAATTTAAATTCCACATTTCTCACTCTCATTCCCAAAAAATGATTATTGTATTCCTACTTGCATACCAAAACATTTTTGATTGAGCTTCTAGGATCTTATATTTATAGATAGTCCTAGAACACTAATTATCATTGGAATCTTATATTGAAAGGTCATATCAAAGAATCATAGAGCTTGCATCAACAATGCATTAGCAACTACCACATATAGTTTCTTGACATGTCTTGTCTTATTGCACTTTAGCAAAAGGGTCTTACTCATTAACAAAGAAGTCAAAATATTTCTCTTAACACAACAATTCCCACAAGCAGTTTTTCAACACCATCTATTTTGCACAAGTAAACTCACAAAAAAATAGGTGAAGAAGGCCAAATTAGTAGAGGATAGGTCTATATATTGATAATGTGCTCTTGGATAGACTCATAGGTAAAACCTTGTCCTAAAGTAGGCTAAACCCACTAAGTAGGTCTACTATATTCTATGCAATGACAGACTAATATCAAAATATAGATCTTGATAGTTGGGCATAGTATGCATTAGAATATGTATCCTTAATTGTATTAAATTTACAAGAAAATTGAAGTTACTTGTAACCCTCACATTTACATTAATCAATGTCAATCCATGTTAAGTTTAAAGGCCTAAATTTATGCTTTTTCCTTGATTATTAAAATTAAACATTTAAATTAATAGTATTGTATGAATATTTGTCTTTGTTGATAGGAGAAATAGGTCATGGATATGTTTTTGATCATATGAGAGTATTTTTTATTTACAATTAGCAGTTTTTATTTAATTTCATTATCACCTCAATCAAATTTTGCAAAATTCATCTGTTCATATTAATGCTCATGGATTCTACATTTACCAAAGCTAATTGGAACATAATTGTTGCTTCCAATAACTTTTTTTTAAAATGGTCTATGATGAGAATTAAACATTTATATTTCAATTTAAGTTTTAGAAATTATTGATTTTGATACAAAATTGTATAAGATGTCTTGAGTGAAAATATTTTAAAATAACCTTAATCAGAACCTACATATTTAGTATCATCCTTCCATTAATCTGTATAATTCTAGCAAATAACAATTAATGGTTCTTATTATAAAATTCTATATAATATTTTAAATAAAATAAATAACTTTTTAATCGATAATATCTAGAAAACAATTTCTTTACATAATCATGGGCTCGCAAATTTGAAAATTCATTCATGTTTGTCTAAATTATCTCTTTTCCTATGACTGGAGTTTGTTCACAAATTTGAAAATTCATTCATGTTTGTCTAAATTATCTCTTTTCCTATGACTGGTGTTTGTTCAAGGATAACAAAAATAGTTCAAAGAGTTATTCTACATCTTTCTTACTATTGTAGAATAGTTTATAATGCAAACTTTAAATCCTCAAAACTGTGTATATATGAAAGGTTTGAAAGCTATCATGAAAACTCCATTGAGTGGGCAGTAAATTTCATGAATATTGTGACAATCCATGAGTGGTCTGTAAATTTCGTGAATATTGTGACAATCCAAGGGTGTAACTATGGTCTAAAATTCATAATTAATAAATATTGTGACATAATGAACTTATTCGTGTAATATAATCCAATTATATAAAATGATACAAAACAAATTTATTATTACAAATACACAACAATAAAATAACTAAATGTATGCGATTGATATATCTCTTGACGTTTCCTATATGAATTATGTAATAAGATAGATAAGCTAGTTAAATAAGAATTAGAATATTCTACATTTATAAGGGAAAAAAATCATTTTACCTTTTGAAAACTTATTATTCTTTTCACAATAATAATTAAATTTATTTGTATAAAAATTAATAAAATAGATAATATATTAATAATCAATTTAGATATATGAATTAGAATTACATATTGATTATATACTAAATTAATTATAGAAATTAAATAAATTTAAATATGATTAGTCGCTGAGAAAAAATCAGAACTGAAATCCTTTATGCTCCTCTGAAACCCTAGCCTCTATCCGCACTCTTGGAGCGGCAAATAAAGATCGAGTGGCAACTGCAAAGACCAAGTCAACAATGCAAACTCCTCATGTTCTTCGGTCCTTCAAGGATGACCTTATGCTACAGGCCTCCATAGATAAAGGCATGGCTGGGATGAAGGAAATGACTTCCTCTCCGGTACAACACCGCTAGCAAGGATTCGAGAATTAAGAGCCTGCCTTCGAATGGAGCGCAGACAAATGAGAAGTGGGCTCCTCTGATGTAGAATGTGGCTCCCCCTAAAATAGATCTTATAGATTCTGCTATGGAAGCGGGAGAGCTGCATAAAAAGAACTCTCTTATTCGTCGCTTCCATAATATTTCGGTCGAATTTGGTGGAACTAAACAAATAGATACTAAAGCATTGGCTACCACCGTTGGACGGTAAAATTTGCATCACCCCTTGTGGCAAAGGATGATATAGCAATGCTACTACAGAAAGGCCACAGGTTTTGGGATAAATATTATTTGGGTTTGAAACCGTGGTTTCCTGATTTAAAACCAATTAAAAAGCAATTTCCCAGCCGCTCCAGTTTGGTTAAGGTTCTCGAATCCACCATTACACTTCTGGGTTATTGTATGCATCAAGTCTATCGCTAACTCCATTGGGAAATATATTTCAGAACTCCTCTTCTGATCAATACTCATTTACACTCTGTCCATCCTTCACCTTTGCTCAAATACTTATGGAAATGGATTTGTCTAAACCACTTCCCGTTGAAACTAAAATCATGGCCAGTTCAAAACCTGGAACAAAAAGGTGGACTATTCAGGGATTTCTTTCAGATGCATATAGTGCTTTGACACTGGCCACAAGGCACAAGATTGTACAAAAGTTCATATTGCTGGCCCCAAAAAGTTTCTACAGCTGGAGTAGAGGAGGATTCTTTAGCAAAAATCTGACTCAACCTCTGCTTTGACTCCTAATGGAGGCATAAACTATGAGGTTGTGAATATGATGTGAGCTAAAAATGCAATTGCTTCACTCCTAGAGGATGTGTCTCCAATCCATTGAACAAAAAACCAAGCATTTATTAGAAGTGGTCTATGATCAAACTCCTATCAATCACAATAAAAAGGCCCCTAGCAGAGTAGATCATGGCAAGTGTTAAATGACTCTCTGCTCCTATAATAAGGTGGGGATGTAGGGTTCAAAAGCATAGTATTTTTTTGGTTTGCTTCTTATCATTAGTATTGACAAAATGAATAAGAATTAGAATAACAAAATTCGCTTATGCACCTTTATTTCGAGGGTATGGATGTTACTAATTCCTACTCTCGAACTATAATTCAGAGGGCAGGTTTTGACTAGTGATCAAAAATTTGTATTTCAACCAATCAAAATTTGAAATTTCCCTTGCCTGCACTTCTTTCAATATGTAATTTAATTGTTTACAATGAAAATTTAATTATGTCTGATTTGGATTTGGATTGACTAATAGTATATGCAGGACAATTTCAAGACAAGAGAAGGCACTATTTAGCTTTCTGACAAGTATTATTTGCCTGATTTACACAGGGGAAGCTCCTTATTTGATTGTTTTTTTTGCCTTCGCAGGATTTGCAGAGTTTCAATGCCAAAGAAAGATGGAAGCGATGCAGTGTTTGAGAGTTGTTGACAGCTGCCATTATTCAGTCATGTTTTGCTTATTTTTCTAACTGCAGAGCAACATTAGATTCGGCGGTAAGGTCTCATGGAGGGGGCTTCCTTAAAAGATTCAGTGGATGTTATTGAGATTTTTTAAGATATTTTAAAGTTGTTAGTCTCATGGATTTAATAGTGCAGTTCTGCTTAAAAGTTTAAGCTTCAAAATTTAGGGAAGTTGGTGGTCTCATGAGTGCAATTTTGCTTAAAAATTTAAGCTCTTTTTTTGTCCATGCAGTGCTAATCAAATGAAAAATACTGTGAATAGAAAATCAATACATCAATTTCCCTTTTTTTCTGGCAAGAATCTAAATTTCTAGATGTGTGACAAGTGGTAGAAAATTCTTAAGCTGGTAGGGCAATTTCTAGCTCCACCCCAATTTCACCAGTTGAAATCTTCAGTCGTGAAAGACAGGGGCTGCTATTTTTCGAAAAAAGATTCCAATTAATCCTGTAGCATAATTTTTCCCCCTAGAAATAGGTGCCCAATCTCCCCCATGAGACCATACTGTAATGTATAAGCAATGCAGATGATGAATTAAAGGACACGTGGCAGGTCCAAAGCTACATGTATTTAACCGAAATCTTAAATTCAGAACAGAAATAAGTCTTTTCTACGGGACTTGGCATTTTTATGTAGAAATTAGTTTTAAATCTGGTAGTTAGATTGGAAACAGGGATATGTTCCTTTTCTTTGTCTTCTATGTTAAATGGCTGTTGGAAATCGATTATAGTTTTTTTCTTTTTATATGGTGCTTTGGAATAGAGGGATTGGATGAAGAAATAACCTTGCACCTAGATTACACTCTTTTGAACAATATTACGTATGATATTGGAATTCATGAATCACTGTACGCCTTTAATATTGTATATGAGATGTTAGCTTGTTGCGGCTGGAGCTTTCCAAAATCATACGTTTTCAGTCATTTAAACCTATCTATTAATAGCTTTCTTGCTAACAAGACTTCCATGCAAAGGGTTTTGGTAACATGGATCGAAACCAGGTCTTCCTTACAAGCCTCTACTTGCACTCAGTGGAGACCTTGCAAAAGGTGTTAAAATTGGTTTTTGTGGCTGTTTTGATTTGCTCTTATGGTATGGTTAAATTATCCAGTGCAGTAGTCATTAGAACTTCTTCATGACTTTTTTCTTGTTGATAATGAGAAGATACCTGACTCTGAGCCACAAAGAGATAGAACTTACTGTTTGACAATATTTGTGTACTAGACTAAAGATTGAGCTTAGAGTATATATGCTGTTGTTAATAAAACTGAGTACTGTAATTATTCATTTATGTGAGGACTGTTTCAAGAAATGGAATAGCAAGAAGATTTCCTTGAAATTTATACCAATATTTTGATAAAATGCAGAGCATTTGATGCCAGATGAATTCTCTACAAAGCTTGCAGATATAAAATTTGATCAAATCCCCTGTTTTCAAAACTGCCCTGGGAGAAAGTGGAGGTGCAGGTTTCAACTAGTGATTAAAATTCTATACTTCAACTAATGAATTTTTCTTGTCTAAATTTTATTTATAAATTTGTTATATAGAATTGGCTGTTTATAATAAAAATTTAATTATATCATATTTGCATTGACTGATTAGTTTATACACGCAGATTTTAAGGTAAAAGAAGGCTCGGATATTTAGTTGTTTTCAAGTATTAGCTACGTTACTCACACAGGTGAAGCTACTTATATGCCATTTTTTTTTGGCCTTCGAAGCATTTGATGACAAAAGCCAATGGCAGCATTCAGAAATAAAGGCATTAAAAATACAGTTCACTTGCATCGTTGATTAACTTTCTTTATCCTCTACTAATTGTCCATACCCTGTTTCCTCGATGCTGGTAGAGGGTGCGGTTTCTAACAGGTGAAATCAATCCAATGCCAAAATGTGATACTCCAGTTTGATGTCTGTATGGCGGTATTTATGCATATTTTCCCTAAACCGTAGGGAAAACCGTATCTACCCATATTTATTCCTACTTGTTTCACTATGTTGAACTTATCAATCTATGAAATAAGGGCATCTCTAAACAATATTTAGAAACGAAAATTGTATTAATAAGAATTTGAGTCCCTTTCAATTAAAAAAAATAAAAAAATCTAGATTTGAATCCTTTTCAATAAAAAAAAAAAAATTGAATCTTAAAAATAACAAATCAATGAGTTCCTTTCAATGAAAAAAATCTGAATCTTAAAATAACAGATTAATGAGTCCCTTTCAATAAAAAAAAAACTAGATTTAAATCTCTTTCATCAAAAGCAAAATGAAACTTTAAAAATAACAATTATTTCAAGTCAAAAATTATCATTTTCATTTAAAAATTATTATGAATATTAATACCAAATATGAAGTCTTCAAAATAATCACTTTTTTCTTTTACGGTCTTTTATTTATTAATTTGTTTCTCAACACATATTTTAATTTATTATAATTTTAAATTAATTAAATTAAAAAAAAAATTGACCTCTCCCTATAACTTAATGTTTTGAAAATTCCTCTTATCCTAACTTTATATTGAATCAATGTAAAGTAATAATAACAAATAAATGTAACCAAAAACCAGTTCTCTATTTCTAACTTCTGTATGGCTGTTATAGCCGGTTACTCTATGTTTCCTTACTATATCAACTTATATCTTTGTACTTTCATGGTTTATTCGTAAACTTATTAAAACACGATACAATATTAAAAACCAAAAAAATATCATTTCCTCCGCCATAGTTGTACAAATCTAAAGCGGCATTGTAAATGGTACTCAAAAGACATGTATATCACAGAGATGTGCATAAAATCCTTTCTTTAAACTGCTATAAGAATATTAAATCAACAACAAATCAAATGCTACTCGACTGTTATGCATTTTATCAACAAATATATGTTGAACGAGAGCTCACAGAAAATTAAATCTAATTTCCCCCACCACAACTAGACAGATCTTGTAAAGGGTACTAAAAAATGCATATAGAATATACGGATTTTGCATAAAAACTACTACTTGCATACCTTTCTTAACATCATTACTGCCATCCTCTTCATTGGTATTGGCGCAGCTGGAGAGTCCAGATGCCATCTTACGGCCTAACCAACTAAATGAAGAATGAATTCTTCAGTTTTAGAGCTAAACAGAGCAAATTTCTTGAGAAGAAAAGAGGTTCTGTGCACTGTAAAGGGATAAAGCAGGCTATTTATAGATATCTAGATGAGTCCCAGCTAAACTAGCCAGGAAAGTGCTGAGTAAAGAAGGAAACTTATGCGAAGGTGCAGACGACGCTTGGACGCAATTGCCGATGTTGTCTAAAGTTAATTGACATTTGTTGTTGTAGGGTACAGGCACAGTGAATATAATCAGGGCTTTTCTCCATCGTGAGAAGAATTCTATTGTAGGCTTTGGAAGTATCGAGATGAGTCCCAACTAAACCAGCTGGGAAAGTGGTGAGGATAGGACACTTCTGTGAAGGTGCAGACACGTTTCAAGGCAATTATCGGTGTACCCTAAAGTTTGCACGAACGTTTACTGTAGACTATATGAATTCTGAAAATGAACTCGTAAAGATTGGATCGAAATTTTTAAAAGTTAAAAAAAATCATTTGTTGTTAAAGATTTGTCATAATATTCTATCAACGACTTCGGAAAGTGGAAGCAAGCCATTTTATCCCATTACAAAGCATTTATTAGAAGGGGTACGTGGCACAAGTGTTCACAAGATTGTGTAAGTGGAATGTGACTAAAGACATAAAAGACAACTTTGGGAAAGCATTTATTCTGAAATTTTCGCTTCTTGTCTATTCGAATAAAAAGACAGGCTAGGTAGGAGTTATTCGGATACGAAACAAGTCGGAAGAAACGTGGAATATGTCGATGGGATTTTGTGTAAAAATTTCTAACCCTTTTCATACAGAGCATCTGGAAAATACATTGTGATCGTTCAAAACGACTTTAAAAATTTATTGAATGAATGAATGAATGGTTTTTAATGACATCCTCGAGACCATCAGTCTATGGGACCAAGCACCTAAACTTTAACGATTTTCAAGTTCTTTTCCATGTCAGCCCTTCTATTATAGAACTTGATCAGAAAGCTAACAGTTTTGAGGAGCTTAGTTTCCCTAGTCCGCTTTGCATTTTACACAGAGCCACGTCTTACATTTTTTCACCTCTCATCCACGTGGTTTCGTACACATATCAAAGCCACCATCAATCTACGCCCTTCATCATTTCTTCCGCAAATCATGTTATACTTTTGGTCACTTTAAAATTTTGACATCCAGTTAATAGATTTTCACTCACGAAAAATATTGCATAGTTTGACTTTATTGATTTAGAATTTTCTGGGTATATTTATAATATTTTTGTGAAGGAATTACTCCAGCATAAATTATAATTTAATCTTTGAAAATAGACGGAATTAAATAAATGCTCTTACGAGAATAAATGGAGGGCAGTTCCGACGGCTTTCGCATTTGAGATTGATGAAAAGGAAAAGCGAGAGGTCAAAAGGCGCGGAGGAGATAGCGCAACTTGGACAGGGAAAAGAGGCACCACATCGACACGTCCAGTGTCATTTAGTAGGCAATCAAGCGACAAGGTTGCAAACTGGTCGGTAGAAGACGATGACAGGGTTTATTTTTTAATTTTTTTAAAGTTTCTAGTTACGACTAGATGTAAAGTTTGAACCAGGAATTTAAATGCACAGTGCCAAATCAGCGGCATTTTTTGAAATATAATGGCGGGAACGGTTTGGGCCACATATTATTTCGTTTCAAAGGGACCGCCATGCGGCGGGCGGAATTGCAAGCCTATGTGCGTAACCGGATGCGATAAAGGCTAAACACTTGTAAAAGGTAGAGTGAGATGACCATCTTATGTGGAATTTAGGCTTTCACTTCATGGTTTTTCGAGGCTTCCTCACGTTCAAATAAGTATTTAAAAAAGAAAAAAACATAGCAGTTATATAAGGTAAGATGTACAAGGTATGAAACATTTTCTTGTTATGTTAAATATTTTCTTTGTAATTGTGTTTTAAAGTTGTTAATGTTGACAATAAGTATTCATAATTCAATGAAATGTATTTTTTAAATCTAAAAGAGAACAAATCATGTGATGCCATATCAATGCACTGATAAAACATGACTTAGTACATAATTATCGGTCTAATTTTTTTTTGTACACTCAACAAAATGAATGCTAATGTAACATCATATTTGATGACTTAGATGTAAAAATAGGATGATTTGAAATTTTTAAATTAAGATTGAGCAAAGCAAAATTAGAATGCCAAAGTATGGATCCTCCCATCCACCTCGCGGACACCTATCGATTGTAGGGCAAGTCATTTATGAGCCCCTATTATGGACGTGCCCCTATATGGCCCCCTTTTTTTTTTATATTGAGGAAATGCAATTACAAATTGAAGAGCAGTTATAAAACTGCAAGAGAAGAGAGAAAAACCAACATAGACAAAGAGCAATACGAGCAACTCTCAAGAACTATGGATACAACAGTAGCAAGAGACGAAGAGAAACAGCAATACAAGACAACGAGCTGTAAGAGCAGCTCATAAAAAACAACGAAAACAGCTGCAACAAAACTAGAAGACATACAAAAACATGACAGCATTATACATCTTGTAAAATGGCACTTAAGCCTTGGCTAATACAAAGTTTTTTCTTGCTCACTAACTGTTCAACTTGTAGCTTGATTTTCCGAATCTGGAAACTCAACGTTGGATGCTTCAAAACGTCCTTCTAAAGAAGAGGAAACAAGGCAGCAAGACAAAACAATATATCAGAGTAAAGCCTTAAAAACATAACTTCCTGATGATAGTGATTGATAGTAAACACAGCTTTGCATCTATTTCTCCATATATGTAACAAAATTATATGTCTCACACCATCAACAATTCGATTATCATGCAAACCAGCTCCAAGAAGAGCTTCTTTCCAGCTTAATTTATGAGTGAAGATAGCAGAAAAATCATTGAACACAAAGTTCCATAGCTTTTTAACCAACCAACAGTTCCAAAAAATATGCTTCATGTTCTCATGATTGTGACAAAAAGGACTGTTAGGTGACTGGATCATAATACACTTCAGCCTGTCCTCAATAGGTAGTTTAAAATGTAGTATCTTCCAGGCAAGTAACTGAGCATCATAATTAACTTTAGATTTCCAAATTTGAGCAGATAATTTTAACCAAAACCTTTCACTGAACCTGCACTTCCATTTAGCATTTAAGCGTGACTTCAAGGGAAAATCAGGAAGCAGCTTCAAGTAAACTATTTTTAAAGGGAAAGACAAAAAAGGATATGAAGACATCCATGTCCAATCCTTAAAAAAGTTGCAATGGATTGGAGTACACAACTTCATAGATAGCTCCTCTGACACCAAAGATTGCACAAAGATCATGAATGCCTCATATTTGTTATTCAAACCAAATAGATTTTTAACCACATTCCATGAAGACCAACACATTGATTGAAAATTCCACAAATTGCCAACATTACAAACCCCTTTTTTGAACAAAGAATGGGAATGCTTTGGGAAGCTTAATGCAAGGGGTTGGCCATGATAGAGGATATGTTTGTTCCACCAGATAGAGGAGGTGGAAAAGCTAAAACCAAGTTGAAGGGATTCACCTCCTCTCCACTTTAAGAAGTGAAATACATATTGCCAAGCCTTCCAGATGGATTGAAGAGGGAAAGGAGCCTTGATGTTAAAAAAGAAGCATGAAGAACTTTATCTAGCCATCCCACTTGTTGCCATTTGCCTTTAACTGAAGCATTATTAATCCGATGTCGAATGAGGACCTTCCATGGTTCGTCCCCTTTAACAGCTCTAATAATCCATTTCGCAGCCAAACAGATCCCCTGAGTCCTTGGATCTATGAGACCTAAACCTCCTTTATGTTTCGATTGGATGCAATGAGACCATGATGAGGATATATAACCTGGACTACCATCCCACTTGGCCCATAGAAATCTGCAAACAATTTTCACTAGGTCCTCATACCCTTTTTTAGAAGGCATCCAACACGAAGAATAATAAACATGCGTAGCAAGGAAAATCCTATTAACAACTTGGATTTTACCAGCCAAGGAAAGGAATTTATACCCCCAGATAAAGAGTTTCTACTTGAGTCTATTGAGAAACCAATTCCACATGTCACAAAGAGAGACCCCAATACCGAAATTCATTCCAAGGTACCTCATAATTTCTCCATGTTTAATATGTTTCCATTCTTTGGGAATCCATTGGGGAACAACCTCAACTTGCACCAATAAGAATTCAGTTTTGTTATGAGCCAATTTAGAACCCGAAACTTCACAAAAAAGCTCCAAAATATCCATTAGATTAGAGATATCTTTTTCAGAGTTTCGTAAGAAAAGTAAGCTGTCATCAGCATAATAAGAGTTAATAACAACAACATTATTAGGAATGGAAACTCCTGCAATGAGTTGCTGATTAATAGCATTTTGAAGGAGGTACCCCAAAGCATCAGCTGTAAGAGCATATAAATAAGGAGCTAGAGGACACCCTTGACGAATTGATCGTTGTAAAACAAATGGATCAGACATCATATTATTGATGATGATACAAGCATTAGCATCTTGGAACAACATTTGAATGTGAGAACGGATTTTAGGTCCGAAACCCAACCATTGAAGCATTTTAAGAATAAAGCTCCAGCGGATTCTGTCATAGGCTTTATCAAAATCCAGCTTAATTAGAACAACATTTTGGCCTGTTTGTTGTGCCCATTCACAAGTTTCCCATGCCAACATAAGATTGTCAAAAATATATCTACCAGCAATAAAACCAGTTTGCTCTGTCCGGACAATCTGTTGCACCACAGGC
This sequence comes from Sequoia sempervirens, assembly GCA_007258455.2. NCBI lineage: Eukaryota > Viridiplantae > Streptophyta > Pinopsida > Cupressales > Cupressaceae > Sequoia > Sequoia sempervirens. Next base: position 166,369,151 of record VDFB02256132.1, on the reverse strand, counting down.
TTTATTCGGAGAGCCAAAGCTTTTGCACCGTATTGGTCCACTATTGGAATGATTAAACAGAGGAAGCAACTATGCAAGAGGACCGCCCCTCACATAATCAGTTACGTCCAAAGCCACGAGGACAATCATAGCCAAACGCCCATTCCAAATCTCTGCTGAAGACGAAAATATTGGCTGCGACTTTGCTCTCCGCCGATATTCCCTTAAACATGAGCACCAATGACGCCATCGATAACATTACTGCGCTTAGAACGAACCACGACACCCCTCCGCTGCTCAGCTGCGACACCAGATCTTCTCTGCTCGACAGGTCCACCCCAACTGCGGACACAAACCCCACCATGGCCAGCTTTCCATGGCCCCTTTTTTTCACCGTATTGGTCCACTATTGGAATTATTAAACAGAGGAAGCAACTATGCAAGAGGACCGCCCCTCACATAATCAGTTACGTCCAAAGCCACGAGGACAATCATAGCCAAACGCCCATTCCAAATCTCTGCTGAAGACGAAAATATTGGCTGCGACTTTGCTCTCCGCCGATATTCCCTTAAACATGAGCACCAATGACGCCATCGATAACATTACTGCGCTTAGAACGAACCACGACACCCCTCCGCTGCTCAGCTGCGACACCAGATCTTCTCTGCTCGACAGCTCCACCCCAACTGCGGACACAAACCCCACCATGGCCAGCTTTCCATTGATGGTCTCTGGTGCTGGCCCTGAGAATACGAACACGTCACCAAACTTTGTGCTGAGCTAACCAAACACGATAAAAATGACATTAAAAATGACCACATTATATGTATTTTACAGAGTGATTTGGGCATCGTAACAGGTACTTTGCCTTTTTTGTGAGGACTGGAGACGCGAAATTTCTGGTTGGACTTCGGATGGTTGCTACCGAATTAATATGAGACGGAATGTCGTCTGATGGGGAGAGCTCTTTTGGCTCCGAATCCTTCTGCGGAAATAAACAGATTATCAAGAATTTTCAGTAGAATTGGTAGGCAGTGAGTAGTGAACATAAAGTGATTAGGAAGAAATAGCAAATCTCTGCCAAGCACTTGACTCGAAAGCTCCTCTGTGGCACTCTGTTAATGTTACCCACATAATTCATTTGCTTCATTCTGCAGTTGGGCAGTGCAGAAGATTTCAGAGTCTTTGAGGCCATGGCTGCCATTAACGAGCTTCTTGAGGAGTTCTCAAGATATTTTATTGTCCCTCAGAATTTGTTGCTCCACGTCTCCGTGTTGAATGATGACACGTTTGTTCCATCGTTATATAGAAGAGGATGGCATGTTCTGGGCTTATTTTGGACGGTAAGAGTTAAGCCATGTCGAGTTTGCAATGTGGATGAGTGAAAAGAGGAAGACGTGGTTACTCCATGACCCACACATGTGTCCAGTTGAATGTAGAGAGAGCAGAGGAATAATTAACTCTACCGCATAATCTAGAATGCTCTAGTAATTCAATAATAGTGTTCAACATTGAACTTGTCGTCGTTCAGTCTTTGATCAAACGCATTTAGCTATTAAGTATAGAAATAGAAGATTACTGTGAAGCATACATGTTTGTTCCGAGTACAACGGTTTCTCAACTGCGACTCATTTGCATTGGTAGTAGAATCTATTGGTTTTGGTTTACTTTTCAGATCACGAGTATGATTTCTAACAGGAGGAGAAACCATCTTTGTGCTCTGAAATGTATCTGCATTCAATTGTTATGCTCAAGGGTTCCATTTACAGTTTAAAATTACAATTTTATTATAAGAAACAAAGATTATTAAAAAAATGAATAACAGTGTATTTTCTGGATTAAATTGTAATCATAATTTTTCTCTTACAGCTCTCTTTCATCTTATAATGAATCATGAAATGTGATGAAAAATAGATCATGAAATATGATGAAAAATGTTGATGCAAATAAATTATATATAATTTAATTTAAAAAACAGGCTGTTAATAAAGATTATCTTATACTTTCATTATACCATTTAATTCATTTAAATATTATATTATACATATTTTAATTCATAGCTGCATTCATTTCCCTAAAGATAAATAGGATATATCTTGAATGGATTTGTATATCTAGTCTTATGGCTTAATCATAGGATTAGGAACATTCTATTCATAATTTATTTCAAATAGATTATATTATCTATAGATGAATAACAATGTTATTACTTTATTTGAAATAATATTTGATTAACAAAATTAATATATATATTTTTTGTCATTCGTTGAAACATAAAATAGAGGAAATTCGTAAAATGTTGTAATTACAATTATCTTGATAAATACATATGCAAAATGTGGAAGCATAAGCAAAGCACATTATCTGTTTCATAAAATGCATCAAACAAATGTTGCCTCATGGAATGCCATGATTGCAAGATATACACAAAAAGCTTTCGCTAAAAAGGCTTTAAAAAATTTCAAGCAAGTGCAATTGGCAAGTATAAAGACAAATTTCACAACCTAGTCTCTATAGCCCTTTTACTAACACCTTAAATTAATTAAAATTATGTCGTATATACGAACTGTGCCTTCCCTTCAAATATTTATGCAATTCATTATTACATGTAATTTGGTGTTGTTATTCATACATTTAATTTATCACCTAACAAAACTTTGTTGGAAATAAAATAGTCAAAAAATTAATGGATCCAAGGTTCTAGTCAACACTTTTTAAGTTTAATATCTAGGTTGCATATAGTATTGCATAAAATTTAATACAATTTCAATGATATTAATTATCACTATTGTAGCTCCCAAAATCCTAAAGATAACACCAAAACTTAAGGCTAGGGAAGGTCAACATAGGGTAATGGGCTACATTTATATATTAATAGTGATAATAATAGACCAATACATGAGAGCGGTGTTGGTTGTTCCAGCTAATACCTAGAATTATCTATAGAATAGCCACTTTTAATGCTCAAGAATTATAGGGAGATGGCCAATTAAGAAGGATTTCAACATCGTTCTATACTTTAAGCTCTGTTAAACCTAAGTGAGTTTACCTTTTAACAATATCTAGAAATAATGAATAATTCACACAAGATACTCAAATATCAAATAAGTTTTCATGTATTCAAACAAGGATATGTGAAGTTTGATACAATAATGGGCTAAATTCCTTGTAAAACTTAAATTCCCAACCATGAGAGGATCAAATAATTAAGATAACTTATAAATGCATTGATATTTTTCATTCTAAGTTGTCCTAGACATGTGACAAGCCCAATTTGTTAGATTGGTTCCTTAAACCATGGGTAATAGAGTCATAAAACCCAATATTATTGTCTTACAATAACATATTTTATACTAGGATTCAATTTTCATTCTACTTAACAATCCCTAAACAATTCAACACTCTCAAGATTCCAACTACAACAAATTAATCTATTACTTTAATAGAAGCTATAAATAAAAAATTCATCACACAAAACTACAAAAATGAACTCAAAAATATTTGATCATTTAATTCGTAACAAGAATTAAATTGTGCATTGGAGATAATTTTCATTGAATCATATGTTCAATTATCTATATATTCTAAAATGTATATTGATGTACATAATATTATATTTGCAAACCCTTTTTCCCTATAACCTAGAATAAGACTTAGCTTCTTTACAATAAAAACTTGTCCAATTACAATGCCCAACATCCTAAAACAAGGCTCAAAATTCTATATATAGAACAAGGGAAAACAAGCTTAGAACCTTAAGACAAATGCCACATATACATTTGACACTTGCATCATGTGAACCAAACAAATGTAGGTACAACTACCTCACAAGAGATAAAAAAAAACAATTTATTCTTGAAGAAAAAACCATTCTTCAAGACACTATAAAATATATTCTCGATGTGTAGATGAAGAAAAAATTGAAGCATCTAAATACAATTTCATTTGTACCTTTGAACCCATGCTGCAAATATTTCATTTGAAGGCCAAGAGTACGTAAGAACCTGGTTGGTATTATTTAAATGATTTTAATATTCCTCATTTGACCACTCCTTAGCTTCCTCAAATAATTTAATGAATCTTGATTCCAATTTTTTCAACTTGTCCACTCCAACATTGCACAAGTCCATGTCTACTTTATTGTTGGCACAAATAGAACTACGATGGGGAGGAAAAATATTGTTGGAGTTTTCCCTCCAAAACCTTTCACATTCCCAATGTGGATTCCTAAGAGAGATACTTTATCCATAATTATGTGAAACCTCCATCGGAATTAATTACTATCTTTTAAATATAATTACAATATTCTAATATTTAATGATTTTCTCTCATGTCCCATAGAACACATTGTAAGAAATGGAGAAATATATGAATGGAAAAGGTTTGTAAGGTTATTACTAACCTAACACAAAAGAAAAAAGTTAACATAAATAAACTTTCAGTCATAATAGGTGAACAATGAAATGGTTATACATTGATAAACCACTGGTCATAAAATCTAACTATAATACATAGAAATAAAGATAATTCTATTGTCAAATAATTTATCATTATAATGGTATAACATTGGAAAACTTTTGGCCATGTAGGTTGACTATAAGAATGACAAATTTTAAACACAAGCCTAGACTATAGCCTAAAATTTTTAGATTGTAAACATAAACAAAAAAGAGTGTGAGTTTAAAATGATAGATTCTCACCAAAATATTGAACAACAATTCTTTGACAAAAAAAACTACATTGGTCAACAAATAATGACCTCTAACCAACCTTGAAACCCCATAATGAATCTTTTGCAAACAAATGAGAATGCAGAGTAACAAGGATTCCTTCACTAAATTATTAGTTATATAAGAATATCATTTTATTAGTTATAAAACTATTCATTTCAACTATCTTTTTAATTATCAAATGAAAATATAGGTAATTATGAAATGATTCACATTCTTTCTTTTTATGCATTATTTATTAAATAAGCATATTAACAATCTATTATTTGTTATAATGCAATTAGTTTCAACCTCCTTTATAATTATAATACACATTATGTAACAAATCCACAAAATCCTTTAAGTTATGTACTTTAGTTGTCAAATTATCATTCTTTCTCATATTATTTATAACTTCAAACATACTATCCATAATAAGTAAGAAGGAAAATAAATATTATGTAAATGCGTGGACAAATTTTCCTATGTCAATAATAAGAAAATAAGTAAAATATAGACAAAAATTGAGATGGATATTTTAAATTATATATTACTAGATGATAAATGTGAAAAAGGATAAATTAGGCAATTTAACTTGTGAAAGAGGGGAGTAAATAAAAAATGAAAGAGCTATGAAGTGGAATGATAAACTTAGGTATATAGGAAAATAAAAGAGAAAGGAGTGAGAATTAAAGATGTATAAATACATATGTAGAACTAATATTTTCAAGAGAATACAAAGATAAAATTCAAACTTATCTAGAAAATGCAACCAACAACTCTTTAAAATGAGAACGACAATTTCTCAAATTTACATTTCTCTCATGTTAACCTTTATATAGTAACATCCAATTGTAAATATAAATTTGTAATAAGCACTAAATTTACTTAGTATATGTGATACAAACTAATATATATGTTTTTTTAAATCCCCAAGAGGCAATGGCAACATACATTATAAAATTTTCAATTGTGGGAGGAAATGGAATTTGAATGGTGAGAAATATTATAGAATTTGTTGATAAACGAACATTTAGTAATCATTTATGCTCAATAATCATTAAGAAATTTTTCTTTGTTGTATAAGAGTGAAATTTTTACAAGGCTCTTTGTTATAGAATGGTATTATTGTTGGAACTAATTTCTCACTCAAAAAAAAAAATTGATTTGAGAATTAGATGAAGATAAGGTTGTTAGAGATTTCTCTTCATCGCCTCACTTCACCGCCTGATTGCAAGTGAACAAATTGATCTCTCCACTACCAATTGAAGAATGCCTTACCTCTACCAGCTAAAACCTGATGGAGTCTTATCACACTGTAGGATATTTCAAACTTATCATTATCCACTAAATACAATATAATGTATTGACTTTCCTTGCACTACAAGTTTTATAATTTCCTTTCTGCAACTATAAAATAGAGTTGCCTGATGTTGTAAAAGATATGAGATAATAATCTAATGCAGATACCTATCATTGGACAAACTTTGCAGAGTTCTAATTCTGTATCTTCCTTTGTAATTGTTACAAATCAATAGATATAATTTCACTAGTTGAATTTAGAAAATAAATGACTACGTGAATAAAAATTTTAGTCACATGACTAAAACTAATAGTATCTTAAAAATAAATGACTAATTTGGTCATTTCTAAGTGGTTAATTTGGTCATTAGGTAAAATCACAGCTAAATGACTAATATCAGACAAATAAAAAAGACTAAATAAATGACCAATATCAGACAAATAAAAAATATTGAATAAATGACTAAATATATGGCTAAATTAATGACTAAATAAATGACTATTACTCCTCTATTCTTTTTTCTTTCAAATTTGATCATAATCCATAGAGCTAAGGCCTCCCTCATGGGACCCCTACCTAAGCAGACCATTTGGTCGCCTAAGTTGCTTGGTGCATCAAAAATACCTATTATGTGGAAGGAATTGCCTCTCAGTGCAGTCTTAAGGCCTTCACATATTTTATAAAAAAAATTATAAACATTTACATTCTTTAACTTTTATTACTCTTTATGTTAATGAATTGTTAATGTTTTTAACTATGATTTGAAGCCAATTTGATTTTCCCATTGTGTTAGCATGCCAAATATATCAAAGAGCAAGTGTGGTCAATTTCACTAATTAAATATGATTTAAACAATCTAATTGCATTTTGAGGGCTATCTTATAGACACTCTCACACAAATAAAAAAGAAAATATGGGTTTGTTCATATTTCTAGATTGAAATTGTGTGAGTAAATGAATCAACATTTCAAATCAAACTCCATGATCCATCATTGGGTAAAAGCATGCAACAAGAGAGTAAAAATATAGAAAGAAGTAGCAGACTAGGAGTGATAAATAGGTGAGGGGGTGAGAGGACTAAAGGGAAAAGACATAGAGATGACCTAAAAAATCATAAAAAAATTAGTAAACAGGAAAACTAAAATAATTAAATCTACTAATGTAAATACAAAAAAATAGACTACACCAAAACAACAAACAAACTAAAAAGAAAGCAACCTTATATATAAAGAGATGAAAAAAAAATTAAAATAAAGAATGATTGACATAATATAATAAAATCAAAACAAAATTAATTATTAACACAATAGTGACTAATCTATTGAATAAAATTTGCAATATAAGAAAAAAAATTTAAAACAAGACCCATAAAATTAAATAAATTTATATAATAATTAAAAATATTAAACAATAAAACCTAAAGATATGAAATGAATACAAGAACTAAAATAATAAAGAAATTAAGAAAAGAACAAAAATGATTAAAAATACAATAAAATTAATGAGATTAAGAAATCTTAATGAAATAAAGAGAGGGTCAATCCAAGAAAGAAAGAAATAATGAAATTAGGAAAGACCAAACATGATTAAAAATAAAATCAAATATGAAATGAGAAACCTTACAAGGAACAAAAAAATTAAAAAATTAAGAAAGAAACCTAAAGCAATAAAAGGACTACAAGAACTAAAGATATAAAATGAAATAAAGAAACCTAAAGAAATGGGGGGAAATAAAAATAAAAACTGAAATATGAGTGGAAAAAGTGAAATGGAGGAGGTTTTCATTTTTGTTTCCATGAGATTGACTCCCTCAAAGCACTTTTAGAGATCGAGCGGGTGAGGGAGATAAACGATCAACTCATGCCAGAAAGGGATAATGTAATTATAAAGGTTCAAGACTACTTGGATTGGAGACCATAGATTGAAACCTCACCCTTTCCTTGACTAATCTTTTTTATAGAAAATACTCTCTCAATGACATCAAATATGCCATTGGAAACTTCTCAGAGCATTTGAAAGTAGTGGAAGGATTGTACAACATCATATACAAAGGTGAAATAGACGAGACTATTGTTGCAGTGAAGATCGTGAGAAATTATGGCTTCGGTCTAGATTAGCATATATTTCATCACCAGACATATTTATGATTTATTTTGATATATCATTTGGATAGGGTTTGAATTTATATCACCATTTTGAATTTTGTATGCATGCATTCTTGTTGATCTTTTTCTCTGAGTTGGGGGACAAAACATTTTTTTATTGGAGTAAGACAAAATATTTGTTTCATCTTTTCACATAGTTGTTTGATCTCATTGTTTTGACAAGGGATTATCCTAAGTGATGAGGCTAATGTCTCACTTCCCCAGTAAATGAAGATATTTGTAACTAAGAACATAGAAAATAATGAAGATAGTCTATAGTTATTGACTGTTTTTTTCTAAACCACTATTATCATAGAGGATAAAAATGATAAAGCCCTAGTAGAGGAAAAAAATGTTAATACTATTGTGCTTAGTGTGTGTGAATGTTTATTATGCAGTAAGGGTTTGTTAAATTATCGATATTCATCTACATAATTTTCATATGACAAACGATTCCTCTAGGGACATACCATATGGCTACTCAAATGTACCATAGTTTCACACCCATAATATTAACTATGCCTTGCACATTTCTCCACTTTTCACTCTATGATTCTAGGTAGTAGAAACCTTCCACTTTGAAACCCTTACTCCTATCCAAATCCATTGGAACAACAATAATCAAAAGTCCATTGAGTGGATGATTTATGGATTAGGCACTAATTACTAAGTATTTGTGCATTATATAAATAGCAATAAAAACTTTGATCCTCCTGTAGGTTTGTTACAAAAATCTATGCATTGGTATCCTCCCTAACATAGTGAGACCTTTTGTATTTTAACATGTTCTATCAATAGCATCTACATGATGCATGATCACCCATCTCTATCCATAGGTCTTAAATGAATAGAAAATGTGGGTCTCAGCTACATCCAATATTTTACCAAGCGCTAACATTAACACTTCTCATCAATGTTCATAGTTGATTCTTCAATCTAGGCAGTCATGACACAAGAATCCTATAACTATTAGAGAAATTGTTGTGAAGTATATTACAAAATTCATAATAATATGGACCAGCTTCATTACAAGAGATTTCCTATGATATATAGTAAGCATATATGTAGGTTAACCATGATTGTTTAGAGCATCACTAGTAGAAGAACATCTAGAAACCCTTACTGGTGCCCAAAATATGGTTGTAGCCCCATCAAAACCTAGAATACCAACATAGGATCTGAGCAAACAAATCACCTTACAAACAAAAGAATAGATGTTCCTTGACCTCTACACTCCATTTGGGTCAACTTGTACCACCCTTAATGATAACCATGAATACACTCATTTGGGATGTTTTTGTGTACAAGCACTCATGATTTGTTATTAAATGGAACATCTTAATTCTTTTAAATCATATTCTCCCATGCCAAAATCTCAATTTTTATTCTTCTCCTCAAAATTTTCAGTTTACACAATAGTTCTTGTTGTACTCATATAGATAGAAAATTAAAAAGATATTGACACGAAGACGTCATCTCCATGACAATTTAACTGAGGGAAGAAAACTATTCATATGTAACCTAAGCCTATATTCATATGTAACCTACAGGTAGCAAGATAACACATCCAAACAACTGCAATAGGCTTAATTGGAATATTAATGATATAGTTTAGAGTGTCCTCAAGATAGCCAGCATGGGAAAGAAGGTAAACCATTCACACATAATGATCAAATATAGGTCTAATGCAATACTACTTACTCATTGGTGCAAGAGCACCTATTTAGTTTCATTTGAATTTGGTCAATAATGGTGAGTCCTAGGTTGGTTTAGGTGTTTGTAGTCATTTGGTGGGTTTCAATAAGGCCTCATTGGCCATTTTCATGTAATTAGAGATCATTTTGTGAAACAATGTTGAAATGTTATAAAAAATGCTCAAATGAGAAAGATATGTAAATAGTGTTTATTTTGGGTTATAGTGAGTCAAGTTGTAGGTTAGGGTAAATAAGGTCATGCTTGACCATCCAATAATGTTTTGAAGTCACTCTATTGATTTTTTATAATGTTTAGAAGTTCAAAAATGCAAATTTGCTAAATTTGACAAAGTTGTCAATCTTGTAATTGCAAAAGATGCAAAGTTCTAGGAACTCAAGAGTCATGGGGTAGTCAAAAAGCAGTTGGTCAGTTTTTGCAGGGATTTTCATGAAGGAAATGTATAAAGTCATGTAACCCATCATTTGGTATGGTTGTTGAACATTTTGTGAAGAAGTTTCAATATAAATAAACCCCTGTTTGCTTCAAAATTATGTATTTTGCTCATAAATATGAACTTGTAGGTCATTGGACAAGGTTGTTTAGTCACATCCTATTAAAATAACCTTGGAATTAGTTGAAGATAGTTCCAAGCTTGGTTTTGGTTCCATTTGGAGAGAATTACATCAAACTATAGTTGATTTATTAACAAACTTCTTTTGACAGGCCTATAGGCGTTAGTGAAGGGTTTGAAGTCTCTTTAAATAATGACATAAAATCCCATTCCAAATTTTTTTACTCCTATTCCTAAGTGTAATGGTCCCCCCATAGGTTTATTAGTATGTTAGGTTAGTTGTAGGAGATTCTATGAATATTTTTGTGGGGATTTAATTGACTATCCTAAAGAAAAACCATAATTTAGTGCATGAAATATGAGGTTTTGAGTAAGAGTTGGATAGAAGGGTGTGATTAATGGCTATGTGAGTGTAATTTGAGTGAAATAAGACATAACAAGATGTTTTGGAGGAATTTTTAAGGTTGTATGAGTTGTGGAACCTTCACTTTGAATAAACCCTCCATAAAAATGGTGAAAACAAGGATTTCTTGGGACAACGAAAGAATGAAAGTTTGGGACCATAAAAATTATTGAAAATGGATATTGGTAGACTTTATTAGAGATATAAATAGTTATCTTGAGCTGCTTGTAAGTTTCAAGAGTAGTTACTTTGAAAAATTTGCCTATTTGACCCTTTAGGATAGTGTAGTTACAAGGATTTGAGTGGATTGTTAAAAAGGAACATATATTGGCTTTGAGACATGTTAGACAGGGTAAAAAGGGGTATTCAAAATTGTGAAGAGTCTCTATATTTGTTAAGGATATTGTGAGAAAATTTGCAAAATAGAGGTTTGCTGACCTACAAGCAAAAGGGAGAGTTATATCGAGGAGTCAAGGGAAGCAGTTGTGGATTTGATTGTTATTTCCACTAACTTGAATTGTGTTGTTATAGGTGAAATTCATCCTCCCTTACATCAATCATGTGATTTAAGCATGTACAACCCTCATCCACTAAAGCTCCATTGTTGCATTCTCAAAGAATACAAACAAAGCTTACAATGTTAAGATATGTTTTAGAGTGCTTTATTACTTCAAATATTTTGAGAGCATCCTTGCAAAATCCATTTTGTGCATATCTTCATATTATTGCATTCCATGAGATGACATCTCTTTGAGGCATTCCATCAAAGATTTCACATGCCTTGTGTACATTTCTACATTTTACATACATGTCTAACAAAACATTTCCAACCATAATATCTGACAGAAATCCCCCATCCATTATGCTCTAATGGATGTTCCTACCTTTCTCCAAAGCTCCCATTTTGGCATAGGAAAGGAGTATGCTGGCATAGGTTGTGGAATTTAGCTTCACACCTACTAATTACATTTTCTTGAAAGTTTCCAAAGCCTTTTAAGCAAATCCATTTTGTGCATATCCCACAATCGTCGTATTCCATGAGATGGCATCTCTTTTAGGAATTTTGTCAAATAGTTCACATGCCTTGTCTATGCTTCCACATTTTGAATGCATTTCTACTAGGGTAGTTGCAACTACAACATCTAAAAAAATTCCTCTATTATTTATGCTTTGATGGATGTTCATACCCTAATCCAATGTCCCCATTTTGGCATAGGCAGGAAAGATGTTGGCAAAGGTTGTGGAAGTTGGCTTTATATCTACCAATTGCATTTGCTTGAAAGTTTATAAAGAATTTTCAACAAATCCATTTAGTTCATATCCAACAATAATTATAGTCCAAGAGATGACATATCTTTGAGGCATTCTGTCAAAAATTTCACATGCTTTCTCTATGCTTCCACATTTTTCATACATGTCAACCAAAGCATTTCCAACTATAATATTAGACAAAAATCACCCTTCTATTATGCTTTGATGGATGTCCATAACCTATTCCAAAGCTTCCATTTTGGAACAGGAAGAGAGGATGTATGCAAAGGTTGTGAAGTTTGGCTTTAAACCTGCAAATTACATTTTCTTGAAATTTTCTAAATCCTTTTCAATAGATCTTATTTGTTGATGTAGATCTAGAGAAAGAAAACACCTTCTTAGTCTTCACTTGATAGAAATAAGAACCTCCTTTTTAGCCATCTCATTCAAAGTTACATTTCCTTTACAAAACCTTCACCCAAGCTCTCAATCTTGTAATTAGAGTTCCAAACTTCAATAGAATCCTCAAGACACCTTAAACATCTTCAATTCAATAAAAAAAAACAATGGAAAAGTCTGCCCTTTCAAATAATCTCAAGTCTACAAGTTCATAAAGGACTCCACTATACACATGGCCTCAACATAGCATCCAATAATATTTTCATCTTCTGGGAACTTAGATAAATCCATAAAAGTCCTTTTCACCCTTTAAGGACATAAAATTAACCCATTCAAACTTTCATTATGGTCTGTCCCTCCAAGTGTTGGTCATTTCTTCATAACCTAACCTCTATTATAGTAGGTCTACAAACACCTATGTTAAAGATTTTCTCACAAACCATTCATTGTAACCCAAAAAATATCACATATTTAAATTCCCATTAAGCCAGTTTGGAACATATCTCAAATTGGACATAAGTTCCTTTGGGCCAAGGGACTCAAAACTAACTATTTCAATCTATATTAGGTCTAATTAGGCCTTCATGCCAAACATGAGTTATTGAATATCCTATCCCCAAACACAGATCCTCTAATACAACACTTGGAAATTTTTTTAATTGAAATGTATAAGCTTAATAATGCATCAAAATTTCACACCCTTACGTATTTTTGCAAACCCTAGCTTAACTACCCTATTTTCTTCTAACTATACACAAAATTATAGTAAAAAGCTTCAATCTTTTACACATGAATCCTAACCCGTGGTCTGAAACCTTAAGAATATTAAAATAGATGTAAATATGGAGTCAATTCACCAAGAATCTAGGGATCTCATCATATACAATGGAAAAACCACAATTTTTTATACTTTTGTTTACCCTAATCAGGGTTTTCAATAGTTTTCTAATAATTCACAATAACTTACTCAAAAAGGAACCAAATTGTATGATATTCACTTCATCAAGAAGGTGATTGAAGGGATTATTACTTACAACCACTTAAATTTTCTTGTCTATCCATACATAGTCGTACAATGACAAAAAACATAAAAAAATTGTCAGGAAATGTGTAAAACTATGTTATTTCATTGATCAAAAACTTCTATACAATCACCCTCAAATTGAAAATGGTTTACAAATCCTTTATAAAGGAATTTCAACTATCTTTCAAACTTCTAACTACTTCCTAATGCCTAGAACCACATATGACCCTTCAACTTCTATATGCAACTTTTAAATAATTGTGCAATTTTGTCAATATTTGTTAACAACTTTACATCTTATTTTTATTTACAGCCTTTCTGCTTCTGGTGTCTTTAATGATCTTATCTTTTTTTTGTAAACTTTGTGGTTTTGGGTCCCTGTAAAACCCGTTCTCTCCTCTTTCAAAAACTTTACATCCTTTTACATTTTTGCACTTTTTGGACCTAATAAACTTTATGATAACCTAAACATGTACAAAATAACTCTTTTCCACCCTATTACAAAGTAAAGATGCCAAATTCAAGCATTTTGAAGAATTTAAAAAATGGAGACATAATGTTGCAAGGGTACCCCTGCACTATTTATGTATGTCATGTAATTATTGCAGTCCATGAGACCACATTTCTTTGAGGCATTTTGTCAAACACTTCAAGTGCCTTGTCTATGATCCCACATGTAGCATACATGTATACAAGAGAAATTGAAACTACAATATCTGACAAAATTCCTCTGTCCTTTATGCTTTGATGGATGTCCATACCCTATTCCAAGGCTCCCAATTTTGAACCTAGAACCCAATCTAAAATTGATTCCATTGGAAACCTATCATAGCTGTAACACTTGAATACAATAGAGTGTGGAGGTTTAAATAAGCTCCTTGATTTCATTGGAAAGTTGTCATAGTTGCAGTGCTTGAGTATAGAAGGCTGTAAAATTTTAAATAACCTCCTTGATTCTATTGGCAGCCTGTCGTAGCTGCAACACTTGATCATAGAAGATTGTAGAGGTTTAAATAACCTTCCTTATTCCACTAGAAATCTGTCACATTTGTAGTACTTGAAAATAGTAAGTTGTAGAGGTTTAAATAATATCCCTGATTCCATTGTCAACCTATCACAAATGTAGCACTTGAACATAATAGGAAGTTTCAAAGGTTTAAATAACCTCCTTGATTTTATTGACAATCTATTGTAGTTGCAAAATTTGAAACTAAAATATTGTCATGGTTTAAATAACCTACTTGATTCCATTGGCAACATATCACAGTTGCAACCTTGAACATAGAATGGTGTGAATGTTTAAATAACCTTCATGAATCCATTGGAAATTTGTCACAACTGCAACACTTGAACATGGTAGGGTCTATAGATTTAAATTATAACCTCCCTCATTCCATTGCAAACCTGTCATAGCTATAGAACTTGAACATAGAAATGTGTAAAAGTTTAAATAACTCCCCTGATTCTATTGGAAACCTATCACAGCTATAACACTTGAAGATAGAAGATTGTAGAGGTTTAAATAACCTTCCTAATTCTGTTGGCAACTTGTCACATCTGCAATACTTGAAAATAGAAAGTTATAGAGTTTTAAATAACCTCCCCAATTGCATTGTCAACCTCTCACAGCTGCAACACTTGAATATAATAGAAATTTTTAAAGGTTTAAATAACCTCCTTGATTTTATTGGCAATCTATTGCAGTTGCAACATTCAAAACTAAAATATTTTCATGGTTTAAATAACCTTCTTGATTCCATTGGCAACCTGTCACAGCTACAACCTTGAACATAGAAGGGTGTGAACTTTTAAATAACCTTCTTGATTCCATTGGCAATGTATCACAACTGCAACACTTGAACATGGTAGGATCTATAGATTTAAATAGCCTCCCTAATTCATTGGAAACTTGTCACAGTTGCAACACTTGAACATAGAATGGTGTAAAATTTTAAATAACCTCCCTCATTCCATTGAAAATAGAATGTTAGGATCTATTCCAAAGTGCTTCATTAATTCAAATATTTTGAGAGGTTCCTTGCGCAAAATCAATTTTGTGCACATTCTACGATCAATCATCTCATTCCATGAGATGACATCTCTTTGAAGCATTATATTAAACAATTCAGGTGTTTTGTCTATAATTCCACATCTTGCATACATGTCTACCAAAGTATATCCAACTATAACATATATAACAAAAGTTATCCTACCATTATGCTTTCATCAATCTATCAATGGAGCTATAAGGGGTGTTCCCCTGATGTAGTAATGTTAGGAAAATAGTGACACTATCAGCCTAACATTACTACATTGAGGGAACTCCCCTCATAGCTCCACTGATAGATCAATATATGAACAAGTGAGATGCTTTCATTGGTCTATCGGTGGAGCTATGAGGGGAGTTTCCCCGATGTAGTAATGTTAACACTATCGGCATAACATTACTACATCGGGGGAACTCCCCTCATAGCTCCACTGATAGACTAATATATGAACAAGTTAGTTGCTTTCATCAGTCTATCGGTGGAGCTATGAGGGGAGTTCCCATGATGTAGTAATGTTAGGCCAATAGTGACACTATCAGCCTAACATTACTACATCGAGGGAACTCCCCTCATAGCACTATTGACCTAACATTACTACATTAGGGGAACTCCCCTCATAGCTCCACCGATAGACTGATGAAAGCATATCAGTAGTACTAGAACATATTGGCATTAAATAACCCAACGTCCCACCAATTTTTTGCCACTCAAAAAATCATGAAAATGAGATGCACCATGGAGTTTTTGTATAGTTTCAGAAGCCTTAAATTGGCATTGGTGGTGGGGGCACCACCCCTTGACCCCGCCCTGTACCACGACAAGTAGCATGCTAGGGGCGCTACCCCCGGACCCCGCAAGGGGAACTGCCCCCAAACCCCCGTGAGGGGCGCTGCCCCTCGACCCCACTAGTGATGCTACCTCAAGACCCCCATGAGGAGTGTTGCCCCTTGACCAAACCAAGGTATTTTCCCCTAAACCCCCATGAGGGGTGTTGCCCCTCGACCCCACTAGGGGTGTTTCCCCTAGACCCCCATAAGGGACGCTGCCCCTCAACCCCATTAGGGGTGTTTCCCCAGACCCCCATAAGGGACGCTGCCCCTCGTCCCCCATTGGGGAAATTTCCCTCAAAATCCCATTAAATTCATTTCATTTTTCTAGGTACTCTCCAAGTCTAAGTTTCCAAGTTTTCCTACAAGTCTTCATTTTTACAAAAAAAATTGCTATTTTAATTTTGTTTCATAATATCAACATCAATGCATTCCAAATGAGGATGAAATTTTGTACCCAATTTGATTTCAAATAAATAAAATATAACTAGATTCAACTTTTTCCTTTTATTTACTCATTTATTGACTCATTAGATGCATCTTATCATTGAATTTTGCAAAGAAAAAGGGTTTTTAGTGATTCAAGCAATTTTTAAAGTTGTCTCACCAATTTTCTATTAGAGGTTTCCTCATGTATCCCTTGTCTCTACTCTTGTTTTAATAATCTATTAGATTGTTTAATTGTTTGGTTTATTTCCTTATTGGGATCTCTTTCTCCCACCTTTGTTTGGGATCAATGACATTATCACTTTTTGGTTCAATGTCTATCTTTGAGTCTTTATTGTCATCACAATTCATGGTCACATTTGACATCAAGGTTTCTTTCAACAGTTAAGTGCTTAGCAATAAGTTTGGGTGAATGATCAAGCTATTGATCAACATCTTTGGTTGCTACTAAGTTGTACCAAATGGATCTTGGAAGCACTCAAGGTTTTTGCCTGAGTCTTCGATGATGTGCTCATGTATGGATATGTTCCTCAAATGCTTGGAGTATTTTATGATTATCTTTCCTTTCTTGGTTTTTGTTTACCTCTTCTTCAATTGGTCAAACCACCTATATTGCCATCATTTATGTGGTGTCCTCAATAGGTATTGGTGACTGATGTATCCTTTGAACCAATTTAAATTGACCTAATTTGCATGAATGTAATGGCACCAAAATGTTTTCTAATATATGCTATACTACTAGAGAACATCAATTGCAATAATAACCCAAGTAATTGTAAAACAAAAAAATATATAATCATCAAATCTTTCATAAACTAGTAATGTTAAATACAATTTACTCATAATAGGGAGGACCCAATACTTAGTGCACCTACTTTGACATAATTCTTTCTATTTGACTGACAACACTTACAATTATTGGTAACACAATTTCCAACAACTGAACCTTAACTCATTACAACACTACCTATGCCCACAATGATTAACATAATGGTTTATTTTACAAAGAAAATATTGTTTATCTCATGTTCTACATGGCTTCTATTTGTTTTTCTCCAAAACATTAGCACGAGGAAATTCAATTTAGTATGATGAATTATGTTGTTTGTGTGAACTTTATGATGCCACATTTGTTAACACGAAATCTAAAAACAAAGCTTTGTCACAAAGCCTTAGATTTTCCCATGTAAGTTATGTGTACTAGTTTAGAATCTTAGATATCATGTTCAACCATAGAGCCTCTGGTTTTTCTTATACATGCTCCACAAAATCAGTTCTTAGGAGTGGTTCTATGGTTGCTATTTTTGCCTTTGTCTTAAATTTTGGGCCTTCTACTCAATTTTTTATGGATTGGTTGCTATAACCATAGTTATCCAGATCTAGATATGGTTATTTCACTGTTATTTGTAACTAGAATTACTTTCTGCTTGATCATATTTCTACTTTTTGTATCATTCATTTTGATCTGAGAGACAAAGTTCTAACATATTTGGTAGAAAATGAATAGGGAAATTAGTAAATTCTCAAGAAATGGTGTTTAGGGACCTTATAGTGAACACTGGATAGTTGTTTATTGTTTGTACAAGTTTTGACATTTGATGGATGTCAGCCTATTGGTACAGTTCATCCTTTCAATTTTTGCAACTATTATATCTTGTAAGTTTGGCTGAAGTCCAAGCCATTTATAATGTAAAGTTTAGAGTCATAATAGTGCATTCAAGGTTTTCATCTCTATTTTTGTTACATGAAGGATTTTTAAAATATTAATGAAGACCTTCTGAAACTTGATTTATGATGCGGGAAGTGCGAATGGAAATAAAACGAGTACAAGCTTCAATGTCGAAATGCACATTTATCTAAGCCTTGGGAAAAATGATATAGCTATATTGAGTGTGATGCTTGGATTGCAGATAATGATTGAAATTTGATTTAAATATTTCGCCAAGCTTTTTGAGCCTTTGTTTGTACTTTTATGGCCATGTTACTGAATATGGAATTGAAGTTAGGCTTTTGATGATGTTGGCTATAGTTTACTTTGAATGTTGTAATGTGATGAAACATAAATTTGTTGTTATAATGTACACTTGATAATTGCACATCTTGTAATCTTATGTATATGCTATAGTATATTTATTTTTTGAAGTTCTTGCATGAAAGAAGTTCTTAACATGCCCTCTTGATTTATCATATTTTGAGGTAAAATAATTTGGGGGCACATTTTGAGTGAAAAAGTGTAGGATTAAGCTATGTAGAAATCCAAGGGTTTAAAGATGGCACTCATGACTTGTCACAAGAGTTATGGACATATCACATCTCTCAAAACAATTTCTCTTGCAAAAATATTGGATATGTCAAAAAATACTTTAAGGTTCTTAACAAGTGTAATAGTTGTACCAAGGGCCATGTTTAACAAACCAAATACAATTGCTAACTTTTCACTATGGTGGCAGATAAATGATTCTTTATACCTTACTGCCTTCATTTTCCAAGACAATTTCTCCTACTTTACTTATAGCTCTACCATGTTTGTGGATGTGATTTTTCTCCTACACAAAAAGCTTGTACCAGTTTATGGCCTTCAATCCAACTACATCCAGGTATCTTTTCAATTCCTCTATCTTTCATCAATCTCATAAATAGTTGGCAAGTTTCCCTTGTAACTCTAACTACTGGTCCATTTATTGTGGCTACAGGATGAGCTTGAAATATCTCTACATAGGCTTGCTAAAAACATTCAAGATGCATATGTTGAAGATGCTAGCATTGAAAAGTAGGTTTGAATGGCGGGCGGGGGAGGATGTAGTTTGTATAAATTAACTTGTTAAATTTTTGTATTTTGTTTGTAAATTGGTTTTATGCTAATTCTTTGTTGACTTGTGGGTAGTTTCTATGATTTGTCTTTGGGTAATTGTTTATGGTTGTGTTATATTTGACAACTGTCAAACATTTTATACATGTTTTCCCTAGTCAGGGAAAGTAGTCCAATCTTGATAGATGTTTCCTGGTCTATATTTTGTGTACAAGCTCTACTCCTAATGAATAAAAAAATCATTTATATTGGTCTATACAATCTCTTGGCATGTTTTGTTATATTCTCCTTACATATCAATCTAGCTAATGTTATTGTTTGGCTATAAACACCACTTTTGCTTATATTTATGTTGGCTTAGATTGATGGTAGTTTATTTATTAGAGTTGATACCTTGATCACTTTTGTTTGATCACTTTTGTTTTAATAGAAAGGAAATATTCTTTTCATATGTTATGTTCATGATAGATATTTAACAAGTGCAAGCAATTTTAATTAATAATGACCCATGGAAGTCATTATTTTGACGTATGTCATTAATATTTCTAGGATATGAACAAGGTAGAAAATATAAAATCTCCTTAATGATTTGGTACTTTAGTATAGACCCATTGAATTATTTCAAATTTAAGGTTATTGTTTACACTAACCATGGATGCACTTTCTTTGTTTACATTTAGATTGGTTTTATTGATTGTAGCATTGAGGGACTCTTTTTTTCCTTGTGTAGGAAGGGAATGGGTATGATAAGTGCTTCTAGAGGTAAGATATGGGTTGGTAGAGGTGGTGGCAGAGTTTCCATAAAGAGTTACAATAGGTTAGAGAGTTTGAATATCTTTGTGCATGGTTAGGTTGAATGAGGGAAACCTACAGATGATTGAAGCTTTATCACAATCATAGAATGGAATTTCCTTTGCAAAGATGTATCATGTACTTATGCATTACAAGGGTAAGGGACCATAGGTTATGATATAAAAGAATAGTCATGCACAAATGGTAGTTAGAGGATCAACAAGCATTACAAGGGTAAGAGACTGTACAGGTTATGATATCAAAGAACAATCATGTTCGTATTCTTTTGTAAGTTGTTGAACAACATAAAGGCAAGGTTTTGGAGAAAATTTCAGCTATTTATTTTCTCTCTTAGTAATGTATTGTAATCTTTTCAAGTTATTTTATGTTGGGACAAAAAATTGTAACTCCATTTTCAAGCTTACACAACTGAATGTAATACCTTTTTAATTAATAAAATAAGTTATTTTTACCTTCTCATTGTTGATTTATTGTGCAAATATTTTAGATATTTGATAAGTAATATTTTTTATCAATGGAAACCAATAAATAAAAATGACTAAATATATGACTACTAATAAAAATTATCAGTAGTCATATATTTATCAATAATCTATTTTTTTAGATAGTTGACGAAGATTAGTAGAGTAGTGTTGTTGTCTACTGAGCTTGCAGTCAAAAGAAAATAAGAAAGAGACGCTAACAAAGAAAACTGTGGGAGAAGTTTCCCAACAATAAGGGTGTTGTAGCTATTTGATATAACTAAGGAGGTGTTTCACTAGGTCTCAAGGAATCCCTACTACAAAAAGACAATGAAGATTCAAATATAACTAAGGTTTTGTAAGCTATAGAAGGCGACTTCAATATAACTAAGGTTTTGTAAGTTATTGAAGTCGCCTTCTATAGCTATAGTTACAAAACCCAAAAAAATAAATTGCAGTTTTGAGAACCAATAGAGCTTGTTTAAAAATTTGAAGACTAGCTACCAAGAAAGGTGAATCAGATTGTAACACTTGGTGAAGGTTGCAGCCTTTAAAAAATTCAAAGAATTGTTGTATGCAGGTGAAAGAAGTTGCAAAAAGGTGAAGAGCCTCTATAATGATTTATGTTGCTTAAGATAGAATGATATTAGAAGAAACCTTTGGAAATCCTATAGCATTTGGAAGTCACTTCCAAGATAAATGTTTTTATTATTTACTGCTTTGTAAAGTTAGTGCAGTATTTACCCAAAACCATAGGCTCATAGTACAGGTGAAGCTGCCCCCGAGATAGAAGATATGAAGGTGGTCATTTCTATCTAAGAATAGCCACTATCAGAGTTCACCGCAACGAGTGGTGTTAAACCAAGAAGATAGATTGTGATCAAGGGTTGAGAATCCTACCGAAGGAGATTTTGGAGCAACCTGATACAAAGGAATCATCTAGTAGTTAAGTGCAAAGGAGAAGAATAGACACAGTTGTTACCTAGGGAAAAATTTAGCTGCCAACTTAGTGAAGGAGAACAAGGAAAGATTTGAAGCTCCTAAACATCCATTCATCAGCCATTCTAAAAAAAGTTGAACGATTTAACTAGTCAAAGGAAGAGTGGAGGCACCTAATGTTGTTGAATGATGGAATCACAGTCAAGTGCAATGTGCAAAGATAAGGTGAGTTAAAATAATTTTCAATGGGAAAATTTGGTAATCATGTTAAGAAGCAAAAAAGTAATTTGGAGGAAGAAGTGTTAAATGTTAAGCAATGCAATTCAAAATTCATAGCAGATTTAAAGAAAATTGGAAAAGAGAGATGCGTTTTTGTGTGAAATTCTTGAAAAAGAATTAGTGAAAGTGAAAAAGAAAAATGAAGAGCTAGAAGGAATATTGAAGATATATGATGATGTCAAGAAGAAGAATGCAAATTTGGAAGAAAACTTAAAGAGGTTAGAAGAAGAAAATTGATTACAAAAGGAAGAAATGTCAAAATTGAAAGAAGAAAATAAATGTTTAAGGACAAAGCCATTTGTAAGTGATTTTTTGTTATACAAAATACTTGGTTTGTTGTGTTGATAAATTAGATGATTTGTGTAATGGAGCTAAAGGTGTTTTTGATAAAGAGTTCAATAATGAACATGATAATGTGCTTACAAATCATGTGAATTGTCATGAAAAGAATGTTGTTATCAAAAATGATGAAAAGAAAGGGATACAATGGACATGGATTAGGAAAGCATGAACAAGGAATCAAAGAACTGATTAAACTAGTTATGAGACAAAAATTTGAAGGTCTTGGGTATATTGCAGGTAAAGTAAATGATACATGTACAAGCAAATTTGTTCAAGAAAAACAATGTGCATTGTTCCCATTGTAATAGGGAAGGACATAGGAAAGACATGTGTTGGGACTTATATCCATGTAGCATTTATGGTTTGAAAAACTATTCTAAAAAAGACATGTTGGAATAAAGAGCTAAAAAATGAAGATATGAAAGAATCGATGGAGATGGATTGTGGATGGAGCTATGGATCAAAGTAGAAAAGGATTATAGGTATGTTGACAGAGTTGTTTAAGTATAAGTGTTCATATGGCTAAGAAGATAGAAATCAAGAGAAATTTGTTAGTCTTGCAAGATGAAAATGGAAAGCTATAGATAGCAAGAATATTTCTAGTTTGAAGGACTGCCATAGGAATTAGAAAGAATTGGTGAGATTTGATAGTAAGAAGATCTACAGATCTTGAAGATGATTTCAATTCATTATGCAAGTAATCAAATTAAGTGAGTTTGAAGACTTGGTTGCAAAGTTGAAAGAAATTTATGTGTTTGAAATTAAGGGCGAGTGTTGGAACTAATTTCTCACTTCTGAAACAAAATCTAATTTGAGAATCAGATGAAGATAAGGTTGTCCAAGCTTTCTCTTCACCACCTCACTCCACTACCTAATTGCAAGTGAATATATTGATAGATCTCCACCACTAGTTAAAGGTTACCTTACCTCCACCACCTGAAATCTGATGGAGTCTTATCACACCACAAGATATTACAAACTTATCCTTATCCAGTTAATACAATCTAATGTATTGACTTTCCTTGAACTACAAATTTTATGACCACCTTTCTACAATTCTAAAATAGACTTGCCTGATGTTGTAAAAGATATGAGATAATAATCTAATGCAGATACTTGTTATTGGAAGAACTCTATAGTTTTTGTATCTATCTTTTTAATTGTTATGAATCAATAGATATAATTTTTCAACAACAATATGATTAGTTTTATATTTTTTCACTATCTTGATGATTAGCTATTATTGTTGTCTATTATCAATATTGCTATATGTTTATTTTCTCCCTTTGATCCTACAATTATAGGCTAAACATTACAAGAAATCTCCACTAGAGAGTAAGTGTAATCTATCATAGAATGTCATCAATAGAGCTTTCAAAATTGAAGCTATTGTTCTAAACAACAAGAGTTTATACAATCTAATTTCCATTTAGGCATTTATACAAGAGGCATGCCTTTGATGTATCTAATGAAGGCTAGTGCAAATAAGTGAAGCATAGCAATGTGTCCATTCCACATCTCTACTAAGGATGAAAATATTGGTTTTTTATTTTCTCTCTATCGAGATTCCCTTCAACATGGGTACCAACATCCCCATTAACAATATTAATGCACTTATCACAAACCATGACACCCCTCCACTATTTAGTTGTGACCACAAATTGACACGTCATATAATTTTCCCACTAATCTAAGTACAATCATAAACTATAAATTGCTATTTAAATTCTTCCTTTCCTTGGTAGAGCTTGTAGATAAACGCCTTCAGTAGTGGACATCTCCTTTGGATCCTGATCCGTGTGACCAATTACAACACACGGGAGAAAGCTTCAGCTAAAAAATTTACTATAATCTCATTTACTATACTTTGCAAGTATACAATAGTGAAACCTCCCAATAGCTATAAGATTAAGAATTCTATTAGTACTTTCATGATGTGTGCAAAAGTATGTGTGATGTGAAAGAGTCCAGGAAAAAAATTCCCCCACTAATAGAATGTGACAAGGCAAGGACAAAAAATGAAGGCTACGAAGGTGATTTTTCACATTACAGTCTAACTAAGACAAAGTAAAGGTTGATGTTGTAGTAGTTTGTTTGTAACAATTACATCATGCACAACACATATGCATTTATATCCCTAAATAGTATAACTTGAAACCCTAGATATTGAGTTATAGGTCATGTAAAAAAAATTTATGTAGCATACAACAAATTGGCATTCCCAAGCATAAAGAATATAATTGAAAACTTAATAGGTTATGCACTTATAAAAGACTGGATTACATGATCACATCTTAGACAATACATAGGAATTGTTGAGTATAAAAAAATAATGGAAGAACTTGATCATATGAACTTAGAGTAGATTGGGTGTAACAATAAAAGTATACACAATGGATGTGCATTGACATTCATAAACATAACTTGAAACCCAAAATATTTGAGTTACAAGTTCTAGTATTATGAACATTTGCATTGCATATAATAGATTGGAATTCCCAAGAATAAAGAATATAACTTAAAGCCCATTAGGTTATACACTTATAGAAGACTAGATTACATAGTCATATCGTATAAAATAGATAGGCATGTCAATAGGCATAAAAAATATAACTAAAATATATGATCTTATGCATTTTTAGCACAATGTGTATAAATATATATGACCAAATAAAAGGTATATCTATATATATGTTTGTAGACGTATATCTTTTTTCTAGTAAAATATACATATACAGACATATATAAATAATTTTTTGAAATAAATAGTGTTTGTTTTAATTTTTTCTTCATTTCAAACATATACATATTTTGGTATATATAGTTATGTAGACGAAAGAATATATTTATATTACAGTAAAATTAATCTATTTATTTTAATTTGTTTTTCATTTTAGAAAAATACTAAAACATAGATTTTTGGGACCCTATGGACTACTCTTGCACCTCAAGGGTTTTTCACCTAAAAGGAGAGAGATAGGGCCAAAAATGCTAATGTATCACTCAAATCAGAATGTATGCAATGTTGTTTAATGTAAGTGGACTTAACTAAATGAAATTGACTAATTTGAATGGCCAAAAATGAATGCAAAAGTGTAATTACATCTATGTTTGAAAACACATTGTGATATACAAACAACTATGTAAATGAAGAAATAATGCAAAACAGAAAGTACAGAGATGAATCTAAGTGCACCTGGATGAATTTTGATGATTCTAGAGTGTTTTGAATGCTAATGGAAATTACTAAATTTTCATAGCGGGACTCATTCGCCTAGGGTGGTGAATCAGTCCACCTAGTGAAAAAGTGTCAGGAATTGATTTCTATCGGTTGGAATCCAAAATCTGTTGCAATATATCCATGTATTCTTCATATTTTGGTTTTCCCAAAGCAAGCATATGACAACCACATGGGAAAGTTATGAAATTTTTGTTCCCTATTCAGTGAATAATCACTAACAAAGAGAAGGGTAATTTTGTATACTTCTATATTATTAAGTTGCAAAATCTACTTTTATGTGAGGTATAAATAATTTTTGAAAAAGAACTGGGATGAACCTTTTATAATTGAAAATGATGTTATGAAAATATTGTAAGGGTATAAGAGGGTATATCATCAATATATATATATAACTTGTATAATCGAGTGTGCAACTATGGTTTGTAATCAGCTCTAGTTAGGTTGTAGAATTTTTAACTCTAATAGACATAAAGCTATTAATTTCATTGAGATCAATGGACACCCAAACGTTATTCCATCTAAAACCAAAGAATATCTACAAAATTTTAGTGGTAAAAAGTTTGAATTAGCAAGAAAGCATCTACAAGAATTCAATAATCTAATGGATGGCTTTGTGGTAGATCATGAGGATGTAATGATGAGGTTGTTTGTTCAGTCTTTGAAGGGAGATTCAAGAGATTGGTTCTTTGATTTACTAGCATACTCTGTCTACTCTTAGAATGAGTTCAAAATAGTGTTCATAAGGAAATTTGGTGATAGATCCAATGCTAACTCTTTGCTAAATAAATTTATGAGCATTGAGAAAGAAGAGGACGAGTTGGTTCCAACATTTAATAGAAGATTTTCCAAAACATTAAGGGATATTATTGAGCTCTTAATGTTAAGTGATGTAGTATGTTTGGTTGTTTATTTGAGATCTTTTGCTAAAGAATGAGGTATCTACTAAGAGATAAAAAATACCAAAACCTTTCATTAGGCATATGGGATAGCCATGAAAATTTAGAACAACGAGAATTATGGAATGAACAAAGGTAATTTTAATACAATAATTTGGTGCTATGAGACACCAAACTACTAGTTGTTCTGGTGATGAGACCACAAACAGGGTCCATATGTAGTCTTATGATTCAAATTATTCTAGTAATCTGTTTGAAGAAAAGAGTCATAATGAGATAATGTATGCATCATTCAGTGTGCTAGAACCATGTAGCTTTGATTACAATATTGCCAAGGTTGAAAATTTTGTCAATATTGATCTTAACATCATTGGGAATGTTCATGAACATTCAACTCATAAGGTCGATCATGTTGATTGTTATTTTTATGTTCATACTAGCTTGAATGAAGTAGAGTTGGGAATTTTTACATCAGATATGGATGACATGAGTTCATTCTCAGATGATCAGGTTATGCATTATGATGAGAATTTGAAGCCACTAATTTTGGTTGATAATGTTATGGATCTTGAAGAGCATTCTAGCCATGACATCTCAAATCATGTGGAAATGCCAAAAATTAATGATGTCTATACTAAAAAATATGAGGGTGGGAATGAAGTTGAAAGTGTGTCTATCTGCTCTTCTTGTGATTGCAGTGATTTTGAGTATAATGATGACTTGAAGGATTTGGATCCTTATGTTGGGGAGGCTGAGGCTCTTATTTCAAAAATGACCTAGTGATGTAAACAATTATACAGAGCATATTTTTGATGACTTCAACCTATTTCAAAGAAGAGTTGCAGAATGTTGAAAGCTAGGGCGGAGAAGCTTGATCGATAGCTATCGTAGAGGGAAAAATGCAGAGGAGGATCTACATTAGCCCGTGAGCCCACAAGAAAGAATGCAGCTATTAGCATGAGCCCATAGGAGAGCAGGGATTGCAAGGGAGACATTTGCAAGAATTTTTTTTTAATTTTTTAAATCTTTTATTTGGATGAAGGAGAATGGTTGCCTATGAGCCCAAGTAGAATTTTGATGTTGTCATCAACAATAACGAGGAAGCGGGCATTGAAGGATGGAAGCCATTGTGGGCCCATGTGAAGAGTTTTAAATTTTTTCTAAACTTTTAAAAATACTACTAGAATGTATAGTTTTAAATCCTCCTTTTAAAATATAAAAATTTTAATCTAAGGTGAAAGGTAAAAGAATGAGGGAAAATATTTTAACTGGTTGGGTAAAACAGAGTTAGAAAACTTTTATGCTCGACAAATATTTTAAAGTGTGATGTGCAAAGTAAAAAGGCATGGGGAAATATTTAATAAAGTGAATAAAATATTCACTATCTAAAAAGTCATTATTTGTTGGAGATAAGAGTTTTATGAAACAAATAGAAGATTTGTCATGGGAAAAAAAATAGTGTAAAAAATATTTACAAGTGAAGAAGAAAATTTTCACCATAGAGGTAATTGAGAAGAAAACAAGACTTCAACAGTAGAGAATATTTTTAAAAATAAAGACATGGATGAAGAGGCTCGTCATTATGTAGAATATTTTTTGTTAGAAGGGAAAAAAAATTAAGATGCCTGAATCTAGGAACAAACTGAAACTTCTTCACCAAGCAAAGGCAGTTACAGATCAGTGGGACCTGAACATGCCAGATGTTAATTGAAGATATAGTTTCAAGGTTTATCCTTCTTCTATATATTTTCTTCTTCTCTCATTTATAAAGGATTCTAAAACTTCTCATTTAGGGGTAGGAAATAGATAATGCATAGCTAGGAATTGGGGTTTTATTTACAGTAAATGAATGTACATGTTTCTATACCAGTGTCAATTAGTTTGAGTAAAACAATGAAAATATTGTAGAAGTTGTCCCCATTTTTTGTTCTCATATAGCATATGAATTAAATATATCAATGATATGTTGATTTTTCATTGCAATATTTTTGTAGTTGTGTGATTTTGTATGGGTTTCTTCAAGTAAATAATTGAATTTTGCATGCAAATTATTGTGGGTTTGAGGGAATGAAATGGATCTTCAAGTATGATCATGCAGTAATATGAGACATCACATTAATGTAAAGCATTAATTGTTAAAGGGCCACTAAGTTGAAATAAGTTGTTTAAATTTTCATTCATGAGCTCAGATTTGACTACATGCCTTAGGATTAGGCAATGATATATGATATTACCAATATCATTTTTAGAAATAATCTAAAACATATTAAATCTCTATTACTTTGGTCCTTTTGTTTTGTTGTTTAAGTTATATCTGCTCCATTTATCTTCATGGTATTTGAAAGAGTATACAAGCTAACTTTGAGAGAAGTTTACCTAGTAACCCTCTATTTGTTTGAGATGAAGATATTTAAATTATTTTTTCTCAGTAATGTTCAATGCAAATGGGATTATGCTTGAACCTAGTAGAATATACAACACCCATTACTCATATACTTGAGAACTATCCACTTTCACAGGTTTGTAATTAGTTACTTGGAATAATTTTATCTTAAAATTAGGCCTACAATTAGGAGCACCCTCCTGAGTCCTATGGATCTCAAAGTGTAGAAGGCTTTCATAGCCTTGTTCATTGGATTTTCTTGTCTTCAAATTGTTGATAGTGTACAATCATTGTCCTAAATGTCGAATCCCCTTGTTTAGGCATTGCATTTCTCCTTAGGGTTGAAGGTTGCAAGAAAAATTACCAATATCAATGGTGAATCTACTGGGGACAACTTTGAATCTCGAGTTGTAGACTATTATATCATAGAGTCAAGAGTTAGGTGAATCTGGACATCTAGTTCAAATAGTAAGACCTGGAAGTGTTTCTATTGAAATGACGTCAAAGAATTTATGTGTGTTGCTGCTATGGGAGAAGACACGAAAGGAAATTCATACTCAAAGGAACTTCATACCATTTGATGTTTGGTCCTATATGAAGAGAGGTGGTGACTCTATCTAAAGAACATATTAAAGATTTTAAAAAAATCAGATCTACAATATTTCCAATCAAGAAGAAAATTTTACAATAGTTGGAATATATCCACGTATTCTTCATATTTTGTTTTTCACAAAGCATGCATATGACAACCAAATGGGAAAGTCATGAAAATTTGGTTCCCTATTCAGTGAATAGGCACTAACAAAGGGAAGGGCAATTTTGTATACTTCTATATTATTAAGTTACAAAATCTATTTTGATGTGAGGTATAAATTATTTCTAAAAAGGAACTGGGATGAAAATTTAATAATTGAAAATGATTTTATGAAAAGCTTGTAATGGTATAAGAGGGTATATCATAAATATGTATACCTTGGTATAATCCAATGTGCAACAATGGTTTGTAATCAGCCCCTATTAGGTTGTAGAAGTTTTAACTATGATAGACATACAACTATTAATTTTATTGGGATTAATGGCTACTCAAATGTTATTCCATCTAAAATCAAGGAATATCTACCAAAGTTCAATGGTACAAAGTGTGAATTAGAAAGAAACCATGTACAAGAATTCAATAATCTAATGGATGACTTTGAGGTAGATCATGAGGATGTAATCATGAGGTTGTTTGTTTAGTCTTCGAAGGGAGATTCAAGAGATTGGTTATCTGATTTTCCAGCATGCTCTGTCTACTCTTGGAATGAGTTTAAAATAGTGTTCATAGAGCAATTTGGTGAAAGAATCAGTGCTAACTCTTTGCGAAATAAATTTATCAACATTCAAAAAGAAGAGGACGAGTTGGTTCCAACATTTAACAGAAGATTTGATAAAACATTAAGGGATATTCTTGATCTCTTAAAGTTAAGTGATGTACTATGTTTGGTTGTTTATTTGGGATCTTTTGATAAAAAAATCAGCTATCTGCTAAGAGATAAAAATCTCAAAACCTTACATTAGGCATATGGGATAGCCATGAACATTCAAAACAACTGGAATTATGGAATGCACAAAGGTCATTTGAATACAAGAATTTTCTACCATGAGACACCAAACTACTAGTTTTTCTGGTGATGAGACCACAAAGAGGGTCCATATGCAGTCTTATAATTAAGATGAATCTGGTCATTTGTTTGAAGAAAATATTGATAATGGAATAGTGTATTCATCATTTGTGTGCTAGAACCATGTAGTTCTAATTACAATATTGCTAGGGTTGAAATTTTTGTTAATACTATGATTAACTTCATTGGGCTTGCTCATGAACATTCAACCCATAAGGTTTATCATGTCCATTGTTATTTTGATGGTCATACTAGCTTTAATGAACTAGAGTTGGTAATTTTTACATTAGATGTGGATGACATTAGTTCATTCTCAGATGATTAGGTTATGCAATACGATGAGAATTTTAAGCCACTAATTTTGGTTGATAATGCTATGGAGCTTGAAAAGCTCTCTATCCATGACATGTCAAATCATGTCGACATGGCAGAAATTCTTGATGTCTGTACTAAAAAATATGAGGGTGTGAATGAAGTTGAAAGTGTTTCTATCTTCTCTTCTAGTGATTGCAGTGATTTTGAGTATAAGGATGACTTGAAGGATTTGCATCCTCATGCTGAGGAGGCTGAGGCTCTTATGTAAAAAATGACCTAGTGATGTGAACAATTACAGGGAGCAAATTGTTTATGCTTTCAGTCTTTGTCGAAGATGAATTGTAGAGTTTTGAAAGTTAGGGCAGAGGAGCTTGATTGATAGCTATTGTAGAGGGAAAAATGGAGAGGAGGATCTACATTAGCTCGTGATCCCACAAGAAAGAATGTTGTCATCAACATGAACCCAGAGGAGAGTGGGGCTTGGAAGGGAGGAATTTGTAAGAAATAATTTTTAGTGTTTTAATTCTTTTATTTGGCCAGAGGAGAATGGTTTCCTGGGAGCCCAAGTAGAATTTTTATGTCGTCAGATCAACAACAATGAGGAAGCGGGGATTGAAGAATAGAATCCATGGTGGGCCCAGGTGAAGAGTTTTAAATTTTTTCTAAACTTTTAAAAATGTTGCCAGAATGTATAGTTTTAAAGCCTCCTTATAAAACATAAAAATTTTAATATTAGTTGAAATTTAAAAGAATGAGGGAAGATATTTTAATTGGTCGGGTAAAACAGAGTTAAAAAACTTTTAAGTTGGGAAAGTATTATAAAAATTTGCATTGCATACAATAGATTGGCATTCCAAAGCATAAATAATACAACTTAAAGCCAATTAGGTTATACACTTATAGAAGGCTATATTACACAGTCATATCGTATAAAATAGATAGGCATGTCAATAGGCGTAAAAAAATATAACTAAAATATATGGTCTTATGCATTTTTAGCACAATGTGTATAAATATATATGACCAAATAAAAGGTATATCTATATATATATATATATATGTAGACGTATATCTTTTGTCTATTCATATATACATATACAAACATATATATAGATAAATTTTTGAAATAAATAGTGTTTGTTTTAATTTTTTCTTCATTTCAAAC
Organism: Sequoia sempervirens; assembly: GCA_007258455.2. Classification (NCBI taxonomy): domain Eukaryota; kingdom Viridiplantae; phylum Streptophyta; class Pinopsida; order Cupressales; family Cupressaceae; genus Sequoia; species Sequoia sempervirens. The sequence goes on along the minus strand of VDFB02256132.1, from coordinate 166,337,046 downwards.
ATATACATATTTTGGTATATATATTTATGTTGGTGAAAGAATATATGTACATTACAGTAAAAGTAATCTATTTATTTTAATTTTTTCTTCATTTTAGAAAAATACTAAAACATAGATTTTTGGGACCCTATGGAATACTCTTGCACCTGTAGTGCTTTTCACCTAAAAGGAGAGAGATAGGACCAAAAATGCTAATGTATCACTCAAATCAGAATTTATGCAATGTTGTTTAATGTAAGTGGACTTAATTAAATGAAATTGACTAATTGGAATGTCCAAAAATGAATGCAAAAGTGTAATTACAACTATGTTTGAAAACACATTGTGATATACAAACAACTATGTAAATGAAAAAATAATGCAAAACAAAAAGTACAGAGATGAATCTGAGTGCACCTAGATGAATTGTGAGGATTCTGGAGTGTTTTGAATGTTGATGGAAATTACTAAATTTTCACAGTGGGACTCATTCGCCTTGGGTGGTGAATCAGTCCTCCACCTAGTGAAAAAGTGTCAGGAATTGGTTTCTATCTATTGGGATCCAAAATCTGAAAAAAATCAGATTTTTAGTCCTAAGGTGGCACTCATTCACCACAAGCAGAAAATAAATCCTCTCCCAAATTTCTAAAAAATCAGGAGACAACTCTACAAAACCAGATCTAAAAAAGTCTACTTGTTGGGTTGCCAAAGTAAGCTCTGAAGAAAATTGACAAATAACTCTCTCCAAGATTGAATTTGACTCAAGTTGACTTGGAAATCAATCTTCAACACATAATAACCTATCAAATTCCCATATAAAGAGTTGCAAACAAACATGCAATAGGGGAAAAATTATTGAGGGTTAGTGAATAAGGGTTTTCCTTGGTCAAACCCCACTTTTGGTAATTAAACCCTTGAAATGAAATGAAAGAGAAAGATAAACTAATAACATGCAAATGCTATCAGCTTACCTAACCCTTGATAATGCAAGTCTGAAGTAATGTCAATGGTTGCTTCAAAGTGCATGAAAAGATGATGCAAAATGCTTGAATTCTTGAAATTTGAGATTGAATTCTTGAATGAGTGAGATGTAAAATGAGATGAAAAACACTTATTTATACAATTCTTATTCCTTAGTATCTGCTCATACCTCATCATAGGCTAACATCAAGTTATTTTGAATAAAATTGCACAAAGAAATTTAAAATATTTTGAATGTGGGACCAAGGGGGACTCATTCACCACCCATGGTGAATGGGTCCCACCTAGGACCTAAAAACATGTTTTAGGAAGAATTTTGTATTTAATGTTATTTTTCGGGATAACATTCAAAAATACACTTAATTACAACTTATGAGGGCATAAAGAGATCAAATAAAGCATGAGAAGGGTGTAAATAGTGCAAATATGCCTAGAAGAGTGTGAAAATTTTTTACAAGACTTTACAACACTTCAAAATAGGGCTTGTTGAGGAGGAAAAAAGGTAATTTTTAGGTAAATTTCATTAAATAGAGTCTAGAAGAATGTAGAAATGTCTTACAACACTTCACAATACCTTCACAAGATGTCATTCTTTGATTTTTAGTACCTAAATAAGCATGTTCAAGCCATGCTACAACATAAAATTAGAGAAACATAGTTTGAACATCATGAAACAAGACCTAAAAGACCATGAAAATGATAAGGAACCATTTTTCTATGGCACATGTAGCCCCCACTTTAGTTAGAGGACGAACTTGTTTCAAACTCACACTAAAGTAGCCATGAACATCAAGGGGAGGGTTCAAATGCACTTACATTAGCAAGATGGAATGACAATGATCAAGATCACTGATCAAACCCCCATGATGAAGATCCTATGGAAAAATAGACATAAGAACAAAGGAACACACAAGTATTGACAAGAATTGGATGAAACTTTGATCATCAATCCAACTAGTTGTAAAAAGAGATCTAAGCTGATTTTTTGAAAAAGAGAATCTATACTCACTATAGGGCCATAGAACTTCAAGCTATTTGCGAGGTGAGAAATCCCAAAAAGGTAATATACATACTGCTAGGTGGGATTCCTGCTCAACCATGTCAAGGTTATGTCAATTGATAACTTTAACAAGGTGCCACAAAAAAAAAGGAATGGGTATCAATTCAAGCTTCATGAGACAAGCAAAGCTTTGTATGCTTAGAACTCATGAACAAAACAAGATGGCACCATAGGCATGCAAGTTGTGTTATGCAAGGTGGCCATACAAAATGCATTAATGTAAAAATGCAAAAACATAAAATGTAAAATGTAAAATGATGCTCGAAGGAGTCTTGTTTAGTTTATGCAAGGTCAGTCACTTAGGGAACATTGTATTTAATGTCTCCAAGTGAGGATGAATCAAAGAATAGTATATTCACAACTTAGGGGATGCAGTGTGTGGCATCAAGCCACCAAGAGGAATGTAATATGCTAAGATAGATCACAATTATGAAGGGCATCACACCGAATGTCATCCACAAATTGACAAACACATCATGTAAATGATAAGGCTACACAAGGAACCAAGAATGCAAATTAATTAATGGTAATGTATGCCCCCCACTTTAAAGGAATTGCTACACATTGTTTTGCGATCAATTACTTTTAAGTAGAGAGGAAAAGAAAAAAGAAAACAAGACATGAGAGCCAACTTAGAAACCCATATTCCAAGTCATATGTTTTCAAGTCAGGTTGTGGCATGTCAAGGTAAAATGAAAAAATGAAAGAAAAGGAGGTTTCCCCCTGAGAAAAGAAAGCACACCAAATATATAAGGAATCTATGGGGGTATGTGCAGGATCATGATGGGCCAAAAAGTGGAAATAAGTAAGTGATATGATGGCCCATGTGGCTAACGACTTTTTTTTACCCAAAACTGATGAAACAAAAAGGGTTTTTAAAGGAGATTCTCATATTTCCACCAATGTAAATTATTCTTTACTTTGAATTTAATAAATAATTATTATTAATTTTTTATTTGAATTACCACTAAAGTCCTGATTGATAGGCTAATTGAAAAACATCTATAGCTTTCAAACGGTATCAATTTTTTTGAATCCAATACATGTGTCACATTCTATACTTTGTATACTATAGGAATAAAAAAAGGAAATTTGAATTTCATGAAGTTTTGACCAAGTTAAGGTGGTGGACATAAGAGTTTTTATATTTTTTAAAAGTTGTAATAAAAAATTCATAATTAATTATTTGAGGAAAAAATTATGAAAAAATATGCATCACAACCGAACATGAGTCCTCTACTTATATCTAAAATATTATAAAAAAATATTATCATTTTATTATGGTTAGGGTGGTCAGAAAAACACCTACTTCTTATTTTTTAATTGAAATTTAAGTACTACTACATTGAAATTTCAAATTTTCACCAAATAGATTGTTTTTTAAATAAACCTAGTAGTTTAGAAACTAAATTCAATTTGCTACAGATTCTATTCTTACTTATTTTTTAAATAATATAGATAACTTATTCATTTTTTTATGTCAAGTTGCCTAACTCTGATTTTTTTGAATTTTTTGCCACTTAAGGGCTTGTTTTTTCCATGATGATCATGCACATACCCATGGATTTGGAGTCAGTATGTTCATTGTTGTAATGTGTTTATGAAAGAACTCAGAACTGTCATCATTCCCCAAGGCACATAGAACTAGAAGAATGACACAAAGAGATTGAAAACAAAGGAAAACGAAAGTTTGTTTTGGGTCAACACGGAAGAGACATTGTAGTCTCAATGCTTTGCAACAGCCCCAAAAGGAAAATGCAAACCAAAAAAATGAAAATGCAAAAAAAGGAAATATCTTTTGGGTCAACATGAAGGAGACATTTTGGTCTGAATACCTTGCATCATCCCCAAAAGAAAAACACAAGAAAAGACAAAGGAAAAACAAAAAGGACCAATTGGGTCAACATGGAAGAGACATAGGCATACCAAAAGGAGAACACAAAACAAAAAGAGAAAAAGACAAGGACCTTTTCAGTCAACATGGAAGAGACATAGGGCATCTCTATGCTTTGCATCATCCCAAAAAGGAAAACACAAAAAAAAGGGAAAAAGACAAGGTGTGATGAATAGAAGAATAGAGGTAAGAATAGAAGAAGTGTACAAAGAGAGAGAAAACCAAATGCACGATATGGGGAAACACGATACACACATGAAAAGAAAAATGAAAAAGGGACAAGTAAAAAGGATAGCTAGGCGAATGCAAGTCAACCATCTAATAGGTCATCCGCCTCCTAATCATGTTTAGTGTAATGTGAGGATAGTTGATTGTCCAAAGGAATAATTTCAAGCGTCAAACTAGGAGTCATACCAGGTTCTTTGCTTGGTGGAGAGGATGTATCATTTAAGCGAGTATTGTGGATGAAAATAAATAATTTAAATCATTATGCACTTCTTCATCTATTTTAGAAATCCATGCATCATCATCACCATCATCATCATCAAGATTAATAACAATAGGAGGATGAAGGGTGATTTCTAAGGATGGATATATCAAAAAATGAGGTTGTTGGATTGGTTCAATTTGTTGTGATTGTTGCACTATACTATCCTATGGAAAGTTAGGAGAAGGAGGATGGTCATCTATTACTTCTATTAAAGGTAAAGGTTGATTTTATTTATCTTCTTCTATGTGAGATTGATGAGCAAGGAGATGACGATGACGCCTACATTCCCTAGCACCATAGTTCCATTTAATTCTATTTTGGAGTTGTAAAGGTGTAAGAGCATATTGAATCATCATATATTCTTCTATCTCTGAAGGGGGGAGAATAGAAGAAACTGAAGAGGATGGATCAATCACTTTCTCTTTAGCTTTATACACTTGTTTAAGGTGAGGAGGCTGAGCAGGGTTTATTTTATATTCCCTTGGTCATTTAAACAATGGTGGGGAAATCTCAAGGTGTGATTGTTCAAGAGGTTTGAGGGTTTGTTCGATGTCAAATTCAAGTTGAAGCATGGTTTTGTCTATGATAGGAGATACAAAAGTAGGCGGCGATGAGTTACAAAGAAATAATTCAGCTATCTTTTTGGCTTTAAACTTTTCATAAGCTATGAGAAAGAAGTCCTTGTGAGGGGTGATCAGTTCCATAGGTTCAGCCAAAAGAATTCTAATGAGAATTTACCTTTGGAAGATAAAGGATTAAATCCACTATGATGTATGGTGACTATCTCATTGTCATGTGAAAACTTCAAACACTTATGAACAATTGATGGGACTGCTTTCATTGAGCGAAGCCAAGGGAGGCCTATCCAAAAAAGAAATTGATCAGATTGTGGAATAATTGAAAAGGATACCTCTAAAGCTTTAGGTCCTATTTGTAAGGGTAGCACAATAGATCCAATCATAGGGAATGAAAAACTATTATGTGTTTTGATCCATGTAGTTGGTTTATTATATTCATCTTGATATAGTTCATGTAATACTAGAAACTCCTTTGTGATCACATTCTCACCACAAGCGAGATATATTAATATCCCATTAGTGGGATTATCATAGATTCTACCAACTATGTAGAGAGGATCATCAGGAAGTTTTTGTAGTATGTCTTTAGAAGAAAAAGTGATATCAAGCTAGACTTAGTGGTTCGGCCCTTATGAGGGATAACGTCTATTGTAGCCACAAAGTTATCCATGGGACTAACTTGGGTAACAATAGAAGTTGTATCATGTTGTTCACTATTTGTATCAATAGTCATTACATTAGGGTTTGAAGGTTCACTAGCATAGACAAACAAGGTAGTATGTTTAGGCATGGGGTTGGTGAAAATTTGTAAATTCTGGTTAGGGGGTACAATGGATTTATTGCCTTGATTGTTAACATCCTCAATGGACAAATGGCCTAACTCAATGAGGTCTTGAACTAAATGTTTTAGACACTTACAATGTTCAATGTCGTCCATTTTGGTGATGAAAGTGATAATAAGAGTTAGGCTTAAAAATGGGTGGTAACAGTTGGTTTGGATTAAGTGGTCTAATAGGCAAAAAATTGAGCATGCATGTTTGAATTAATTGGTTCATTGTATTATGGAGAGTATCAGGTAAAGGAGTGAATTATATCTTCGGATCCCCATAATGACAAGGCATGGCTACCCTAACAATGACCACTTGATTTGGAATGGATTGGGTTGGTTGTGGTTGAGGTTAAGAAGGTGGATTAAACTATAAAAAGCCTCTATTAGGTTTATAGAAGTTTTTTGTGTTATTTTGGTTTTGATTGGTGTGTTCTAGTTTTTTAACTCGGCTATAAGTGGAATTTGAATCACGACTCAAAACCGAATTTTGATAGTCACTGTAGACATCAAAAAATTCTCCTCTTACGATACCTTGTCACAACATTACATCATTTAGACACCTTGTATCATGTTTTTCCCTAGGTACCCATGCCATCATCTAATTAGTTAAATAAAACTTATTTATTTGACTAATTTCATTTATTCCCTTTCTATGTATAATTCATCAATTCCTCTAATGTTAAATAAATAATTTATATTATTTAATTAATTAAATCATTTCCATCCATTCTTTTAACGTTAATTAAATAATTTATATTATTTAATTAATTAAATCATTTTTATTAATTCTTCTAATGTTAATTAAATAATTTATATTATTTAATTAATGAAATCATAAATTCAACATTAATTAAATAAATCAAATGTTTATTTAATTAATAAAATCTAAAAAGATCTTCTCGCTTTCTTTCCAAAACTGAACTCATGTGTATCTAATTAATTTATTTAATTAGATAATTCATCAATTATCCCTCTCATCTTTTTCAAGATTTATTTAATTTAAAAGAGGAAATGAAATCTTTCTATCTTTTTTGAAATCTTATCTCATCTCGTTCTATTTCCTCTTTTGACAAAAATCAAATCATTATCAATCTTATCAAATATTATCTCTATCCACATTGAAAATCTATAAATCAAACCTTTCACATTGAATCTGGATCTAGCATCCTCATTCTATCAAAACAATTCTTCAATCCATCTCTATCATTCTTCATTGTAAAGTCATTATGCTGCAGGAATGAGCATCCAACATTCCTCCATTGTCAACACTTCAAAATCTGAACATGGAAGAGACATTGCAGTCTCAACGCTTTGCATCAGCCCCAAAAGGAAAATGCAAGCCAAAAAAAAATGAAAAATGCAAAAAAAAAGAAATATCTTTTGGGTCAACATGAAGGAGACATTTTGGTCTAATACCTTGCATCATCCCCAAAAACACAAAAGAAAAGACAAGGAAAAAGAAAAAGGACCAATTTGGGTCAACATGGAAGAGACAGGGCATGAGGAGAACCACAAAAACAAAAGAGAAAAGACAAGGACCTTTTGGGTCAACATGGAAGCATAAGTCTCTCTATGCTTTTGCATCATCCCAAAAGGAAAACACAAAAAAAAAGAGAAAAAGACAAGGCGTGATGAAAAGAAGAATAGAGGTACGAATAGAAGAAGTGTACAAAGAGAGAGAACATCAAATGCACGATATGGGGAAACACGATACACACATGAAAAGAAAAAGGAAAAAGGGACAAGTAAAAAGGATAGCTAGGTGAATGCAAGTCAACCATCTAACAGGTCATCTGCCTCCCAATCATGTTCAGTGTAATGTGAGGACAGTTGATTGTCCAAAGGAATAATTTCAAGCGTCGAACTAGGAGTCATACCAGGTTCTTTGCTTGGTGGAGAGGATGTATCATTTAGGCAAGCATTGTGGATGAAAATAAATAATTTAAATCATTATGCACTTCTTCATCTATTTTAGAAATTCATGCGTCATCATTACCATCATCATCATCATCAAGATTAATGACAATAGGAGGATGAAGGGTGATTTCTAAGGATGGATGTATCAAAAACTGAGGTTGTTGGATTGGTTCAGTTTGTTGTGATTGTTGCACTATATTGTCTTGTGGCAAGTTAGGAGGAGGGTGGTCATCTATTACTTCTATTAAAGGTAAAGGTTGATTTTATTTATCTTCTTCTATGTGAGATTGATGAGCAAGGAGATGACGATGACACCTACGTTCCCTAGCACCATAGTTCCATTTAATTCTATTTTGGGGTTGTAAAGGTGTAAGAGCCTATTGAATCATCATAGGTTCTTCTACCTTTGAAGGGGGGAGAATAGAAGAAACCGAAGAGGACAGATCAATCACTTTCTCTTTACCTTTATACACTTGTTTAAAGTGAGGAGGCTGAGACGGGTTTATTTTATATTCCCTTGGTCATTTAAACAATGGTGGGGAAATCTCAAGGTGTGATTGTTCAAGAGGTTTGAGGGTTTGCTCAATGTCAAATTCAAGTTGAAGCATTGTTTTGTCGATGATAGGAGATGCAAAAGTGGCGGGGAAGAGTTACAAAGAGATAATTCAGCTATCTTTTTGGCTTTAAACTTTTCATAAGCTATGAGAAAGAAGTCCTTGTGAGGGGTGATCAGATCCATAGGTTCAGCCAAAAGAATTCTAATGAGAATTTACCTTTGGAAGATAAAGGATTAAATCCACTATGATGTATGGTGACTATCTCATTGTCATGTGAAAACTTCAAACACTTATGAACAATTGATCGGACCACTTTCATTGAGCAAAGCCAAGGGAGGCCTATCCACAAAAGAAATTGGTCAGATTGTGGAATAATTGAAAGGTTACCGTTGAAGCTTTAGGTCCTATTTGTAAGGGTAGCACAATCGATCCAATCATAGGGAATGAAAAACTATTATGTATTTTAAAATGTAGTTGGTTTATTATATTCATCTTGATATAGTTCATGTAATACTAGAAAATCCTTTGTGATCACATTCTCACCCCAAGCGAGATCTTTTAATATCCCATTAGTGGGATTATCATTGATTCTACCAGCTATGTAGAGAGGACCATCAGGAAGTTTTTGTAGTATGTCTTTAGAAGAAAAAGTGATATCAAGAGACTTAGTGGTTTGGCCCTTATGAGGGATAACGTCTATTGTAGCCACAAAGTTATCCATGGGACTAACTTGGGTAACAATAGAAGTTGTATCATGTTGTTCACTATTTGTATCAATAGTCATTACATTAGGGTTTGAAGGTTCACTAGCATAGACAAACAAGGTAGTATGTTTAGGCATGGGGTTATGAAAATTTGTAAATTCTGGCTAGGGGGTACAATGGATTTATTGCCTTGATTGTTAACATCCTCAATGGACAAATGGCCTAACTCAATGAGGTCTTGAACTAAATGTTTTAGACACTTACAATGTTCAATGTCATGTCCATTTTGGTGATGAAAGTGACAATAAGAGTTAGGCTTAAAAATGGGTGGTAATAGTTGGTTTAGATTAAGTGGTCTAATAGGCAAAAAATTGAGCATGCATGTTTGAATTAATTGGTTCATTGTATTATGGAGAGTATCAGGTAAAGGAGTTAATTATATCTTCGGATCCCCATAATGATAAGGCATGGCTACCCTAACAATGACCACTTGATTTGGAATGGATTGGGTTGGTTGTGGTTGAGGTTAAGAAGGTGGATTAAACTATAAAAAGCCTGTTAGGTTTATAGAAGATTTTTGTGTTATTTTGGTTTTGATTGGTGTGTTATAGTTTTTCAACTCAGCTATAAGTGGAATTTGAATCATGACTCAAAACCGAATTTTGATAGTCACTGTAGACATCAAAAAATTGTCCTCTTACGATACCTTGTCACAACATTTCATCATTTAGACACCTTGTATCATGTTTTTCCCTAGGTACCCATGCCATCATCTAATTAGTTAAATAAAACTTATTTATTTGACTAATTTCATTTATTCCCTTCCTATGTATAATTCATCAATTCCTCTAATGTTAATTAAATAATTTATATTATTTAATTAATTAAATCATTTCCATCCATTCCTCTAATGTTAATTAAATAATTTATATTATTTAATTAATTAAATCATTTTTATTAATTCTTCTAATGTTAATTAAATAATTTATATTATTTAATTAATGAAATCATAAATTCAACATTAATTAAATAAATCAAATGTTTATTTAATTAATAAAATCTAAAAAAGACCTTCTCGCTTTCTTTCCAAAACTGAACTCATGTGTATCTAATTAATTTATTTAATTAGATAATTCATCAATTATCCTTCTCCTCTTTTTCAAGATTTATTTCCTTTAAAAGAGGAAATGAAATTTTTCTATCTTTTTTTGAAATCTTATCTCATCTCATTCTATTTCCTCTTTTGAAAAATATCAAATCATTATCAATCGTATCAAATATTATCTCTATCCACATTGAAAATCTATAAATCAAACCTTTCACATCGAATATGGATCTAGCATCCTCATTTTGTCAAAACAATTCTTCAATCCATCTCTATCATTCTTCATCATCAAGTCGTTATGCTGCAGGAATGAGCATCGAACATTCCTCCATTGTCAACACTTCAAAATCTCGCATTCTCATGTAGGTGGAGAAGAGCAATGGAGATAAATCGAGTTAGCACAAAAATCAGTTTGCATTTGTGCTTCTTATTGTGATTTTCGTGTTTGTTTCGTACTTTATTGTGCTTGATAGGAGTTAATTAATTTATTGTTTTCAACTCTAAATCTAATTGTTTTTTCCCTATCTACATTTTTTTGCCCACTGTGGAGCCTTGCCCCATTGTTAACATTTATCTGCGGGTTTTCTGACAAGTTTTCACATTCTGGAATTCAGTTTTCTGAAAAAAATTATCGTTTTAGCGCATCTGAGGGTTTTCGTAGCGCATACATGGTTTTAACGATTCTTTTGCAGCTCTTTTAGTGCATTTGGGGACTGTTTTGACGCAATCATCAGTTTTTTTTAGTGCATATAAGGAAAAAATTAGCACATTTATCTTCACTATTTTTAGAATTTAAATCTTCTTTTCCTAGATTAGCGCATTTAAGGTTTTCTTTAGCACATATAGGGACTATTTTAGCACATATGCCTTTGTTTTAACAGTTTCAACACTTCTTTTAGCACATACAAAGTTTCTTCTAGCACATATGGGGCTGTTTTAGCTTATTTCGTAGTTCTTTAAGCACATACAATGATTGTTTTAGCGCATATGCCGTTGTTTTAGCTTTTTAATAGTAAATCTTAAAATGGTCATATCTTGGTTATTTTTTGGTCTTTTTGAGCACTTTTTTTTTGAAATGGGGTATAATTTCATAAGCTATCCAATGTTGTAGGTTTTTATTAACTTTGATAAAGTTAAATCTCTCAAATTCTCATATATTCTTTGGCGCATATTACTTTTGTTCCAACACATTTGTAATTTGTTTCTTTTTGTCTTGGTGACTTGTCGGTGAATCATACAGAGCTAGAAAAGTATTGGGATCAATCACAACAACAATTTAGAAAGTGAGAATAATCAGGTGCATACATTCTAATCTTTCATTTCTCATTAATTATTGTTTGTCAACACATTTCAATTTGGGACATAAAATCAAATCTTGTTTGATCACATCATTGCAATTGGTTTAAAATGAATCTTGTCTTCAATCACATATCAAAAATTGGGTCTAAAATTAACCACTGTCTTCCTACACATTCAATTTGGTCTTAAAAAGAGCAAGTGTTTGAATTGTTTTACACACATTTCATTTCTAAGGGACAATTAACAACTATGAGTGTGAATCAAGTGTGTGTGTAATAACAAACACCTCACTTGGTTTGCTTTTGTCAAACCCTTCATAGGAGGCTTGCTAGGGGATTTCATCACCCCTGGGGATGACCTCAATCGAAGTGTGAATTGAAACACACTTTTTTGGGAGTTAAAATATTGTCTCTCTTGGATAAGCCCCAAAGAACTTTATACCTTTGGGAAGTGAAGGTGAAGGGTGGGTTACCCCTTTCTCCCAGCTATGTGGTAGGATTTTTCTTCCAAATCATTCTTTAGTCAACCTTGTGCAAACTAGCTTGAGACCTAATTGGCCATACCCCACTTGACTAGTCATAGGGCTTGTTGATGTGTCTTCTGCAAGTGTGTGCTTGATAATCATCATTACATTCTTCAAAATTAAAATTTGTTTATGTATCTTGCATGAGTGATTTATGTGTGTACATGTGTGATCATTCATTTAAACATTGCCAAATCAAGCTAAACACCAAACATATAAAGACAAGTCACTCTACACCTTCTTCCAACACATTCATATCCAATCACTTTCATCCTAATCACTCTTCTTAGTCACATCCTATCCATTTCATCCTAATCAATCCAAGTCATCCAATCTAATCATTCCACATCATCACCATCACCACTTGTCAAAATGGTCATAATCATAAACAAGCCCAATCCTAATCATAATCCAAAATTCATAATCCAAGGGGGCTATCCCTCTAGCCCAAATCATGAGACAATGCCTAAGCCCATGATCATAATTCAAGGAGTCCCTTTCTCTTGTTCAAATAATGAAACAAAACAAAAACCTAGAATCATACTTCGAGGGGCTTCTCCTACCACCTCTAATAATGACATGAATGATGTTGCATACTTTGAGGAAAAAATCAATGCACAAGAGCTTACACACAATTGTGACACCATGCCCACATTTGAACAAAAATCCCTAGCATCCCAACTTTGAAACCTATTTCAAACACTTCACCAAATACCCCAACCTCTAGAACACCAAACCATACAAAAACTTCAAACCCTCTTCCAAAATTTTCAACAAATTAAATCACCTCAAATCCAATACCTCCTAGCTCAAGCCAATCAATTCATGACCATTTGTCAAATTCAACAACCACGACATCATCCCCTATCCATTTATTATCAACCAATGCCACCTCAACCTAATGTGTCATCCCCTTCCACCTCATACCAATCTAATCCATCCATTTCTTCATATGTCAATGCCACATCAACCTATCAAGCCACATCACAACAAACACTTGTGAACTTAAGTTCTACCTTGCAACAAGGCCAGACTTCCTCAAGTCTTAATGCAACCATTGACAAAGAGAATACGAATCTAACACATGCACCCTATAACTTTATCATACCATCATCCAATTAAAACCAAAACCTTAAGCTAACACCTACCACCCCTACACCTCCAAGAGATGTGACCCAAGGGCTACAAGCAAGGAATCAAACATTGCCATCTCATCCAACTCATATTCTTGAACATACAAAAGATTCATCAAACATCATGCCAAGTCCTTCAAGCCAACCATGTCATCCACAACCATTTGATCCAATTCAAGAGTCTCCCCTCGCAAGTCCAAGTCACCCTCTATCATGCTCCTATATTGTTGACCATCAAGAACATGTCAAGTCTCTCCATGAGAAATCCCCTTCCACCTCCATTCAAATAAGTCATGAGGTATGTCAAGAGAAAAATCCTAAACATGAGGAAACATTACCCCCTCATCCACATAAAGATCAACACCCTCCTAATGATTCCATTCATAACATACCTAATACTATTCATGATCAATCGTCCATCTTTGATCAAGACCCCTTTTATGATCAAGAAGACCATGATGATCCTCTTAGCCAACTTTATGCATTCCATGGTCAAGAGCTTTCCAGCTCACCCATCCATGATTCACAAACATCCACTTCCCTTGATGAGACATATGCCTCCCAAGCACACATAGAAGATCAAACAAACACCTTGGATCTAAGTGAACAAAATGATAATCAAGATCCTAATGATCCTCCATCACCCACTATCGACCCCATTGCACTTCCTCCATCATATCCTATTGGTCTTTCCACCCTCATTCATCCATGTTCCTCCTTAGAACAACAAAAACCATTATCTTCCCTTGCTTCATCTTCTCCATCCAATAAGGAACTCGTGTCTAGTGTTCCACCTACACCTATTCCCATTATCCTTTGCACACTCCAAAACATGAATCACCAAGATAAAGGTTTAGACCTTCATGAACAAGTTATTTTGGAGCCCATCCATTTCAAAGTCCCTCCACGCTCGTATGGCCTTGGACATACACCCCAAGGACAACAACCTAAAGATGTTGGTATTTCCTCCATGCATCCTAAGTCCACTTTCCATCATAAAACCTATCATATCCCTAAAAAATATACTACCATCCCCCCTCCATCATCCTACAAAGGTCAAAAGCATGTGACCATACACCTTCCACCATCAAATTTTCCACCATTGCTTCCAACTCCTAATATCCCTCCATCCACTCTACCACCATTGCTTCCAACTCCTAATATCCCTCTATCCACTTTACCACCCTTACTTCCAACACCTAATATTCCTACCATTCAATCCTCTTATCCATTTATCCATAAATCCTCTAAACATCCTAATCATAACCAACAAATGCACACATTGTCTAAACATAAAGCTTCCACTCATTCCACCAAACCTAAGGGATTCCAAAATAAAAATTTGGATGCCTCTACACATAATGTCAAAAATTCTAATGGTCCTAATGCCTTAGTATACAATTGCAAAATATCAAAGCCAAGTACATCTAAAAGGCTATATAAGCTCATACCTCCAAAATTAAAGGCCAGAACTAAAATGGTTTGGGTACCTAAGAAGAAGGAAAGGAATTCAAATGAGGCATCCACATTACAAAAATCCCAACCATCCCCTCCCATCCAAACCACACATTCCATTCAAAAATCTCAAATTCCTAAAACCCACAAGCCAAACAAAAATCATAAAAATACTAAGTCTATGTGGGTACCTAAAGCACTACATCCACCACCTCCTAAGAAAACATCTTCATTGCTTCCTACACCTCATCCACATCAAAAGATTCAACGTTTATCATAGTGTGTGCAACCATTGGTCATGGTTCCCTTCCATTTCACAACAATCCCACATACCTCCATCTCCCCATCCTTCACTCATTATCCTACATATATTCCCAATCACCTTCCTATGGTCCATGCTTTTGCATAAACCTTTCATCCATCCTTTTGTACAAGTCCTATTCAATCCACATCATCATCCACTATTCCCCATCCATTCTTGCATAAGCCTATCATAATCCATTATCTACCTACTCCATTTCCATTTCATGTCATCCCTTACCGACATCTATGAGCATAATGACACTTGACATGGTCCATGCAATGGCATCCATATCTAGTGGGACTATCACCTTTCATAGAACTAGACACTTGAGTCCCTCCTATCCATATTCTCCTTCTCCTATCCAAAAAGACAAAAAAGAAAAAGAAAAAGAAAAAGAAAAAAGTAAAGAGAAATCCCTTCGTCCAACGGTGAAAACTTGGTAAACAAGTGCCCTGGATAAGTACCATGATGAAAGCCTAGAAAATAGGTGTCATGTGTAGGCTAATCTTCTGTCACTTATACTTGGGGGCACAATGCCTTATCTATCCAATGTATCATTTCCATATCATATCATTTCCATCCTACCTTCCATCTTTAGCCATCATATTGAGTCTATTCATACATACCTATCATATTGAGTCCATTCATCCACCCTTCCTCTTTTGATCTTGATGAAGATATAGGTGCAAAATATTGAAACATGTTTTGGGTATCTCTTGACATACCTCATCCTTCTAAACAAGCCTATCATTATCCTATTTGTTGATGGTCCAAATGGCAAAGCAACATGCAAACAAAATAAAGCTATTTTGTTTCTCCTAAAAGAGAAAGATGATCACTTGGATATCTCAGCTCCCAAGGTCTTTATAGTTGGTTCTCAACTGTATTGATGTTGCTCAATTGGTCAATGTAATAGTAATGTTCAAGGGGCCTACTAGTGTTGAGCTTTTGGATCATTCTGAGATCAAGCATGAAATAAAACCTAATCTAACTGAGGTTTTTAAAGAAATAACAAAAGATAGATCAAGGTTTTGGAACAAAAAAGAACAATGATTCATCCAAGGTTAACCAGACCTATTAGCTTCAAGGAACTATAAACTAAACTAAAGAAAAAAGTTGACTTGTGATTAACACATAGTTGCATTCATTCTTAGTGCTAATTTGATAGCAGATTGCAAGTTACCACTTAAACAAAACATAAAACAACATTTCATTCCTTGAAGTCTTCACAAATCAAATGATTAATTGCAGACAAACATCATTCATGAACATAATCTAAAATAGATCAAAATCTAATTGCTTCTACTGTTATTACAACAGATAAGCAATACTTACAAAGCTGGCGCAATCACCAGTGTATAGATAATCTATGACTCTAGATTGTTTCCAAACTACACTAGATAACTTGAAAATACATCACCAACCTGTACTAAAACCTTACTGCTAACCAAGAAGACAAAAAGAAGCTCTTATTACTAAGAATCAATATGCAACTCTATCCTCCTTTTGTTAACTAACTCCTAATAGTTCTCCCTCTTACAAAAAGGCAAGAATTCCATTTATAAAGAGTGTGTACCAAAAGAATGCATTGTCCCCTATACTAGGGTTTACAAAATATCTGCATCTAAGAAAATCGGCTCTCAGATCTTTCTGAGGAAAGTCAAAACTGCATTCAAAGTAGAACCCTATTGTCCATATTACTAGAAGGTTGTTCCGGGGATGAACTTAGATCTTTTGCAATTGCGGCCTTTACTCTCCTGTTTCGGTGTCCATCCTTGAACTCCATCTGAAATCTGCCTTGAATGCTCAAAATATCCTCATTAATATTGACCTACCTCCTTGTCAGTAGTTGCTACAACTTTCCCTATGAGTCATGGCTACTTCTTTCCTTCAGCTCCCCTATCTATTCTGGACCTCTCTGTTCATTGACCGTTTTCTGGAAGCACCATCAAGCCTCCTTGCAGATGTAAATGCCATCACTCGAGTCAATCCATTATCATCTATTCTTAGAAGGAAACCATCTTGCTTGCATTTTGTTAGTCTTTTCCACAAGGGTGGTCAATTGGTCAATGGCTCATCTTAGCTCTCTCTCATTGGATGATCACATGCCATGTAGGATTCTTTGGTAGTCAAAAGTGGTTTTCTTAGCATCGCATGTCGGTGAGACACCCTTGGTGTCTCCTCAATGCAATTTCATCATTTGCATCAACCATCGACATGACATTAGACTGTCAGCAAGACACTTCAATGAGCAGGATAAGTCTTATCGAGCTCACAAAACTAATCGGCAAGACTACTTGAACTCGGCAAGACCACATGCCGAAGTCCCTCCTTGTCATCAGCTAGACCATCACTCATCGTTGTGACCTCATAACGAAGCTCCTTCGTTCATTCGAAGTCTTCCCAACCTCTTCCTATCCTCCTTGAGCTCCTCCTTTTGGTTGCGACATGACTTTCTTTCTTCGCTAAAACCTTTTAGCGAAAACATGATCCTTTGGTGAGCTATACTGTCGCCAAAACCTCCCTGCAGTCATACAGAATTGTTTTCTCCCACTCCACATGTGTCACCGAGACTCCTACATTTCGCTGAGACCTTTCATCGAGTTCCCTATGTCATACAGAAGATTGACCCTTCGGTAAGACCTTTTCATTTCGGCCAGAACTCTTTGCCGAAAGCATCATCCTTAGGAGATTTTCATTTCAGGGAGACATTGATGTAGTCACACAGAAATGAATTCTTTCATTGCTTTGGCTTCACTATGACATCCCCTTGTCAGGAAGACGTCCTATAGATACATCATGTTGCAGCGAAAGCCTTACTAGTTCATCCTATTGTTGTTGTGACATATTTGTTTTCTCACTGAAGATCACTGATCGAATCCCCTAGCGATGTGTCAGTGTGACCATCCATGGTCTGGGAGACCCTATGGCGAAGCCACTTTGTTTTGTCGATACCATTATACTTCGAGAAGAGTTCACCCCATCAGTTAAACATCTTGCCGAATCTACCCTTCTCTTAGCGAAATTCCTTAGTGTCGCTCAGACCTTCCTCGGTCAGTGAGAATATATAGCGATCCCAACTACTACGCTGATGCCCTTCATGTTTCAGTGAGACATGTATCGTTCAGCAAGACCTTCTGCCGACTTCATACCTCTTGGTGAGCTTCCCTTTGTGATGTCGGGGAGATTATAATGCTTCGGGGAGACCATTTATTGAACTCCTTTCTTCTTGCCAAATTCTGTTGTTGCCAAGACCCCTCCTTTGTCAGGGAGATGTCACATAGAAACCTCATGTCTTGGCGAAAGCCTTCGCATGTTCATTCTTTGGTCGCCTGGACTTATTAACTCTCTTATCGAAGACACACTTGTCGACGAGATTGCACCCACTCACCAAGACCTCCTCGTGACATTATCTTGCTTTGTCGAAATGCAGACCCTTCCCCGTCGAAAAGACTCCCAGCATTCGGTGAGAGCACATACCGAAGAGAAAAACTCATGCTAAAACATCTTTTTGTTTAGTTGGTGAGACTTCGTGAACTTTTCGAAACACCTTGGTGGGGATAACACCTTATGTTGATATAAGAATCCCCCTGATAGCAGTCGGTGAGACATGGAGACTTCGCCAAGACCATATGCCAAAGAAGATGACTCCCGCCGAAGTGTTTGCTGGTAGTGGGGTAGTCGGTGAGACTTTAGGGATTCCCCAAGACATCTTGGCGAAGAGAGAACATTCTGCCGATAGTGTTTTCCCTTCTTGGCCACTGGTCGGTGAGACCCGAAGATCTCGCCATGACCATTTTCCAAAAGAAATCCCTCATGCTGATAGGAAATTTCATGTCACTGGGACGATGACCCTTGTCTTGTCGATAGATCCTACATATGATTTCTGATCGTTGTGACATCTCTGGGGTCTTGTCGATAGGAAACATAAATGCAGATTTGAACCAAATGAACCATGGGTTGGGGGAGACTATGATAACCCTATGCCGATAAGATCCATAATGGGGAGTATCCTGATTCTTTGGATTTTGAATAGTCAAAGTTGAGCCACCAGTCGGTAAGAGTCTACAAAAGTCTTGCCAACTTTTTCCTTAGCTAATTTTCATAACCAACTGGATTGAGGATAGCCTTCCAACCGAGCCTTAGCAAATATCATCAAATGTAGGATTTAACCCTACAAAAGAAAGGTCTGCATTAGTCCTCAGAAGCAAATAAGACACATTATAATAAGATACACTTTGGCTTGTGATCACTTCATTGAATACTTAGTAAGAAGGGAACCAATTTAAGTTGAAACAGAAGCAAAGCTTAACAAAACTAGAAGAGAAAACTCAGGCAGAAGACATAAACAACCCAAGAGCAAGGAAAATGACCCAAAACAAAGAAACAAAAAGAAAAGGGGGACCCATTTTGATCCAGATCAAAGTGGGGTGGTTATGCAGGTCATAACACTATTTTCATAAGTTTTGTCATGAAAAATCCTAAGTATTATACCTAGAATGGGGCATGTTATTCCTATGCAACATAGTCTTTGGAAATCACATCCTTTCTCTCTTATGATTCATACATCCATTCCATTCACTATGACCTATCCTTTCCATCCATCCATATATCATGAGTCTTTTATCCCTTTTCCCATCACCCACCCTTTCATCCATCAATCCCATCTATCTCCTTGCACCTAGACTTAGTTTTCCACTTTTCATTGGTCTCTAGCACAATGGCTACTCAAATTCTCATCCTTTGACACCTCCAAACATTTCAAAAATCCAAAACAATCAAAATATTTCAAAAATCCAAAAACATCAAAAAGCCAACAAACTCCAAGCAATAAAATCAATCCATCTAATTACTTCTTCCAATTTCATCTACTCAATCCCTCACCTCATTCCAATAAAATCACTTCAACCTAAATCATTCCAATCACCTGAATTCTTCTATTCGATTCATCACATCCTATCATCTAATCAATCATCATATCATTACAAACTATTTCTTCAAATCATCTTCAATCATTCCAATCAAATATCCAAATGCAATTCAATCTTTAATCCATACCAATTAAGTCAATCAATCTTGTCAAATTATCCAATCACATCCTTTGGTCTTGATCCTAATCTTGTCGTAAACCAAATCATCCAGTCAATCAATCAATTATCATCATCTTTGTGTTGCTCTAGGGATATATCCTTCCCCGCAATGACAACACTATCATCATCATCAATCAATCAATCAATCAATCAACGGTTTATAGCTTGACAGGGGCAATACCTTGTTTGTTTTTGTATCATTTGTGTATGCATGCTTGCTTGCTTGTGTGTGTTATCATTTTATCTTGCATTTGTATCAAATCCATATCATTCCAGCTAATATTCATATCTTATGTGTGTTGGAATATCTTTTTGCATTATCCTTTGCATGTAAGGTCACATAATACCTTTTGTGCATTAGGACTTTAATGCTCTAAGTTTACTTCCTCATACGTCTAGACAAGGTTGTATTATGCTGGAGCACAAGACACATCGTCACCTTGGTCCTTATATCTTGGTGCATAATGTCTAGTGCTATATCAAACATCATGGTTTCTCACCTTCATTGCAGCATAACATATAATTCATCTCCTTCATCCACTTTCTATCTTGCATCATTCATCTTCTCTATCCTTATCATTTCATTTCGAGAGCTTACCCATATTTGTTCAACTTGCCTATCCTTTCGAGGGGGCATCATCATTCCATCATCCTATATTTCTATTATTATCCATTTTCCTCTATCCATACCTTAACTTCTTTGAAATGATGTTACTCAACACAAATATCATCTCGAACATCACTTCAAAGAGGGGAAAAATGTAGACATCAAAAAATTGTCCTCTTACAATACCTTGTCACAATATTGCATCATTTAGACACCTTGTATCATGTTTTTCCCTAGGTACCCATGTCATCATCTAATTAGTTAAATAAATCTTATTTATTTGACTAATTTCATTTATTCCCTTCCTATGTATAATTCATCAATTCCTCTAATGTTAATTAAATAATTTATATTATTTAATTAATTAAATCATTTCCATCCATTCCTCTAATGTTAATTAAATAATTTATATTATTTAATTAATTAAATCCTTTCTATTAATTATTCTAATGTTAATTAAATAATTTATATTATTTAATTAATGAAATCATAAATTCAACATTAATTAAATAAATCAAATGTTTATTTAATTAATAAAATCTAAAAAGATCTTCTTGCTTTCTTTCCAAAACTGAACTCATGTTATCTAACTAATTTATTTAATTAGATAATTCATCAATTATCCTTCTCATCTTTTTCAAGATTTATTTCCTTTAAAACAGGAAATGAAATCTTTCTATCTTTTTTTGAAATCTTATCTCATCTCGTTGTATTTCCTCTTTTGACAAAAATTAAATCATTATCAATCTTATCAAATCTTATCTCTATCCACATCGAAAATCTATAAATCAAACCTTTCACATCGAATCTGGATCTAGCATCCTCATTCTGTCAAAACAATTCTTCAATCCATCTCTATCATTCTTCATCGTCAAGTCATTATGTTGTAGGAATGAGCATCCAACATTCCTCCATTGTCAACACTTCAAAATATCGCATTCTCATGCAGGTGGAGAAGAGCAATGGAGATAAATCAAGTTAGCACAGAAATCGGTTTGCATTTGTACTTCTTATTGTGATTTTCATGTTTGTTTCTTACTCTATTGTGCTTGATAGGATTTAATTAATTTATTGTTTTCAACTCTAAATCTGATTGATTTTTCCCTATCTACAGTCACATAAGGTTGTACATAAATGCATGAATGAAAGAAATTTCATCATGGAGAGTTTATCCTGAAGGTTGGTGTGCAAGTTTTCGATAAACATCTTTAGAAGGTGTGCATCAGGACTCTTGACATCAATTTGAGCATATAAGGATTGGTAACATGAAATGAAATCCATCACTTTTCTATTCTTGTTTTGTCTACATCTCATAAGGTCTTCCATTTCCTTTTTAGGTGTCATACGAACTTGGAAGTTACTAATGAAAGAATCCATCAATTCATTGAATGAATGGATGGAATGATTGGGCAAGTTGGAAAACCATTCTAATGCAATATCTTTGAAGGTCCTTGGAATTTTTTTTGCTAAAATTTTATTGTCAAGGAAAAAGTCACTACAAAAAGTTGTATAAGCATTAACATGGTTAATAGGATCACCTTTTCCTTCGTAATTCTCAAACTGAGTCATTTCTATCCCTTGTGGCATCAAGGTACATAAGATTTCTAAGGATAAGGGGCTACTACGGACATGGTATGTGGTTGGAGCAAGTTAACCTTCACTAATGGTGGAAATTTGATGTTGCATAGAGGAAACAGTGGTAATGAGTTGTGTAAGACTTTGATCCCACAATAATGGGTTACAATTTTTGGCCAAACTTGACATTAAAATCAGGACTTTTCACCAGATATTCACTTTCTTAGACCTATAGCAGCTAAACCATTAAGAATTTGAAGATGAATCAAACTAGTTATTTGTTAGAGTTTTTGTGTAGATTCTAATTATATTTTTAAAAATAAATTAAAAATAAATTGTGAATCATTTTATGTAATTTTTAATAACTTATCTTTTCTACTACTCAACATTTTAAAAAAGTGGTGTTTACTTCAAACCACATAACTTTTTTTTATAGATAGGGCACAATTCTAATTTTTAAAATACAAATTTTTCATACCAATATCTAGTGCATGGATATTTTTTCATATTTTTTTGTTACATAATTTTTTTTAATTAATTTTCCAAATTAGAGTAATTATAATTTGGACAGAGGTGTACTTCAGCCCACATAACTTTTTTGGTATTCATTTGAATTAACTTATTCATTTTTTTTTGGAATAAGCACATCAATATGTAGTGCAAATGTATTTTTTTTTAAAAAAATTCTCTATTTTTCTATTTTTTCATGTGTGAAGCAAAAAAACTTGATGTTCATTGAAAATCCTACATTCATAAGAAATAAAAAATATTTAGAATAATCAAATTAAACATATTTAAAATTATTCTTTTTGGGAAGCTTATAATAAGGGCTACATGCTATAAAAACATAAATTTTAAATGAATTCATTTGATCACCCAAAATGTAAATCAAAAGTGGTTTTTATCAGCATTTTGATAGGTGTGGAGGAGACTCGATTATAGGTATGGTTTAAATCTAACAAGGTTCTATCCAAGGGGGCTTGATCTAAGGGGGTTTGATCAATCCCTCTTTAATTGAAATCATTTAAATGGAATCTTTGAAGTCTTAAATCATTGTATTTTCTAAAAATATGTGATTTCAAGCAAAAATCAGGATGTCCCAAAAAGTGTAACCCACTATTGTGGTAGCACCAAGGGATGAGGGTATGTGGGTTGAGGTGGAAAGGAAAATGGTGATGGAGTGTAAGTGATGTTAGGGGAAGTTTAAGGAATGTTAAGGGGTTTGAAAGTGGTGGAAGGGACTTGCAGTGCCACAAAAGTAGGAATGCTAGTGGAAATCGGGAAAGAAGTAGCCTAATGCATAGTTGTATGGACTTGCATATTGGTATAAGCTGGGATGGAAGTAATGGTTAAAGGGGAAGAAACTTGAAGTGCTCCTTGGCTTACAAGATGGTTGGATATTGGGTATTTGAAGAAGCATGTTTATTGTAAATCTTAGAAATTTTATTCATCACTTACAAGTAATCATCACTTTTAATCAAATGATGAAGATTCTCAATGATAGTTGTGGAAATTTTTTTAAGTGAAAAGTATTGTTGTAAATGTGAAAAGTCCTCATGAATATTAATGACCTTTTCTTGTGAGAGGGAATTGTTTTGGTTGTCAACATTCATCGATGGAAAGGTGAAGGTATGGAAGTGGTATTGTTAGGGCCTATTGCACCATTTTCCATACTAGGAGTAGGAGCTCGTGAGATCCCAAGGTCCACAACGAAAGTGCTATCATTGGAAGCCATAAGTCTAGGACTTCTTCTCACTAAAGTATTATCAATGGGGCACCAAACACTCATGCAAGAACCACAAAGGAGGGGTGAATGCAAATGCAAGCTAGTCTAAGAGCTCTACAATGGAAATAACAAAGATTCTGCTAACTATAACAAAGATCCAACCAAGGGAAATAGAAATGCAAACAAATCTCAGAAAAATGCCAGAAATGTCTAAAAGGTGCAAAGGGACCGATTCACCCTGGGTGGCAAATGAATCCCAACATGGAGATTTTTAGTGTTTTTCATAAATTTAAAGATGATTTAAATGCTCTACAAAATGAAATGACAAATTCAGAATGCAAATTTTTACTTTTTGCAATGAAATATACAATGCAAAAATGAAAGCTAAATGAAGTTTTCACTAATGCAAAATGAAAAGTCCTAGAAAGCAATAACAAATCAATGTCCTAATTGAATGCTAATGCAAATGGAAACTAAGATGTAATATGTGAATGCAATCAAAAATTCAAAGTGTTCAAAAGTTGGGCTCACCAAAATGAAACATAGATTTTTGGGACCCTCTGGACTACTCTTGCACATATAACATTTTTCACCTAAAAGGAGAGAGATAGGCCCAAAAATGCTAATGTATCACTTAAATTAGAATGTATGCAATGTTGTTTAATGTAAATGGACTTAAATAAATGTAATGGACTAATCTGAATGACCCAAAATGAATGCAAAAGTGTAATTACAACTATGTTTGAAAACACATTGTGATATACAAACAACTATGTAAATGAAGAAATAATGCAAAATAGAAAGTACAAAGATGAATATGAGTGCACTTGGATGAATTGTGATGATTCTAGAGTGTTCTGAATGCTAATGGAAATTGTTGAATTTTCACAGTGGGACTCATTCACCTAGGGCCTAAAGGAATGAGTCCTTCGCTGGTGAAACATTGTCGAGAACTAGTTTATGTCTGTCGGGATTCAGAATCTGAAAAAATTCAGATTTTCATTCCTAAGGTGGGACTCATTGGCCATAGGCATAAAATCAGTCCTCTCCCAAATTTTTGAAAAATCAGGAAACAACTCTACAACACCAAATCTAGAAAAGTCTGCTTGCCAGGTTGTTAAAGTCAATTATGCAAAAAATGGACAAATAACTCTCTCCAAGCTTGAATTTGACTCAATTCGACTTGAAGCACCTATTTGACTTGGAAATGAATCTTCAACACCTAATAACATGTCAAATTTGCATACAAAGAGCTACAAACAAACATGCAATAGGGGGAAAATGATTGAGGGTTAGTGAATAGGGGTTTTCCTTGGTCAAACCCCACTTTTGGTAATTAAACCCTTGAAATGAAATGAAAGAGAAAGATAAACTAATAACATTAAAATTCTATCAACTTACCTAACCCTTGATAATGCAAGTCTAAAGTAATGTCAATGGTTGCTTCAAATTGCTTGAATAGTGCTTGAAAAGATTATGCAAAATGCTTGGTTGCTTGAAATGTGAGATTGAATGCTTGAATGTGTGAGGAGATTTGAAATGAGATGAAAACATTTATTTATACAATTCTTGTTCCTTAGTATCTATTCATACCTCATCACAAGCCGAAATCAAGTGATTTTGAATAAAATTCCAGAAGGAAATTTAAAATATTTTGAATTTGGGGCCAAGGGGGACTCATTTGCCACCCATGGAGAATGGGTTCCACCTAGGACCTAAAAACATGTGTTGGGAAAAAAGTTGTATTTAATATTATTTGTCAGGATAATATTAAAAAATACACTTAATTACAACTTGTGAGGGCATAAAGTGATCAAATAAACCATGAGAAGGGTGTAAATAGTGCAAATATTCCTAGAAGAGCATGAAAGCTTGTTACAAGACTTTATAAGACTTTACAACATTTCAAAATAGGGCTTGTCGATGAGAAAAAAAGGTGTTTTTTAGGTAAAATGCATTAAATAGAGTCTAGAATAATGTAGAAACGTCTTACAACAATTCACAATACCTTCACAAGATGTCGTTCTTTGAGTTTTAGTACCTAAATAAGCATGTTCAATCCATGTTACAACATAAAATCAGAGCAACATAGTTCCAACACTGTGAAAAAAGATCTAAAAGGCCATGAAAATGACAAGGGACCATTTTTCTACAGCACAAATACATATGTTGGTATACATATATAGTTATGTAGGTGAAAGAATATATGTGTGTGTGTGTGTGAATTTTTAGTGCATAGTTTATTTGGTGTTCGGTCTAAAAATTGCCCTTAACTTGTCTTTTCTCAATGTTCAACCAATTTCACTCCTATGTTGGTGTATTGAGTGATATTCAATACAAAGATGACATACATACATATCAAAACACATGTATTTTATTTTATTTTTTCTTTATTTAAGTCATATACATATGTTGATATATTGGGTCTTTTTTCATTTAAGCAAAAGGGGTATATGAATGAAACGAGGAACAAAATAAAACAGAAAGATTACTATTTCTATAATATACGTATACACACACACATATATAAATATATATAATATGCAGGTGATATCTATCTCTTGTCTTATGTCTTTAAACATCTTGGGATTTATCACATCCCTTGTCTATGCATTTTAATATCTTGTTTATTTATCTTTCTATATATTTGTCTATCAAGCTATCTATGGAGGTGGAAACACCGAAATAGGGGTTTAACTAAGACAAGCCCCTAAACAACCTCAACATTTTTCCTTGGTCTTAAGTGTGCAGGTGTTGAAGACATTTCTTTGTTGGAGGCTTCATTACTTACGTTGTTGTGAGAACTTTATTTCTCCTTAGTTTTATTGTCTGCATTCCATTTAATCTATATTCTACCTAGTTTAATTTACTTTATTTTAGTTATGTTATTCTCTTTTATCTTCCTTGCATTCTTAGCAATTAGATTGTTAGTAGCCACTTAAGGTGTTTTTTGTGATAGTCTTAGTTTTATGTGTGTATGAGACACTAGTGCACCGCATTGTTGTCCTTGGGTTGTGCTATCATCCATGGTCGAGAACTTGTCAATCTATTGAAAAGACTTGTATGACCTGCTCTTTCTATTTTTGGAATCCTCACCTTTTTATCCTGTCACTTGAGCATTATTCCTTGAGGTAGTTGAGGACCATTTGCTCCCTATAGACTCTTCTTTTTCCTAGAGACATGTGAGTAGCAAATTTCCTCTTCTACAAGAGCAAAAAATAATACACAAGAGAGATTATATTGATAAAATATAAATTTTTACAAATGTCTACCACATAGGATATCCAAAATTGTTGCTACTACTAACACTATCGAACTTTCAGAACTAGACCCAACCACCTACAAAGCTCGACGAAACAACCACAGATCCAAAAAAATATTACTCTAAATAGAGAGCCTAACCTAGGGCGACCAATGCTGCATGATTATGTTAAGACAAAAAGGCTCAACTGAGGGCAACCAACACTATGTGTACGACAAAACAAAAGGAATCAGAAGCCTAAACTATTTTAACTTTTAAGCTGACTTTTTACCACCCAGGAAGCCATTAGCCATTGGAAGCCCCTGAAATATGGGACGTATTGTCTGCATTGGGCCTTAAGCAGCTTGAATACCTTCAGTAGATAGTCGACACCAATCACCACTAAATAGCTATGTTGAACTAGCGGTAGCCCCTTCTTGAATCTAGAAGAATGTGTAGTATTTTACCACCTCGCTAGGAATATGAAGAGTGTGCATGTCCTAAGGACGAGGGATTCCAACACCTGAGGAGTTACCGTATAGAACCTCCTTAATGCCTACCAAAAGCTTCGCAGGAAAGAACTGCCTGACTAAAGCCTCCGCCTCCACCTTTGCCATTTTGATACCCAAAATTGATGCCAAGAAACGAGAGGCAATGCATGAGCCCGCATGGTACGCCTCATCATCCTCCACAAACCCATACCCGAGAACCATCTTGACAACTACCAAAATAAGGGAATCATACCTCTTTAGGTAGCACTTGAGTCATTGGTCTATGACGATTTTGTAAAGGGCCATTTGATAGCCTGTGCCTTAAGCTGAATTGGCGTGGAGGTGCCAATGCTTGTGAGCATTTCAGTTAAAATCCTCACAAATAATTTTGACTGCTCCCCAATGAAAACTGCACCAATGATCACCAGAAACCAAAGACACACATAAACTAGAGACTTCACCAAAAAACATTGATGAGAAAATGACCAAATCTACCTAGAACTCGGTAGATAAATTGCAATCAAATCAATGCTGACAACAACGACTAATGAGGATTGTGCAATCTCACGAAGCAACAACCACTAGGTGTGATGAGGATGCCACCTCGACTCATGATAGCGTAGAATACGACCCAGTAGTATCTTTGAAACTACTGCAAATATTATGTAGTTCGGCTTCATACAACTCTCGACAACATCCGAATAAATTCAAGCCTACCAATATGCTTCATCTAACAGCCAATAATCATTGTGATTACATCCCCAACACAAGCCAACTGAAGTCCCCAAAAAGGTATGAGACCCATGCAACACCCCGGCGTCGACAACATACGTGGCCAACCATGTCAGCATAACCGTGTCACCTTGCAGCTGACGACATCAGACTTTCCACAATGCCTTGTGTGGAAAGCCGCCCACCCACTCTCCCATGATCTAAGTCCTTTGAATTATGTGCCATTAAGGTGGAGTAAATGGGAAGGGACATTAGTGCATGTTGTTGGATAGAGAAGACTCAAGGGCGACACCAATTAATGCAGTGAGGAACTAGATGTTGAGGGTGGTGAGGTGTTCAGCTACCACGCATTTGTCTAATCCACTACTAGCTCCCCTTCACACAATTTTTGAAGGTGGACTCAAATGATGATTGATCAACCCTCCAAATGGGCACATCATTAACATGTTGGACCAATTGAAATGTAACACATGGAAGTGAAGTCCTATTATACAAAAACAAAATTGGTGGGTCCATAAAAGATTGTATAATTTGACAGGTATTATTTTTGTGTCTGGTCCACATGACACACCATGTGGACCTCCAAAGGTAGGGTGCTCTACTATGGGCCCCTCTCCCCTAGAACCATATCATATTCTTATTTAAAATATAACTAATAAGCAACTTAAATTATCTCAATATATTTTGGTAATCATAAATCTTATTATCTGCAATCATAAATAAGTTATATGTTAAATCTCATTATCTCTAACTTTTATATCTTACACAAAACTATTTATTATTGTAAAATAGTTCATAATATTATTTAAAATATAACTTATATTTAACTTTATATGATCATAATTTTTTTTGACAACCTCAAATTTCATTATAAATTAGAAGGTATTTATTATGCTCATCTTTCATATTTGTGATAGAGAAAACATATAATATGAAATGTTCCAATGTGCATACATTGTCACCCCTATAGTTGTAACATAAGAATATTTTTTTTTTTCATATAACAATACTTGTTTAGATGAATAACTTATTTTATAAGTGACATACTTAAATTTTTTTAATGAGGCTATTTACTTCACTTATTAATAAATATATTTATGATTTTTATAAATGACATTCATAAATTTTCTTATATTAATATAAAAATCAAAATTATAAAAAAATTGATCATTTATAAATTTATATATGAAATAATTATTGATCATAGATAACATAAATATATTACAAGATATAATTTTAAGCTAAAAATATTATACAAACAATAAAATTTCACCCAACCATCTCCCCAATGATTGATTGACAACTTCCTTTAAGATTTTTCATAATATTCTAGCGACCATTTTGGAAAGTGGAAGCAAGTTGTGTTATCCCACTATAAAAGGATTTGTTTTTAGGAGTACATGGCACAAGTGTTTATAAGATTGTGTATATGGAATGTGACTAAGGACATAAAAGAGAACTTTGGGAAAAACAAATATTAAAAAAGTAGGGGATGGCATGTTGTACTAGATGAAAGTGGGTATGACTTATATTTAGTAGATTTATAAGTACATGGGGAGAGTGGGGAGCATCATTAGTAATAGTGTTCATGACAAACAATTGCCCTAAATATTCAAGACTAGGTAGGGGTTATGGGGATTTGAAACAAGTCAGAAGAAATGTAAAATAGATGTGTTTGTTGATTCTATCAGGCATGTTGTTTTGAAAAATATAAGGAAAAATAGATGTGCTGCAATGTTTTCTACTAACTATTATCAGGTGATTGGTACTCTTTGACTTTACTTTTACATATGTTTCCAGGTGGCTGTTCTTTTTTTTCGCAGATCCGGGTTATATGTAAGAAGAATGAAAGGGCCAAATAGCAGCTACAACAGATCAAAGAACAAATAGTGAAGTTTCAGCTGGACAATGAAGTCGATCATTGTAAAATGCTATTCAGCTCTTGTAATATGACCCTTGTATGTAATGGCTGATTTTTTGTACAGCCTTTGTAATGTAATGTTGTTTCTAGTTTATTGATGTATAGTTTTTGTATAGGTTGATGTTTCTCTACTACTCCAAATAGCCTTTTCTTGTAATTTATTTTTATTTGATCAATTAAAAAAAAAAACTGGAAGAAACGCACAATATGTCAATGGGTGAGATTTTGTGTCTAAAATTTCTTTCCATGTGAGAGGTGAATGCATTTCCTATACAAAGAGCATCTGGAAAATACATTGTGATCGTTCAAAATGACTTTACAAATTTATTGCAATACCTAATCTGCTCTACATTTTACACAACACCACGTCTTACATTTTTACACCTCTATTCCACGCGGTTTCATACACAAACCAAAGATGCCACCAATCTATGCCCTTCTTCATTTCTTCGACAAATCATGTTATACTTTTGATCACTTTAAAATTTTGACATCCAGTTAGTAGATTTTTTCACTCACGAAAAATATTGCGTAGGTAGTTCAATTTTATTTGTTTAGAATTTTTTTGGGTATAATTATAATATTTTTGTGAAGGAAATACTCCATCATAAATTATAATTTACACTTTGAAAATGGCCGAAATTAAACAATTGCGCTTACGAGGATAAATGGAGGGTAGTTCTGACGGCTTTAGCAGTTGAGATTGATGAAAAGGAAAAGAGAGAGGTGAAAATATGTGGAGTAGATAACACAACTTGGACAGGGAAAAGAGGCATCACATTGACACATGCCATGCTAGTTAATAGGCAATGAAATGACAAGGTTGCAAACTAGTAGGTAGAAGAGGATGATAGGGTTTATTTTTTATTTTTTAAAAAGTTTCTAGTTATGGCTAGATGTAAAGTTTGAACCTGGAATTTAAATGTACAATGCTAAATCAGTGGAATTTTTAAAAAATAATTGCGGGAAGGGGGAGGCCCACATATTATATCGTTTCAACAGGATCGCCAAGCGACGGGAAAAATTGAAAGCCCCAGATGTGAGAGGCTAACTGTATGGTCCCATGGGGGGGCTTGGGCTCCTATTTTCATGGAAGCAGGTGGTCTCATGGGATAAAAACAATCTGCTACAGGATTAAATGGAATCTTTTTCAGCCCAAACAAGCAAGTGGCTAAAAATTTCAGCTGGTGAGACTGGGGTGGGGCTAGAAATTACCCTACTTGCTTAAGAGTACTTTCTTGCCACTTGCCACAAATTTGGAGGGAAATGTTGCTTATTTATTAATTTTTTTATTGATAGCACCACCATTCCACCACTAGCCTACTTAAATTTTGAAGCTTGCAAATATTTATGGGACCACCAGTTTCAAAATATCCTGCTAAAAACTTAAGCAAATTTTGCTCCAAATTTTAAGGAAGTCCCCCTCCATGGGACCATGCCGTAAACACTTGTAAAAGGTCGAGTCAGATGCCCATTTTCTCTAGAATTTAGGCTTTACTTCATGGTTTATCAAGGGATCCTCACTTTAAAATAAGTATTTTAAAAGGAAAAAAACATAGAAGATATACAAGGTAAGATGTACAAGGTAACAAAACATTTTCTTTTCATGTTAAACATTTTCTTTGCAACTATGATGCACAAGGTGTAAAACAATAGTTATAAAATTTGTCAATTTAATGTCATCTTGATTTTAAAGTTGTGAATGTTGATGATGAGTATCTATAATTCAATGAAATGTATTTCTTAAATTTAAATGGAAAAAAATCACGTGATGTCATATCAATATAATAATTTTAAAGCATGATTTAGTATGTAATTATCAATCTAACTTTTTTTTTATCATTTTAAACACTCAACAAAATGCATGATAATGTGACATCATATTCAATGATGTAACCCTAAAACCTTAATTATAAAATGAGGACTTGCCAAAAAAATGTCAAAATGGGATTATTTGATATTTTTAACTAAAATTTTAAGAAACATAAAAATTAGAGTGCCAAACTATGAATCCTCCCACCCATCGACACTGTCTATGCAGGTGACAATTTGCACTGGGCATCGATGGGCATCCAACATCCAATGGATGTGCCCGTGCAAACCCCCTGTAGTCCTCCTAAGGGTTTTTGTTTGTGTCATGCACCTATTGTTGTCTGATTGTCGCATCACCTCCACGTCCCGGGTTGTGTATATAATTAAATTATATTAATACCGTAATACAGTAATTTTCAAAAGGAGTAATAAAAAATAACTAAGTCTCGTGAGGTTTTTTAAAATGGCAGAATTTAAAATTGATATCTTAATATTTCAAACATTAAAATATATCAATGTTTATAAATTAATTCTTGAATATATTAAAAGTTTAAAAAATGCTATTCAAATAATAATAAGTAGAATTTAAAATATATATATATATATATATATATATATATATATATATATAAATAACTTGAAATAAAATAACTATTAATTCAATAGAATGGTTTGAAATTTATATTTCTTATTTTAAAAATATACATTTAAGATATAAATATTAGCCATTAATTTTTTAAGTTATAATTTGAATATTTTAAAAATAACAATAGATATATTTTCTTAGAAAACATAGATATATTAATATCAATTTCAAAGCATTCTATTGAATTAATAGTTATTTTATTTTAAGTTATATATATAGTATATATATATATATATATATATATATATATATATATATATATATATATATATATATAATTCTACTTATTATTATTTGAATAGCATTTTTACTTTTAATATATTCAATAATTCATTTATAAACATTGATATATTTTAATGTTTGAAATATTAAGATATCAATTTTAAACTACGGTATTAATATAATTTAATTATATACACAATCCGGACATAGAGGTGATGTGACAATTGGACAGCAGCAGGTGCATGGTACAGCAAAAACCGTTAGGAGGACTGCAAGGGCTTTGCACGGGCACATCCATCGGATATTGGATGCCCATCGATGCCCGGTGCAAATTGTCACCTGCATAGACAGTGCCTATGCCCCACCCATCCTTCCGATCACTGTAGATGGTAGGGCAAGTCATTTATGCACCGCTATTATGGATGGGCCCCTATGTGGCCCCTTCTTTTCACTGTATTGGTTCACTATTGGAATGATAAAGAGAGGAAGCAATTATACGAGGACCGCCCCTCACATATTTTGTTACAGCCAACACCACGAAGCCAATCATAGCCAAACACCCATTCCAAATCTCTGTTGAAGACAAAAATATTGGCTGTGACTTGCTCTTCACCGATATCCCCTTAAAACATGCGCACCAATGACACCACTAACAACATTACTGCACTTAAAAAAAACCACGATACCCCTCCACTACTCAGCTACGACACCAGATCTCCGCTTCATAGCTCCACCCCAACTGCAGACACAAACCCCACCATGGCCAGCCTTCCATTAATGGTCTCTGGCGCTGGCCCTGAGAATGCGAACATGTCACCAAACTTCGTGCTGACCTGGCAAAACACAATAGAAATGACATTGAAAATGACCACATCATATGTATTTTACAAAGTGATTTGGAATCGTATAAGGTACTAGCAACGTCTATACAGCCCCTATGATGCACTCATACATGCATCATGTCCCATGATGTTGCAACAGTTTGAAAACTATATTTACGATTTTAAGACTACCGTTCAACGCCAGATAATTATTACGGACTCCATTACACTGTAGTTCAACGTCAGTTTTCGGTGTACTCTTGGTGGATTTCATCTACTTGTATGCATCCTCGACTCGTCTTATTTTGGTCGTGGGTTATTATGATTTATGAGAAAATAAAACCACACTGCATTAATGAGGATTAATGCATCATTTGATTTCGTTAAGGTCAATTAGGAGATTTTTTTTTTAAAGTATTGATATGGATTAGTATTGTATAAGGAAGAGAGGTCCACAGACCATAGATTGTGGTGGACGTATGATTCCATGTCATGTAGTATACATAAGTTTAAATCAATTTAGATTAATAAGTAATAGCAAAAATTAAAAGTTTAGATTATTTATTACATAAATTTTCTATTTTTAAAAAAATTATATATTAATTTAGAGTTACTAGAACAAGTTATTTTACGAAAGTAATTGTAACAAATAATATATATTTAATCCTTTTTATTCAAGAATGTATTCAATTTGAAATCGTACATTATTTGGACAATTATGATTTAAAATGGTAATTATTTAATATCAAATATAAAATTATAAAATTATTTTCATAACATTACTTTTTGTAATTATTAGTTATTTTAAAAGAAAAGGAACATAAAATTTAAAATGAATAATAAAAGACATATAAATAAAATATAAATTGCAAAATATAATATATAATATAGAGCATAAAGTTCAATTTTCAATTTTAAATCTAAAATTTTAGGTATTTACTTCAATAAAAAATATAGAATACAATAAATATAAAATTTAACAAAATATTTTTTCAATATATAGTTAAAGAGTATATTTTATATATAGTTTTAAAAAAATATTCATTAAAGTTAAGTTGTTTAATATATTTAATATAATATAGAGTGTAATTAAATATATATATATAAT
Source organism: Sequoia sempervirens (assembly GCA_007258455.2). Lineage (NCBI taxonomy): Eukaryota > Viridiplantae > Streptophyta > Pinopsida > Cupressales > Cupressaceae > Sequoia > Sequoia sempervirens. The sequence goes on along the minus strand of VDFB02256132.1, from coordinate 166,302,246 downwards.
TCCAACATAAACTAAAAATTTAATAGAACATGGCAACCATCACTTTTGAGAGGATGGCAAGTGGAGTGGAAAAAAATTTTGTAGGAGCCTAGTTTGGCAAGGCGAAGTAGCTCAGGGATGGAGGTCATGGTGAGCAGAGAAGGGATTCAAAGGTGAAAGCAGGGGAGGATGTTGATAAGTGAGCAAAGGAGGTCAAGCATGTGGTCCCAGAGGAGCAATTGCATGTGTAGGCAGTGAAGGAACCTTGGTGCCAAAATTCAAATTAAAAAAAGCTCAAAAAATGGAATCATGATGAGTAGCAGAGGAATGGTCAATTCTGGAATCCCATCAATTGGCTAAATTAGAGGCCCGGAAAGGATTATCCCCCCAGGAATAGGAATTGGAATGGTGGACTCAGTTCGGGGGACAAAGATGGCCCTTCTCAACCTAGGAGGGGTAATAGGGAATCCTTGGTGATTGGATCGAAATGGCTTTAGCCTTCAATCTTTTTTTTAGAGCAACAGGGTTTGATTGCAAGGTGGTATGGGAGAAACCTAAATTGGGATAGTCCCATTCATTGGTGGTAGGGTCGTTGGGGTGTGGAGATGAAATTAAAAGCATTGGTGAATGGTTTCTTTGTGGTAATCTGCCCAAGTATCAACATCAAAGACCAGATCTTAAAGGCATATGGCTAATGGAGGTCTTTGACTTCTACATTCACAAATGGGAAATAGGGTTTGACTCGTTGAAGCATCTATTGGAATAGTTGCAAGATTGGTATAATTTTCCAAACCTACCAATGGAGTTCTAACAGCCAACCATATTGGAACAAATTGGAAACCACCTTGGGAAGTTTGTATGTGTAGAAAAAAGAGTTCAGTCATATAAGATAACCGCATATGTTAGAATGCACATGTAGAAATAAAGCCCCGTGCTCCATTTTGGAAGGAAATCAAATTATACACAGATTGGGGAAAACTGATCCAACGTCTGATTTTAGGGCCACCCACGAAAAACTTGCTCTTGAACACTATTTGTTAGTGCTCTTTGGAGAAAGGGTTGCATGCTAATAAGGAAGATTAGGTGGCAAAGGACCCAGGCCCAAGTGGCACTACAATGGAGGCCTAGATAAAATAGGTCGACAATATGGAGGAAGCACCTATATGGTTTCCAAATGGGATGCCAATGGAGGACACAAACTTTTTTGAGAAGAATGGCAAAGAGGTTGATAATGAAGTAGCCGAATTGAAGGAATCTCCTCATCCAAACTTGGAGAACCAAGTGATTGGGGAGATTTTTTTGGCTAAAAGCTCTGATGCTGTGGATGTAATAGTTCCCAATGTCAAGGAAGATGACCTAGATTTGCTAATGGAGGTGGGTTTTGAACTCACTAAGTTGGAAAAAGTGGCAAAGGAAGGCACTCTAAATCTGGGAAATGAAGGGATCTATGAGGAGAAGGATGTCGAGAACCAAGATGAGGGGCTAGACCTGTGGGAGATGAATGGTTCAGAACTTCCTATAGTGTAGGAGTTTTCGAATTCAACACCCTCAATTGCTAAGGTGGATGGAGGTTTGGGCATCAACCAAAAAAATACTAGTAAGTTATCCCCATATTGTGGTGAAGCTAAGTGAAGAGGCAAGATTCCCAATAGAGAAAAATTAAAGTGGGATGGGGAGGCTTGTGGATTGTTGAAGATCAATGAGATGCTGAAAGTAGGGAAGGGTGAACCCCTTCCTAAATAGCCATGAGGATCATTACCTGGAATGTTAGGTTCTTAAATTCCCCTAACAAGCGATGCTTGATTAGGCATCAAATGAAATATTTTTACACTGGTACTTGTTTATTGTAGGAAACCAAATTAACAGAGATAGAGATGGAGTACTTTTGCAAAAATCTAAGAGGGTGGAATAGCTTTGGGGTGATTGTAGATGGTGCTTCAAGAGGGATCCTCACCTTGGTGACCTCAAACTGTGTGCAAAGAGGAACTGGCCTCGGCCAAGCTTTGGCTAACACATGCATTAATTTAAGAATCCTAACATCTATTTTGAATTTTGTTTTACTAAATGTCTATGGTCTTGTTACTTGCATTCAAACAAGGGAACTTTGGAGGGATTTAAGCAGAATTTGTTTAGATCCCACCTACGAATTATTTATTCTAGGTGATGATTTTAATGCTATTTTAAGGGACTCTGATAAGAATGGTGGGATAAGGAGGAAAATGAAATCTCAAATTGATTTTGATGGCTTTGTAGAAAATAACACTTTTCTTGAAATTGACACGAGTAATGGGCAGTTTACTTGGACCAACAAGCAGGTTGGGTTCAGTAGTATTGTGGAACAACTGGACATGTTTCTGTTCAAGGGGATTTGTGTCACTTCCCCTTTACTTTGGACGGAATAATTCTCCCTATTGCTAGATCAGATCATTTTTTGGTGTTGTTGGATATTATTGGTGAACGTGCCCCTATTAGGTGTCCTTTTAAGTTCAAGAATGTGTGGTTTTAGGATTCGCATTTTCTTGATCTCATCCAGCAATGGTGGTCTAGTTACAAGCCTAGGGGGTCGAAAATATTTAATCTTGTGGTAAAATTGAAATCAATTAAGCAACACCTCAAGCAATGGAATAAGGAATGTTTCAAAATCATTTTTGTGAAAAAGAGGGAAACAAAGGAGGCTCTGCACTCTTTTAATGAGGTTTTCATTAGTCAAGGAATGGATCTACACAGGTTTAATAAAGAGAAAGTGTTGATGAAAAAATTAAATGATTTGTTGGCAAAGGAAGAAATATTTTGGTGTCATAAATCACGAGAAGTGTGGTTGCAAGGTGGTGATAAGAACATAAAATTCTTCCATAACTCTACAAAATTGAGAAGAGAGATTAATAGGATTTCCTATATTAAAGGTTAGGATGGTAGTATGTTGGAAAGTGTCGAGGACATTAAGATTATCATGGTAGACTTCTTTCAGTAACTTCTTAATGAACCTGCAAGGTTACACTTACAAGACCAACAACTTTTTCTTAATAGTATCCCCTCCTTAATTTTGAAGGAACAAAATGATAGGCTATAGGCTAAATTCACATAATGTGGGATTAAGGAGGTGCTTTTTCAACTTCACCCAAAAAAAGCTCCAGGTCCTGACAGGTTCCCAACTAGATTTTTCAAAAAGTGTTGGAGCATTATTGTTCTAGAATTAGTCGATGCTATTGAAGATTCTAGAAATTTTGGGAAAGCCCTCAAGGAAATAAACAATACCTTCATTGCTCTCATTCTGAAGAAAGAAAAACTTGATTCTTTTGAGGATTTTTGACCCATCTCTCTTTGCATTACCATATACAAAGTCCTCAAAAATACAATTTCTAATAGGATAAAATGTTTACTATCAATGATCATCTCGAGGGAGAAAATTGACTTTTTTCTGGGAAGGCCAAGTTTTGATGGAGTTATTATTGCTTAAGAAGCAATTCACTCAATCCAAAAGATGAAGAGGGAGGCTATGTTGATCAATTTGGATATCAAGAAGGTGTGTGATAGAGTTAACTAGTGTTTTGTCTTCAAGGTCCTAGAAGCATTTGGTTTTCACAAGTAGTGGTTGAATTGGATTTTTGAATGGATAGCATGCCCAAGATTCAATGTTCTTCTCAACGGATCTTCAAAAGGTTTCTTTAATTTTTTGCAAGCGTTGAGGCAAGGGGACCCCCTCTCCCCTTTCTTTTTCATTATTATGGCATAGGCTCTTGGTTGGGCTTTTTTGAAAGCCAAACAAGCTGCCATCCTGGGAGGAGTGTAGATCATGCATGGAGTTTCTGAAGTCACACACCAACAATTTGCTAATGACAACATGATTTTTGGCATCTCCTTGGTAAAAGAGGCCAAGGGGTTCAAACAAATTCTTGATCGTTATTCTTAAGCATCTAGTCAGGAGGTAAGTCAAGCTAAATTTGAAGTTTTTTTCTTTACTACTAGCATTGTCAAGGAAGTGTGGATTCTTTGAATCTTGTAGTTCCAAAAAGGCCAACTTCTATACAAATATATGGGCCTCTTGTTGGCCAAAGGTGTCTAGCCAGGAAAAATCTAGGATGCAATGATAAAGAAGATCAAGTCGAAACTCCCTTCATGGAAAAATAAGTGGTTGTCTTGGGCTAGGAACCTCTAATCAACATAAAATTCTACTAATAAAATGGATGAAAATATGTGAACAAAAGGAAGTGGATGGGGGTAGGTGTGAAGAATATCCTTCTGCAAAACCAAGCCTTAGGGCTAAATTGGTTTGGGCAATTATACTAAACTAGAGTTGAAGTGGATCAGAATCCTAAGAGAAAGGTATCTTGAGGAAGGTGGTCATAGCATTTTCGTTGCAAGGGTGCTTCTAAAAGGTTCACATATCTATTACTTCCTCTATAGTTGTAGACACTTGATTATAGATCATCTTACTTGGGAAATTAAGGAGGGTCGGGATGCACTTTTTTGGGAGGACTCTTGGGAAAGCAAGAGAAAATTGGTGGAGAAAGTGGACTTAGCAAAGGTTATGAGAAACACCAAAAAAGCTTGGGGTAGTAAGGTGAGCAACTACATGGTGGTTTCTTGGGATTCCTTGGGCAACGGTGTACAATGAAGAGTTTTTACAGCTGATGGGTTCCTCAGATTGGGTTTTGCGGGATTGAAAAGATGGATTCTATGTAAACAAGTGAAGGAAACTGGTGATCACTCATTTTTGATGTACCCCATGGCACAACATTGTTGGTAATGGATTTGTGCAAAACTCTAGTGGCACATGGCTCTTCCTAATAATCTCTTGGAACTTTTGACAAGTTAGCTAAAAATTTGCAATAATGCATTCTTTTAAGGGCCTATGGATTGTAGGGCCTTCGCTAGTTGTTTTGGAACTCTGGAAGGAGTGAAATCATCAAATTTTCCAAGAGAAGGCGATGCCCAGGGCTACTTTTCTAAACAAAATTGAAGCAAGTATTGTAGAAACTATCAATGCCAGTTGGATACGCATCAGGGTACCAATACATCTTTCATAGTTTGGGATGCTACATGATGAGGAGAAATTGGAGTGATCTTTCTATCTTGTCATAGATTGGGGCAGGTAGGATAGCAACGCAAATAGTAAGAAGCAAAGTTGTTTGGAAACCTCCATAGGCTAGCTAGTTAAAAATGAATTTTGATGAGGCCTCTTGTGGGAATCCTAGAATTTCTAGGGCATGATGTATTGTTACAGATGAGTAGTCCAGGTGTCTTGGGAATATTGAAACTCCTCTCCCAAATGGCACTAATAATGCTACAGAAATGTAGGTCGTGATACTGGGTCTTTGCCTATGCAAAGAGTTAAAGACTGTAAAGAATTTAATTGTTAAAGGAGACTCGAACCTTGTCATAAATGCACTCAAGACTGGAGAAAGATGTCTTACTATAAATTGAATGCCAACTTAGAAATTTCCTTGGAAATTTTAGATGGTTTTGATGTGGTGATTATCAATCAAACATTGCAAGAAGGAAATATGGAGGCAAATTTTCTCTCCAATATAGGGGCAGATGAGATTACTTTCAAAGAAGTATCTTGTGGGTAGTAGGGTGAGTGACTTCCATGTAGATTGTGGCAAGTTTATTGATTGGGGAATGTGAAATGAGGTGGACAGGCATGGACTAATTAACTGAACTTCTTTGCATAGGTGTTAAGGCAGAGTGTGTCATTATGGCACCATCATTCTATGGTACCGTTGGTGCCTCGAGAGGTTGTGATCACTTCCCAAAACAATTGATATGACTACTCATCTGGTCCATATGTGTACTCAATCATTTGAGTGATGGCAGCATCAACATTTGTAAAGGTTCATGTGGTTGGCATGTTGATAGTTGCTTGCTTTGGGGCTAATACCCCATAGCCCTTGATTGCAAGGAGCACCAAAATGCCTTTTAGGAGATAACATACCAACATTTAAAATGCATTTTGTTGAATATTGACCTGTTCATAGTCGTGGTAGTAAAAATGTTGCTTGGCAAGAAGCATCTAGAGTAGAATGAGCTCTTTCATATGAATTCACAACTAGTTTTTGGCATCCATGCTAGATGACCGGGTTCCCAAGGTCAAAGCTAAAATTTTGATGGGCAAATTGTTCAAGAAGGAGTTGTTGGGTGGTTTGGAGGAGATTTTAAAGTTTTCCATTTCTAGAAAAGGTGCTCCACGCCCGTGTGATTTGGAATTGGTCAAGAAATTGGTCCAAAGGTTATTAGAATTTACCCCTTCCTCCTTGATTTGAAGGGGATGGCCCTTGTGTGACACAGAATGATTGTTTCAGTTGCAGTGAATTTCCTAAAGATCTTTCACCTGTCTGAGTTAGTGATCTTGAATGGGTGCAAGAGTGTGATGCCTTTGCAAAAGAAAATGGCTTTATGTAAATTTTGGATTTCTTGTGCTAGGCATTGAGCTTGGGGTTTTAGCTATCTCCTTAGTTTCCTTTTTGGGGGTCGTTTATTGGTGGTCAGGGGTGGCTCACAGTAGGTCTCATGTAAATTCTTATCTCTTATAATGTTAGTTGGTCTACTGATTATGGGAATTTTCCTAGGCTAGGCCTAGTGTCACATTTTGGTGATGGATGCATATGGCAGATAGCCATTTTTTATTTGTTCCACTAGGGTTCAGTTTGGGCAGTGGTTTTTGGTTTTTTGGTTCTGGGCTCAAATCCATTTCTTGCATACATAGATGCTTGTATACTTTTTTTCATATAAAAATAATATAATCTCTCTTAGGCAACAAAGAAAAATTAATATATATAAAATAAAATATAATTTAAAATTGTATAATAATATATAGAAAATAGAATTTATTTTAAAATATATAATTAAATTTAGAATATATAGTTAATTGTGAAATATATAATATATAATAAAAAAATAAGTAAAAAATGAAGCTTAATGTAAAAATAGTAATAAAATAATATATATTTAGTTTAAAATAAAAAATCAATTTAAATAAATTTAGTCATTAATAATATCTAGTCATTTATTACATAGTTTTGACTATATAATTGTGAAATATCACACCATTTATATTATGTATTTTTATAAACATATTGTAGATATGCTATTAAATGATTTATCTTTTCAATGCAATATATGGAGTTCAATTAAACATAAATAAAATATAAAATAATTAAAATGTGTATAGATTAATAATGTTAATATTGTTTGTAATATATTAAATATAATTTTTAGGTGCATATTAAATTAATATTACAAGTGTAATAATTTTTTTTAAATATATAATAACTTAATAATTTTTCTTTTAATTATTATTTTCGTTATCATCTATATTTCAATATATTTTGGCTTTACATATGGGTATGTGCATGATCATCATGGAAAAATTAGGCCCTTAAGTGGCAAAAAATTTAGAAAAATCAGAGTTAGGCAACTTGATGTAAAAATTTGAATAAGTTATCTATATTATTTCAAAAATATGTAGGAATAGAATTTGTAGCAAATTTAATGTAGTTTCTAAACAACTAGGTTTATTTTAAAAAAGAAAAAAATATATTTGGTGAAAATTTAAAATTTCAATGTAGTAGTACTTAAATTTCAGGGAAAAAATAAGTAGGTGTTTGTTTGACCACCCTAACCACAATAAAATGATAGTATTTTTTAGAATATTTTAGAAATAAGTAGAGGACTCGTGTCTAGATGTGATTCATATTTTTTGTAATTTTTTTCCAAGTAAATAATTAATTATAATTTTTTTATTACAAATTTTAAAAAATATAAAAACTTGTATGTTTGACCACCTTAACTTGGTCAAAACTTCATGAAATTCAATTTTATTTTTTTAATCCTATAGTATGAAAAGCATAGAATGTGACACATGTTTTATATTCAAAAAATGTGATACTGGTATTTGAAAGTTATAGATATTTTTCAATTAGCGTATTAATTAGGGCTTTAGTCGTAATTCAAATAGAAAATGAATAATAATTATTTATTAAATTCAAAGTAAAAAGTAATTTATATTGGTGGAAAGCTAAGAATCTCCTTTAAAAACCCTTTTCGTTTCATCAATTTTGGGTAAAAAAAAGTCATCAGCCACATACCCTACAAATACCCATCATATTGCAACTTTTTGGCCCATCATGATCATGCACATACCCATATAGTTTACTATATTTTCTAATACATTGATATTTCTATCATCTTAATCATTGTGCACCTTTTTAAAATACAATTACTAGGAATTATAATCAATCAAATTTAACTTTTGACTTACTTTTCCTTGGTGTTCATAGTTTGCTTTGAGCTTAAAAAAATATGTTAATGATTTGAATGACCTATCAAAAAAGGAGTATATCAAACATTGAGATGAAGTCATACAAAATAATTTACTAATATCAAAAGTATAAAAATATCTTTATATCCTAGATATTTTTTTCTTGTTTTGCACTTCTTGCCACTCCACACCATCCTCAATATTTTGCAATTTTATGGGAATATTAGTCTGTGATATAGCCTATGTTATGCTCACATCATCCAATATGGATGATCTCTTGCCACTATCTATTTATGAAACTACATGTTACTTAATTACCTAATAGAATCTTAAGTTTAAAATTATAGGACATATATCAATTTATGCAACTACATGTATCTTACTACAGTACCCCTCACTAATACATAGTTCTCTTAGAAAATTTGTGGTCAATAATAATAATAGCTTGAAACGATTTTTGGTTTGCTAGATGTAATTTGATTGGGATGGATTGTCTACCTTTGGATCCATACATGAATAAAGTTTGACTTAAATTATATATTCTCGTTATTATAATTTATATAAAGGCCATAAGTTAAATGGTCTAATTAGGGATTATCATGCCCTTAGGATAGAATAACATGATCATTCTAAGTTTTTGGATGTGGAGTGGGTTGTAGGTTAGGTAATATTTGTGCATTCATGGGAAAACATTCCCAACACATATGTAGGAGTGGAAGGAAAGATCAAGAGTGAAAATGTATCATATCAAACATCCATGTAGTGTGAATCATGTGTAATCTTATACTCTAAGGATTTAAGAAATTGTGAGCAACTAACATAAATATTTTTTATGGTCTTCACTTTATCTTCTAACAAATAATACATGTCAAATTGGTTGATGGATCTACATGAATAATTTGTAACAATAGTAATATCTTATCAGAAGCTAATGAAATTCCTACTATACTTTAATATGATTCAAGATCATACATTCCTAACTTGAAGAAATGGATTTATCCTTTCCATTATTATCTCTAGTACTTGATTTAAATTTTTCAAAGAAAGAGGCATGTTTTTCCACTTAGAAAAATATTTTCCACCTTTCATAGTCAAACCCGCTCCCTTTTTAGTACATTTTAGACTAATCTACAAGTGGATGGGCAACCAATTCATTCATTTATTTAGATGGTTATTTTTTCTCATTGTGTTTTCTTTGGGTACCTAATAATTCATACTTCATATTGGGTACACGGGTTTACCTTGTTTCTTGTTGATTTGAGCAATTCCACATGTGTAGTGTAGCAAAATGTATCTCTATACATTTTCACACTTGTTTGGGTACTCTTTGCTAAAATTGGGCTTCTTTATGCCTTATTTGGTCCTATTTTGCATCCACAAGACTTATTTAATGCATCTTTATGAGGATAATCCTGACACATATCTAATAACCAATTATTTAATTTAATGATTCTAGATTGTATGGACCAAATTTAGTGATTTGGAACTCATACGCCACCTTGGGTGTATGGGTCCCACCTAAGTTTTAGGGCCTAGTCCTAAATTTTGTATAGAACTTAACATTTCTTGAAATTTGTGTCTCAAGCCTAGGCTACTAGAACTCATACGCCCCAATTGGCATAAGAGTCCTACTTAGGTTGGACCTATTTTAAATTCAAATTCTTGGTAGGATTTTATTCTCCTAGATCTTATGTTGGCTTGTAGTGTTGCAATTTTAGGAAATTTGGCATAAACAAGTATAAATACAAGATTATTTCACATATTTTCTCTTAGCAATTTTCATGAGCGAGTGTGATATAGCAATTAAACTATTCAAGAATTCTAAAAAAATTGTGATCAAGATTGATTTAAGAGCATTCAAGAGTTGATTATCAAGCATTTAGGAGCTATATTCAAAATTCAAGCATCATATCAAATTCATCATATTTGTTTTTGAACTAACATTTGTTATGTAGGGTTTTGTGAATCAAGGAAGCATTCAAGTCAAGAACCATAACATACAATCAAGAATCAAGATCAACATTCATGCTAGCCATTTTATACAAGATTGTAGCTTTTGTTTTAAGGGTTTGGTGAGTTGGAACATTACATATTGTTCATTCATAATTCCTTCATTTTATTTGATTTCATTTCAAGGTTTGTTTACCAAAGAAGGGTTTGACCAAGGAAAACCCCTATCCACTAAAAAAAACATCATTTTCCCCTCTCTTTCATGTGTGATTTGCAGATTTAGGTTGAAGATCCAATGAAGAGCAAGATTGGAGAAAGTTTTCAAAGTTGCAATATTTCTTGCAAGATCATGAAAAGTCACCTATAGGTCATAATTTAGAGTTTTAAACTTAGAGATCAGAAGGGAGAAATGGTACAGAAGATCACTAGAGGATATTAGAGTTTCAGATCAACCCTCATATTGGGACTAAATCACCCTACTAGCATATGATTTCTAGTGTGCTTCAAAAGTCATATTTTTGAGATTTCAGACCTTATTTCAAGCATCTTCAGTTTTCCAGGTGCACCTTTGTTTATCTCTAGTTGGCTATTTTGATTTGAGTTCATTTTCTAGGTCATATAGTTAGGTTTTGCATGTTACTTTCATTTCTTGTCTTTCTAATCATTTGCTTAGTGGTGAACCCCCTTATTTTCTTTAATCACACCCTAGGAGACCTTATAGCAATTCCTTTCTCTCAATTGCAACATTAGATTGAGATCTTTAGGGTTTCCTCTAAATAACTAGAGTGAAATAGGAAGCATCCCACTTTTGTGCTTGCATTTGCGTGTTTCATCTCATAAAATGTGGAGGACCGTGCTATTTCCTTGGTTTCATTTTGATGAACCTAGCCTTTAAATGTACCTTATTTCTGATTTGGAGTGCATCATAGTCCTAGATCTAGCTTACATTAACTTTGCATTATATCTTGTATTATTTAATTTGTATTTAGGGTAGCTTCTAAATCTTGCATTAGTGAAAGTACATATAGGTTATGTTTCTGTATTTTGCATCATTGAATTTCATTTGATTTTGTAATTTCACATAGTCTAGACATTATACAAACCAAAAACCTTAGCTTTCACTCATATTTTGTTGAATTTAGTGTCAAAACCCTAATCTGGGACTCATACGGCCCTTTGGGTGATTTAGTCCTAGTATACTTGTTGTTTTATCTAACTTCAGGGAATTTTGTGTTGACTGTTTTTGAGTAGTTGCACCCTTCAAAAACCTTAACTGTGACACATACGCCCCTTTGGGTGATTTAGTCTCATGTCAGATGTGAAAATACATTTTATAGCATTAAAAACCTTACAGTATTTAGCTTTTGGATTCAACTGTGTAAGGTTTTTTGTCGACGTTTTGGATCACACACAATGATCCATCATCAAGAAGAGGAAAAAATAAAATGAGATTCTAGAAAAATTCTTAATAAAGGGTGAGGGGGAAGAGAAAAGTTTAAAAAACTAAGAAATCAATATAATAAGACCTTAAACAAATATACAAGCAAGACTTACAAGGAAATTAAAATAAAAAGAGAAAATAATAAAGACAAGATTAAAGTTTGAAAAGAAAGATGATAAAAAGAGAAAATAATAAAGACAAGAATAAAGTCTAAAAAGAAAGATGATACAAGTTTAAAGTCATCTTTCATTTTAGACTTTAATCTTGTCTTTATTATTTTTAGTTTTTATTTTCATTTCCTTGTAAGTCTTGCTTGTATATTTGTTTATGGTATTATTATATTGATTTCTTAGTTTTTTAGTCTTTTCTCTTCCCCCTCACCATTTCTTAAGACTTTTTCTGGCAATCTCATTTCATTTTTTCCTCTTCCTGATGATGGATCATGGTGTGTGATCTTAAACGTCAAAAAAAAAATTACATAGTTGAATCCAAAAGCTAAATACTGTAACTTCATGGACTGTGAAAAGATCATACCAACTATAAAAACCTTGTTTTTGTACTTTTTTTTGTTATCAAATATTTGTTTCAATTTACTAAGTCTCTATTTCATTCATTTCATTAGATCTAGCTTAATTTTATTTCATTTTGATTACATTTGTAAACATAAGAATTGTAATTGAAGCATATCATTTATTTTGTGTTCATTACATTTATCTTGCATTCATTGATTTTCCTTTGCATGAGCTTTACAACTTGGTGTCATATTTCTAATAATAAAGTGAGACATAGTTCGAGACTCTTCTCATCCCACAATAACACACTTGTTATGGATCCTAGGTTATCTAGCTCTTTCACTCATAGTGATGACACTAGTTCACTAGGTATGGACTATACCCTTAACAACTCTTTACCTTCAAGTAAATTGACAAGTGTTGAAACAATGGTTGCTAGTATTCCTCAAGAAAACATAATCCAAATCTATGAAGACTTAGCAAACCTACAACATCAAGTGAGTACTAAAAACATTTCTAGCATTGTTATTCCTACCATAGATAACATTCACTACATTATTGAAAGTGAAGGAGTAGAACTTGTGTGTAACCTAGCTTAAATTTTTGCAAACATCTTACCTCAATGACTTGCTATGCTTTACCTTCAAAAAATTTCCAAAGTCAAGGAGGAACTCAAATTCCTCCTCCCACAACCATTGCCTCTATTCCTACCTATACCCACCCTTAAGTTACAAAAAAAATGCAACCTACTACTAATGTCTTTCCTACCTTGGGTATTTCTACTAGCAATCCTAGTACCTTCATGGCATCACATGTCATGTCTCCTACCACTTTACCTCCCATAAAAATTCCATTCATTTCCCCCTCAAACACATAAACGCTTCCAAGATATTCACCTCCATCTCAAAACACAACTAATGATACCATCATAATTCAAATTTTGTAAAATATTTCATCCCTTCAAAAGAAAATTTCCACCATAAACCAAAATCAAAATGGCCAACCTACATACTATGTCAAAAGTGATCCCTTATCCTTGGAAATATTGAGAACACTGATACCACAAGGTATATATATTCCTAGATTTGAGAAATATGGGGGGAAAGGAGACCCTTCTAACCATGTTTCCTTTTACACTTCCTTATGTAGTAATTTTGTCCTTGAGGATAAGCTCTTGGCTAAGCCTTTCCCTAGGTCCTTGAAAGATACTGCTTTAGAATGGTTTTCCTCATTACCAAACAATTCAATTCATTCATTCAATGAACCAATTGAGGCCTTTATAAACCATTTCCAAGTGCACATGATTCCTAAGATGACCTTAAAGCTGATTTAATGAGATGTAAGAAAAAATATGATGAAAAGGTTACTATTCATTTCATGCTACCAATCGCTTTACTCCCAAATCGACATAAATATTCTCAATTCTCATCCTCAACGAATGTTCATTGAAAACTTGCAAACTAAGATACAAGATAAGCTTGTCATGATGAAGTTTTCTTCCTTCATACATTTGTGTACTACTCTTCATGATTATCAAAATTTTGTTAGTAGTCATGAAACAAAACCCACCTCTAGCCATCCTGAAAAGTCCGAATCTACAAACCAAAACAATTACCAAAATTTTAGGAAACAAAATAAAGGATTCCTTCAACTTAATCTCTCTCAACCAACTCAACATGTTGATATTCAAGTGGCTTCTATACAAAAGACAAGTCCTTTTACATTTGGGGATCCGGCTAGGAAATTTACTCCCTTACCTGATACCCTCCATAACACAATGTTACAACTTCCTCTAGAAAAAATATGATTACCTTGCCTCACGTTAAAAATCCTAATCCTAATAAGCCTTTACCTCCAAACTTTAGATTGGAATCCTATTGTCATTTTCATTGACAAAATGGACATGATACAAAACATTGTAAATATATTAAACATATTGTGTAAGACCTCATTTATTTTTGTTGACTTAAAATTGGAGGTGTTAGTGATCAAGTAAATAATTTTGTTTCCCCTCCTAACTAAAACTTGTAAATCTTTACCAACCATATGTCAAACCATAATATTTCATTTGTCAAAGCTAGTGAAAACAAGAAGAATGATGTCATGAATGTTGACACAGATGATGACAACATGGATACTATTGATCAAGGTCCTATGGATATGATTAAAAAAAGTCCTATGGATAGTATGGTCGAATTGATAAAAAAATTAACCTCATAAGGGTCAAACTAAAAGGCCTCTTGAAATTGTTTTCTCATCTAAGGATATAATTAGAAATGCACCTAATGGTTCTCTTTACATAGCTGACCAAATCAATGACAAGCCTACTAATGAGATATTAATTGATCCCATCTATGGAGAGAATGTGATCAATGAAGAATTCTTATTTGTGCATGAACTCTATCAAGAAACATATGATAAATTGAAAGAATGGATAAAAACACATAATAGTTTCACTTTCCCTACAATGGGATCAATCACCCTTTAAAAATTAGACTAAAAACATTAGATGTCTAATTCTCCATCATCTCAACATCAAATCAATTCTATACATGAAGCTTGGTTATCCATGGCTATGCTCCATGGAACATGTCCCATCAATTGTGCATTGATGCTTAAAGTTTCCCTTTGACAATGAAATCTTTATTATGCACCATAGTGGCTTTAATCATCTATCCTCTCATGGGAACTTTTCATTGGATTTCTTTTGGCTTGAGCCTTCTAAAACCTATTGAACCTTGAGAAGACTTATTTTTCAAATCCTATCAAAATTTTAAGGTGAAATGCATAGCAAAACTATCTGTTTGAAACATGCCTCAACTTGTGATTGAGCCACCTATCCTTGAAGAAACCATGATTGAACCTAAATACGTTCCAAATAATCAAGAAAAACCTAAGATAGACCCTTTTCCTATCTCCTACAAAATACCAAGAGACAACCAAAACAAACCTATCATGCCTTCTAAGATAAAACAAGTTTACAAAGCTAAAGAGAAAGTGGTTGAACAACCTCCTATGGTTCCTTTTGTTCCTCCTCTTAGGGAAGAAAAAAAACTACGGTTGATAGACTCACTCCTACACAAATGCAACTTGAAAACCGTACTAAAAGAAACAAAATGATAGAGAGAATAGGTGTAGACTTCGTGCTCTTGCTCAAAGGTTAAACAAAGAGAACAACAAAAAAATCAACATCCAAACTTGATTGAAGCAATACACAATGAGTCTTCCTCTTCATCACAACAAAAGGATCCTATATCTCAACCACAACAAGAGCTAAATCCTTCTTTAGATATTACCATTTGACCTCCCATTTTGATCAACTTAGATGATGATGGTGGGTGATCTCATAATAATGGTTTAGAATTTTTGGCCAAACTAGACACTGAAATAATTTTTTTAACTATATTGCACTTCTTTTTCCATCTCCCTTGAAAACAAGTTTTTTTCAAAAGTGACATTTTTTAAAAGTGACATTGTATAACACATAACTTTTTTTCCATGAAGAATAAAATTCTAATTCTTTTGAAACTCTGATATCTTGTGCTTCCACTTGGTTAGATAGCTTTTTATTGAATATTTTTTCTTTAATCAAGTTTTGAAGTCAAACCAATTACAATTCAAACATAGTGTGATCGTATGACACATAAATTTTTTGTATGTATCAAAATTCAAAAAAAAAATTCTTGGATCAAGGACTTCAATATCTGGTGCACTCATATTTTTCAATTTTTTTTATAATCTACTATTTTTCCACATGTGCATAATAGAGAGCTTGATTTTTGGTGAAAATCCTATGTTTAATAAAACTAAAAAAAAATACATAATAAAACCAAAACATATTAAAATTATAGTCATTGGATAGCTCGTTCTGAGGACTACTTGATTCTAGTTTGGTTTGTGAAGTCTCCTCCATTTTCATCCTCAACTCAAGATTTGAAGCGTAAAATCTAGACTTTCAAAGTGCCTAAGGGGGAGAATGAGGGCAAAGGGTGGTTCGAATGAACCCCGTTTTCTTTTGCATTTTGTTTTTTTTTTTTGGGTGGAAAATGTGGGCCCAATATTTAATGGGTTCACTCAAACCTATAAGTTCATTTGAACCCCTAAAACTATTTTTTTTGCATGGGGTAAATTTTTTCATGTTTTCCTCATCAAATTGTAAACCACTATTGTGGCTTCACCCTGGTGAGGTTTCTAAGATTGATGAAGAAGTGCATAATGAGTTGAATACATTATTTTCCTCTTCTATGAGCTTAAATGATAATTCTCCTAAGAAGAGTGTTGAACTTGGTGATTACTCTAGTTTGACACTTGCTATTGTCCCTTTGGCTAGTTTTTTTCCTTCCACATATGATGAACAAGATTGGGATTCAAATGACCTACTATAGGTTGACTCGCATGTACCTTACTAGTCTTGCCTTATTTCTCTTTTTCATGTTGCTTTTATGTGATTGCATGTGTGTAATGTGATCCCCTGTACCATTTTATTTGATGTATCTCTCTCTTCATGACATTCCTCTATGTGTACCTACACTCTTCTATATGTTGTGAAAATTTTATCATTTATTTATCTTGTGTTTTCCTTTTGGGGATGACACAAGGTGTCGAGACATTTAGATCGTTTCCATGTTTCACCCAAAAAAAATTCTTTGGTTTTTCTCTCTTTGTGTCACTCTTTCTATTCCATGAGTATTTGGGGAATTAGGACTATTTTGGGCTCTCTAAAAACATTGTAGCAAAGACATACTGACCCTGAATCCATAGATCCCTTGTGCGATTTTTGGAATTCATTTTGGGGGCACCCTCTCTTCATGATGTAGCTTCATTTGGAAAAATATGAATGAGTAGAGGGCTTTCCAAGTAAGCTCTCATGTCCTCATTTTTTTAGCATTTATCATTTGCTACTTTAAATTAATTGCTCACAACATGGTGTTTAGCAGTTTCTTTAAAGTGGGGACATACATTGGCATTATTAATCTTTTATAACTCATGTTTCATTGTGTAGTCTTCTTACTTCATGCGATGTCTCTTTCGCTTTGTAGTGACATTGGGTGTGATTTCCTTCAAGAGCACGATCTCTCTTAGTATATTATATTCCTCTTAGTGGTTTGATGTGACACACTGCATCCCCTAAGTTGTGAATCTTCTATTCTTTGATTGGTCCTCTCTTGGAGACATTAGGCATGATGTTCCATAAGTTAATACTTTACATGAACTAAGAAAAACTCCTTTGAATGTAACTTACACTACCTTTTTGAATTTACAATATCTATTATATGGCCACCTTGCATAACACACTTTTCTTGCTTAAAGAGCCATCTTGTCTGTTCATGGGTATCAAGCATATGAAGCTTTGCTTGACTCATGGATCTTGTTGTTCATGTTGTGTGGCACCTTATCAAAGTTATTAGGAGGTATAGCTTTGGTATGGTTACCGTATGGGAGCTAAATTTAGGCATGACCTTCCCATAGCCACTTGCTTGCTTGTGTGAGCACATACCAGCCACGTGCACATGTTTCTTGTTGGAGGCTCACCTAGTCGATGGACTGAGGTTCCACTAGCCCTTATGAGCATTTGTTTGGTTTGCATAGGGGAAATTTGTTCCAATTGTAAATGTTTTGGAAAAACAACTTAGATCTTATCCACATCATGCTAGAGAAATGGTCGAGGCTTGATCCACCCCTTTTATTTTCATTTTTTTCCTCCTTCGTGCCTTTGTCGGTGTGTGCTTACATATTGTTGTTGTTCCCTACATCATTTAAATGTGTTTTCTTTTGTTCCTATGTTGGTTTTCCATAGGATCTTGATCTTAGAGGAAAGTATGTGTAGGATCATGATGGGCCAAAAAGTTGCGATATGATGGGTATTTGTAGGGTATGTGGCTAACGACTTTTTTAACCCAAAATTGATGAAACAAAAAGGGTTTTTAAAGGAGATTCTCATATTTCCACCAATATAAATTATGTTTTACTTTGAATTTAATAAATAATTATTATTCATTTTCTATTTGAATTATGACTAAAATCTTGATTGATAGGTTGATTGAAAAACATATATATATCTCAAATAGTATCACATTTTTTGAATCCAAAACATGTGTCACATTCTATGTTTTGCATACGATAAGATTAAAAAGAAAAAAGAATTGAATTTCATGAAGTTTTGACTAAGTTAAGGTGGTCAGACATACGAGTTTTTATATTTTTTTAAAGTTGGAATAAAAAATTCATAGTTAATTATTTACTTGGAAAAAAATTACAAAAAAATATGCCTCACATTGGGACATGAGTCCTCTACTTATATCTAAAATCTTATAAAAAAATATTATCATTTTATTGTGGTTAGGGCAGTTAGACAGACACCTACTTCTTATTGTCTTCCCTGAAATTTAAGTACTACCGCATTGAAATTTCAAATTCTCATCAAATAGTAGTAGTTTAGAAACTACATTCAATTTTCTACAGATTCTATTTTTACATATTTTTGAAATAATATAAGTAACTTATTCAAAATTTTATGTCAAGTTGCCTAACTTTTATTTTTCTAAATTTTTTAGCACTTAAGAGCCTATTTTTACCATGATGATCCTACACATACCAGGATTGTGCAACCCTCTTGATCATAGTCATCCTATCTCACTAGCATTGGTACATTTGGACCCCTCTTGATTCGTGTTTTGTCTACCTTAGTGTGAGTTTGAAGAAAGTTTCTCCTATCACTAAAGTGGGGGCTAAATGTAGCATAGGAAAATGTATCGCTCTACATTTTTACACTTATTTGGGACCTCCCTACTAAAATTGGGCTTCTTTATGCCTTATTTGGTCCTATTATGCATCCACAAGCCTTATTTAATACATCTTTCTGAGGATAATCTTGACACATATCTAATAACTAGACATAATTTAGTCATTTTTTATTATATAGAACTTAAAATAGAACTTAACAGTTCTTGAAATTTGTCCCAAGCTTGGGCTACTAGGACTCATATTCCCCAAATGGCATATGAGTCCCACTTAGCTTGGAGTTCTATTTAAAATTCAAATTCTTTGTGAGATTTTATTCTCCTAGATATGATGTCGGTTTGTAGCATTGGAATTTTAGGAAATTTGGCATAAACAAGTATAAATACAAGGTTATTTCACATATTTTCTCTTAGCAATTTTCATGAGCAAGCGTGATCTAAAAATTAAAGTATTCAAGCACTATAGAAAATTTGTGATCAAGGGAAATTCAAGAGCATTCAAGAGTTGATTATCAAGCATTTGGGAGCTATATTAAAGATTCAATCATCATATCAAACTCATCATGCATCATATTTGTTTTCAATCTAACATTTGTGATGTAGGGTTTTATGATTCAAGCAATCATTCAAGTCAAGATCCATAGCATACAATCAAGAATCAAGATCTACATTCATGCTAGCCATTTTATAAAAGATTACGTCTTTTGTTTCAAAGGTTTGGTGAGTTGCAATGTTGCATATTGTTCATTCATCATTCCTTCATTCTATTTGATTTCATTTCAAAATTTGACTACTAAATTGAGGTTAGACCAAAGCAAACTCCTATCCAATTACAAAACATCATTTTTCCCTCTCTTTGATGTGTGATTTATAGATTTAGGTTGAAGATCCATTGAAAAGAAAGATTGGAGAAAGTTCTCAAAGTTGAAAAGTTGTCAAATTTGTCATCTTTCTTACAAGATCACATAAAATCACCTATAAGGAAAAATTCAAAGAGTTTCACACTCAAAGATCGAAAGGGAGAAAAGCTACAAAAGATCACTAGAGGATATTAGAGTTTCAGATCAACCCTAATACTGGGACTAAATCGCCCCTACTAGCATATGAGTCCCAATGTGCTTCAAAAGTCATAATTCTAGGATTGCAAACTTTAGTTCAAGCATCTTTAGTTTTCCAAGTGCACCTTTGTTTATCTCCAGTTTTCTATTATGATTTGAGTTCATTTTCTAGGTCATATAGTTAGGTTTTGCATGTTACTTTCATTTCTTGTCTCTCTAAGCCTTTGCTTAGTGGTGAACCCCCTTATTTTCTTTAATCACACCCTAGGAGACCTTATAGCAAATCCTTTCTCTCAATTAAAACATTAGATTGAAATCTTTAGGGTTTCCTTGAATAAACTAGAGTGAAATAGGAAGCACCCCGAAGCACCCCCCTTTTGTGCTTGTGTGTGTGATTTCCATCTCTTGAAAGGTGGAGCACCCTATTTCCTTGGTTTCAACATGGAAAACACCAAAGAGGAAAACCTTGAATCTATTGGAATTATTTAATCCTTAGTTAGAGGATTTTCTACCCCTTTGTCAGTTTTAGGGATTCCTTAAACTACCTCACATAAACCTGCAACTTACTTGACTTGCCAAAAATTAATATGGTATGTAAGTTTAAAATATGAATTTTGAGCAATCATTTTCATGAGGTGAAAACAACACAAGACAAAAAAGGAACACATTATCGTAAGTTGTTATGTAGAGTCAGTTTTGGGGATTGGAAGAACCTGCAACAACAGAAGAAGAAGAATGTTTAGCTAAGGAAAAAGAGACAACAATAGTGCACAAAAAGGAATGTTTATTAGATGCAGTAGATTAAAAATGGTAGCTACAACAACTTCAGTTTAGGTGTGTGTGCAACACCAAGTATTGGATAACAATCCAAATAGAATATGCTATATTTTTTATTGCTATATAGAGCACACACTTTGTATTTTTTGTAATTTTGGAAAGAAAATTAGGAATATATATATCTATTTTTTTTGTGTCATAAATTCTATTATCTCTATGAATTTTTTTCGTATTTTCTATTACCTCCATCATCTAGTAACAACAGTGATAGTGTATTGTGCAACGCCCCTACCTGCCAACATAATCTAATTTCGGTTGGTTAGTTTTTTTATTATTAGGCACTCCTATTTTTTTAAGTAGTTGTCGTTTTAAAAAAAAAATTATCTTGACACTTATGTTTTGATTCTTTTAGAAGAAAAATCCCCTACCACATCACTCTAATATTCCTTTGAATAAAATAGAGAATCTTAGGCATAGCATTGTATCTCACACTAGTTGGGAAGCCAACCACTTTGCCATGTAGAATTGAGAATCATGGATTCAATGCAAACATTCCCCACATTGTATAAACACATCAACCAAAACACATACTTATATTGAAAGCCAAATCCTCTTACCACATCAAAGAACCAAATGGATAAATTGAAATACCATTCCTTTGTCACATTATAGATGAATTTAAAATTTTAATTTAAAAAGAAATCTTGAACAATTAGAAGAAAAAATATGAGAAAATGATCACATCATCTAGAATAAGAAAGCAATGAGGACCTCAAATTGAGGAGGGTAATGAAGGCAAGGAGGATGATAAATGAATGTAGTATAATTAATGAACATCACACACTTTTACAATGCAAGAAAGAATAGGAGAAACTACTAGGATAAGGATTTGGATAGAAACCTTAAAAGAGTGCATGCAAATAATTATGTTACTCAATAGTAATAATCAATTTGGGTGTAAATGGTGAGACAAAATTGATACAAGGTAGTATATAGGAGAACTTTGACAAGGTATGAATCATTAAAGAACATAGTGTTAATATATGGCTTCACTTGCTTTACATAGGTTGTGACTCCTTTCTTTAAGTACTATGTGGGCCATGGACATAGTATTAACATACAACTTCACTTGCTTTACACAAGTTGTAACTTCCCTCTCTGAGTGCTACATGGGCTATGGATCTTTTAAATTGACTATGGGGCTATCATATGCACACCATTCTTTATATTTCTCAAACCTAGACTTTATAGGTTGGTGGTGTCTTTCATTTTTGCACTAGTATATTGGCTTTTATGCTTTGGTTTTCCTAAGCTCTATCCATATTAGGTTATTTCATTCATTCTTTTTGAACACTAGCCTTTAAGTTATCTCTACACGAGCCTCATATAAAATAGGCTAGTCAAAACACATCACTATGCAAGCCCCTAAACTCCTATATCGAGCTTCATATGATCTACCTGCATGGGGTATTTTACTTATTTGGATTGATTTGAACATATCACCCAACCAATATTAGGCACTATCTTCAAACTTGGAATCACGAGTATTTGAGACAATAATTCCTTGCATTGACATTAAATTATTTTTTATGGTGAAATTTGATTAAAAAAAAGAGAGAGAGAGAGAGAGAGAAACACTTTCTCTCTAGTTGCAACCTTCAAACATGCCCTAGTAGGAAAAAATTAAATTAACTAAAATTCTAAATTTTTGAAAAGTTTGAAAGATGCCAGCCAAAAATTAAGAGTAAACCAAAGATAGAAGGAAGAGATTTAAAACATTAAAAGATGAAGCTCAAGAGAAATACAAAGTTCAATAGGGTATGGCTCTAGAGTTTCTTATGACTCTTCTAGAGGAATTGTGCAAGCTTCACTCTGACTCCCTTCAGATGTCACAAATCTCAAACATAATAAAAATTTCAAGGCAATCAATCATCTCTAATTGATGTTGGTAATTTTGAATTTGAGACTTACAAAGCTCCAAATATTAATATTAATTTTAAATTTGAGGCTTACGAGCAATCTCAGATAACAATGAATAAATAACAGTGATAACAATGAATGTAAATAAGGGATTTAATAAATAATAGTGATAACAACCTCATAAAGTAGATTATACAATCAAATAAAGTATAGGAGAAACAAGGATTATACATGCAAAAAAAAGTAAGACCTAACTTCTTGGCGCAAAGTGAAGAAAGAGTCTAATCCACGTCATTATGAGTTAATTAGCATTATTATCTTTGGAACTTAAGCCCCAAAGGGTTTCTAGTTGTAGCAATCCAAGTTAGGTTAGTAGCTCACTCCAAATATATCACAATACCTCTTGTAGAAACCTATGGGATCCTCCATCTTGGCGTTGGATCCTTTTCCACATTCCTCCTCTCCACTGATTATATTGGTGGTCATTTCGTATCCAAAAACTCTTCTTGTAGCACTATAGCTTCCCAATACATCCATCTGCTCATCATGATGTCATGGCATGACAGTTTGGGAGACTACGTAGTCATCCAAAACTAGATAGCTATCTTAAATGAGATTGTGAGGTCTTGAGCAACAATATTTGGGTCATTCGTTTTAGATGCAAAAATTAAATTTCTAGCTAAACCAGGGATGTGTAAAATTTTACCTCCCCTTAGTCTACAATCTTTGTGTACTATTATCCTCAAGGAAAACTTCCCTACCATCATAAGTTTAATATGCTAAAATTTATTCCTTATGAGGAGTCATGTGGTAGGATGCACCTAAATCTATTAACCAAAAGTCATAATAATTCATATTAGCAAAAATAATAAAAGCATCAGAAGCTTCATTATCAAATAATATATCTGTCAAGAAATCATCATTCTTATTTTTTAATGAGACTCTTATTTTAGTATATATCTCTTATTCTATTCCATAATTTATATGCAATAGTTTTATTAGACACATTTAATGGAACAAAACATTAAATAAACACAAACGAATAGTGTCATGATCCTTTTTATCTAATTTAATCCAATCTACATCTGACACACTATCTAGTTTCTTCTCTTTATTAACAAAAATTCATTAATCTCTTTCTTCTAAGAGGTCCTCTATCTTTAGCTTCCAAAACTCATACCTAATAATGTTGAACTTTTCAATTTCCAACCGAGATGAGCTAACCATTATCTTTTATTACACTGAATCTGAAACAAAACACAACACATTCCCACTATGGAAAAATACCCAATCAAACACTCCAAGAAAGACATCCCCTTCTCTAATCAAGCCAACTTGACTTTGATACCAAATATTGAAAATCGAAATAAACTTTCTAGTGAAAACATGTAGATATTTTATGTATCCAAATAAATAGATGGGAATAAATCATAGATGAAAATAGATTACAAAATAAATACAAATCATAACTCAAGAATTACATGGAGAAACCTTTACAAGAAAAAACTCCACACCCAAAGATATCCAAGACATGTATTAATCCTTCAAATGAGTTACATCAATACAACTCTCTCTCAATCATTGCAACACTTCATTGCTTGAACATGTAAATTTATTTGTTTATCCTTCAACTCAAGCACTAAATATATAGGCATGAGAGAAACCACAAATCACAACTGGTTCCTAAAACTATTTAGGCATAAATCACAAAAATAAGAAACTTCCTCTTTCAACTCATGCATTTATCCATCTTTAAGTAATGTGCTAATGCAAAATAAAAATCTTCCTTATCTTCTCCAAACTTACATTTGACTTCCCCTTTCTTCATTCTTTTCTTAACATGACAACTCAAAAACTCTTTTAATTTATCCTAACATTTAACAACTTTTATGACAACTAAAAAATAATTACAAATTATCATTTAATAATTAAATTTGACACATTTACTCAACATATGGAGATGGAGCAGTGATAGAGTAATATAACTTTCCTTTACGGACATACCGTTTCCCTAGTATTGTCTTGCCCTTCAACCAATGCCACTCTCTTAATTCTTCGGGCACGCTCATATCATTCAAGGACTTGAAGCTTACATGTTTAGAGCGTTCTAGAGAAAAATCAAGATCTTCATAAGAAGACGAACGTGCCATTTGTTGTTTTACTACTCCATCCATCGTCGCATGAAATGTAGAACATCGAATGACAGAAGATTGACGATGTTGAACCTTCTCTTTCGCATAAGATTGAAGATGTTGAACCGTCTTTTTCAACTTCCCGTACTTAGAGTACCAACTTATTTTGATTTCCTCTAATTGTTGGAACTCACACATGCTTGGAAGGCATTGCATATTGTCGTTATAGGCTAGATGGAATACTTGTAATTCATGGCAACCACTAATATCAGGAGGATCTTGAACGCTCCGGCAATCATATAAACTTAAGTTCTTTAACTTCCTCAGTCCTGAGAAGCTGGGAAACCTTTCTAAATATATTAGTTTGAAAAAGTAGACACTCTCCAACAAGACGCAACATGTAAGATCCGGTGGGTCCCTTATACCACACCTGCCAAGTCTGAGCACAGTCAAATTTGATAAACGTCCGAAACTTGGAAGTTCCTTCAGACACTCCATATTCCATAGTTGAAGATTTTTCAATTCGTAACAAGACTCTAATCTTTTGGTTGCCGAGGTAGCTGCTGATGAAACGAACAATTCTAGTGTCTTTAAAGCACTTGGCACATCTATATCTGGGCATGCCATAACTGCATCACATTCCCATAATACAATTTTGGATAGTTTCTTACATCCAGCGAGGAGCGGTGGGGAAGCCATCTGGCAGCAACTGTTGAGGACAATACTTTGAAGCTCCACGCATCCTGTACAGTCGAGGGACCCCTTCACTTTATCACATACTCTAAATTCCACTTTCTCCAAATGCGGCAAACCATTTAACCTGGGGAACTCCAGGATGGATGGGCAGCAAACATTTATCTCTCTCAGAGAAACACAACCGGTAAGATCTCCCAGCTGATTGAGCACCTGCTTGACTGCAATGTCGATCTCAAGATGTTGTAAACCTTGGAAGCTGCTTAGCTCAGGAAGTTTAAACAATGGATTTACCTCGCTTATCTGAAGCCACGCTAGCTGTCGGATTTTTTCCGTACCTTCAATTACTTCCAGGTCATTGCATTTGTGTAATGTGATACTTCTGAGACGACTCATTCCACCCAAGTCAAGCTCTTTCACATTCTTCACACCTACGAGCTGAAGCGCCAATAGATTTTGAAGGTCCTGGATGGCGATCTCGGATGGTCTTCGATGGATGCACTGCTCCAACTTAGCCAATTCAAACCCTGCATTGCCTTCTGATGATATTAACCCACGTGTACTACGTGGGTCACCCTTCCACCACAGCCATCTCCCCATTTCATTTGCTTTACTTTGAGCGAATTCAATATATAGGTCGTGTATACGAATTTGGGGTCCAAAATCTTCAACAAAAGCCTTCTTACATAGATCCTCAACCTGAAACCACATATAAATCAAGCTTTCAACGGTTTCTCAAGTAAAACACCCAAAACACAAACTATAAAGGTTTGAAAGAAAAATATTCAAACTCACTGCCATCTCAATAAACGAGATTTCTTTGTTGCAATTTATTGCCAGCCACTCAGTGACTTTGTGGGGAGAGATATTGGGCGGCATATATACGGTAAGAAGCATGAATATGGTGCGATATTCGAGACACAGGTTATCAAAAGCTTTGCGCAGCACATCCAACAGCTCATTCAAACCATACCCGGATCGGTCTACCCAGTCTTCTATCTCAGCAACCCACTTTGACAAATGCGAACCGTATTTACTGAAGAGGTGGCCGCCAAAAGCTTTTAGGGCTAACGGATGAAATGTTCGACCTCTCCGACTAACCTCTTTGAACGAACACCGGTTTGCACACTTCACAGCGAAAGCTTTGTCCTCTTTCCCCAGAGTTGACTCTTGTACAGATGTCCTTTCTAACAATAGGCGTATGGCCTCTTCCTTTTCAAGGCTTGGGACGCGCATGCATGACTGCCTGTCAATTTTGAAATGCTTTACTATAAGATCTACGCTTCGTGCGCTCAAAAGGATGCAGCTGCTTTTCCAGAAGTCTGCTTCAACATAATATGTCACTTCGTCTATGCTTTCTTCAGTGATATTGTCGAGAACCAACAATACTCTTTGGCCCTTCACTTTTCTATAAAACTCAACTTTTGCCTGTACGTTATATTAGAAAATGCAGAATGCTTAGACATCTTGTTCGCGAGTCTTTGTTTAGAGTCGTTTACATAACATTGGAGCTGTAAAGAAAATTCTGTATGGGAAGGGACAACATACTGTAAACATATGAAATTGGTCACCTGATCTTTGTTTGTCAGTGTTTGGAGATGCGATTGAGGGCAGTGAGTGAGATACTGCAGGGCAAGTTTGATTCTTTCTAGTAAATCGCCTGTAGAAAATTCCAGATGGCATACTTTACCTTCAAAATCCCTCAATTTGAAGTTACAGAAAGCCTTGCCAAGTGTACTTTTCCCATGCCCTGGTATTCCATACAATCCTGCAATTCGGAATCTCTCTGTTTTGGGATGAACAATGTTGAAAAGATGTGCAACCTCCTGCAACCAATGAAGATAATTAATACATGAGCTTATGCGTTTAAGCGTGACAAAAGCAAGAAAAGGCAGTGAGGTGTTTTCACCTGACACATTCGTACTTGTCCTTGCATATGGGGGACATGATACCTTGGTGAGGGCGTTGGAAGTAATTGCCAGATTCCTTTTACAATGTCGTCTCTGAATTTCACTTCATCATCACCTTCACTGAACTTCAACCCATTATTTCGCCGTATTGCATTCAAAGCGTGGTGCCATTCCGCTCGTCTTTCCCCGGAAATTCCCAACTGTTTCCACTTTTCGTTGTCTGGCGTAATGTTTTTAAGAACATCCGGTGAAATCAGGAAGAACAAAGGTAAAATTTTGAGGGTGGGATTTTTACCGGTTATGTCCCTCGCTTCCACGAAAGCCGCGAGTTCCAGCATTGGCCACTTTGTTTCGAGGAAATCTTTAGAGAGAAGCAATACTGCTGCTTTGCTTGTGTTAGCGGCTTCAAATATACGAGAGGGGAAATCTTCACCCACTGGCAAACTTTCATGATCTTGATCAAAGAAGCAGGACACTCCCTGGTTTGTCAGGTCTCTGTATAGCTGCCTAATAAAATTTTTCTGCTTACCGCTGTGACTGAGAAATACATCTTTACCCAAGAACTTATGTCCTTGATCACTGTTTATTGAAATAGCGAGTGAGTTTTGAAATTGGATTCATATGGCGGACAGAGACAGAAACGTTCAAATAAAATGTATCTCACCTGCGGATCGGTTTGTTGGGATGCGAAGAATCTTGTGTGATTAAATTTATAGCGTCCCCGGTCGAACACGGAGCTTGAGATCGTTCACCGCTACTTAATTTCTTCAATTGAGTGGTGTGGGTCTGATCCATTGGTAATATTTCTTCACACAATATATGAGAGCGATATCATGAGCATTCATGGATAAAACGCTAGTGAACAAAATAATTTCGTGTATATATATAGAGATATCTGTCCGCTATTTAATTATAGTGCATCCCTAGATCATACAATATTTTCTTTAATCTAATATTTATATGAATTTTAAGGAATTCAAAAGAAAGCCTTACAAAAATTCCAATATGCAAAAAGTTTAAGTGGCCCATTTATTGGTGTATTGCTGCTCCAAGGTTTGCTTGCACCAACTTATTAGAAGACTTCACTCTGCCTTCCACCAAGAACCTGACAACTTATAGGCCCTGTTTTGACTTAGATCATTAACTAAGCCTTGCTTTAACTCTGTTACAAGAGTTTCAATCCTTGTGCTTAACCTTAGAAGATTTAACACCATTTAAACTTATAGTCAATCTCCTACACCTAGAAGGATCTAAGTGCCAACTTTATCATCTTGCTTGAACTGATTGCAGGGGTGTTGGGAGCTCTGTTTCCTTGCATTTCACATTCAATTGAATGCATCTTGGAGGTTCTTTAGCTTTCAATTTACCCGATCTCAAGATTTTGCCTTTGAAGAGACCTAATCCTTGTAGCCCTTACCAGTCACTTTTCTACCTTTTTCTCTTAAACCTGTCAAACAACCTACCAATTAAATGGAAATTCCTAACACCCTTTTCAGTCCTTTAAAACATTTAAAAGGTTTCAGAACCTCTGTATCATCCGTACAGTGGATTCCTACTTTCAAGGGCAAATAGGCTAATCAGGCCTAATTCCTAGGGTTTCAAGAATTCCTTGCTAATTTCTCACACCAGTGGATTGTTCAAGCCTCAATCCTTTGTGTTTGGTCATATCCCACCTGGAAGTGTACATTTTCCGTACAGTGGTCCCTTCCCCTGCCTAAGTTCTTCACTTTTCTCAATCAAACTCCTAACCGGGCAGTCCTAGCTCACCTAGGGTTTGGGTTTACAAATACTTGCTTGGCTTTTTAGAACTCCTACTTCTAAATATGTACAAAAGGCTGGCTCCCCTATCATTTCCATCCAATCTCTGGGAAACCCCGTGGTTAGATTTCATGGGGGAGCCATTTAAAAACTTGACTGCTCAAAACAAAGATACAAACCCTCTAGAAGCTAACTTATGAATTCAAAACAACTCTACTCTAAGCACCCTGAACACAGAAGGAAAGAGACTCAAAACTATTCTAAGAACACCAATACAATGCTAAATCAGAATATACAACGCCTTTGTTAACTCTGTTTCTCAAGGCACACGGGTAAACACAAAAAAATGCAAAAACTTCTTATTCACACAAAGCCAAAACTTGATTACAATGCTTTCAACTGCTCTCTACGAGCCACCACACCTATTTTGAAGCCTTTACCATGTTTCAAGGGAAATTGCTTGACTCCACATCCCTGATTTCAAGGGGATTCTAATCCAACTAAGTTGCATGCAATCACACAAAAATGTTGCCATGCAATTTTACAACTTTTGCAACTTCCATCATTGTGTCATGATCCTAAATCTTAGGACCTCTAACACCTTGATCTCGAGCCAACAACTCCCTTAACTATCCCTTGGCATCTTTTAACAATGACCATGTGTTTAGAACACATTTAATGCCCTATATTCCAGCATAAGCTGTCCAAAGCTAAATAAAGCAAAATTTAACAACAATGAGTAATTCAAGATGACTTTAGTCCTAATGACTAACTCATCACACACAAAAAAGACCTTCTAAGGTCCAAATTAAGCACACTAACACCCTGACTTGGCTAAGGTCAGGTACAAGCCAAAACTGATGACAAACAAACTGGAGTTTAGCCTAGGTGCTCCTGCACCATCCTCGCCAAAACAAAACATTTCAATCCACCCTTGGATTGAGCAAGTTCAGATCAATGCCCAACTTTTTGAACTCTGCCTCCTTGATCCACACTACATCTGCATCAGGTTATCCATGCCTCTTAATCAGATGTTCTTTATATTCTTTGGTCCTAGTCCTGTTGTAGACCCTGGTATCCAATATATTGTGAGCTTGCTTGACTGTAGTGGAGGGAAGTTTGAGTTCTTCCACATCTTGGATGACTTCATGAAGGGTCTGATCCATGCTTGGTGGTGGTCCTCTGTAATGGACTAGATCTGCAATATTAAAAACAGGGGACAATCCATTCTCATCTGGTAGCTGCACCTTGAAAGCATTGTCTCCATATTTCTCCAAGATAGGACAGGGACCTATCCTCTTCATTTGCAACTTATGAGGAACTCCTTTCTGCAGTCTAGACTTGTTCAAATGCACCATTACTAAATCTCCAACATTGAATTGGAATTCTTTCCTATGCTCATCCACCTTAGTCTTATACTTCATGGTATTTTCTGCCAATGTTTTTCTGACTGTCTCATGAATCTCCTGCATTGCATAAGCAAAATCATCAGCATATCCACTTCCCTTGACTCCATCCTTCAACTCTCTCAGCTCATAAACACCTCTAGGATGTAGACCATAAACAATTTCAAAGGGCCTCTTCCCTGTTGATCTGTTGACAGTATCATTATAGGCATATTCAGCTTGCCCAATCAATTGATCCCATAGTTGACCATACTCCTTGGTCAAGCATCTTAAAAGATTCCCAAGAGTTCTATTTACAACTTCGGTCTAACCATCAGTTTGGGGATGGTATGCAGATCCAAAGGATAAATTAGTGCCCATTCATTGCCAAAGAGTCTTCAAAAAATGACTCATAAACATAGTATCTCTATCTGATACAATGTTGATTGGTAATCCATGAATCCTTACTATCTCTTCGAAGAAAAGAGAGGCTATTTGACTGGCATCATTGGTTGTTTTACATGGCACAAAGTGAGCCATTTTGTTGAATCTGTCTACAACAACATAAACACTTCCCATGCCTTGCCTTGTCTTGGGTAACCCAACTACAAAGTCCATACTCAAGCATTCCCATGGCCTAGTAGGGACAGGCAGTGGTTGGTATAGGCCTACATTTGAAGAAGTACCCTTGGCCTTTTGACACACCATACAACTCTCCACATACCTCCTAACATCTAGGTTCATCCTTGGCCAATAGTAAAACCTTTGGACAAGTTCTTGAGTCTTGGTGATCCCAAAATGACCACTCAATGCACCATTATGCTTTTCTTGTACAAGTTCTCTCCAATAGTACCTCTAGGAACACATAGTTGATTCCCTTTAAACAAGAGATCACTTTGAAAAGTATATTCAGAATATTTGCTATGAAAATGATTCTTGTATTTAGCACATACCTTATAAATATATGCAAAATCTTCATCATCTGCATATAGATCCTTGAAAAGATCTATCCACATGCTCTTCAACTGAATTTCTTGAATTGTGAGGACTCTTCTGCTCAAGGCATCTGCCACCTTATTGAGAGCTCCTTTCTTGTGCTTAATATTGAAGGTGTAAGCTTGCAAGTACTCCACCCATTTCATGTGCCTGTGACTCACCTTCTCTTGTGAATTCAGGAAAATGAGTGCTTGGTTGTCTGAATACACTATGAATTCCTTGGGAAGCGAGTAGTGCCTCCACTTCCTTAGAGCTTGGACCAATGCATACATCTCAAGGTCATAAGAAGAATACTTCTTCTTGGCTTCACTTAAATTCTCTGAATGAAAGGCCACCGGTCTGCCCTCTTGACTGAGAACAGCTCCAATAGCTACATTGCTTGCATCACATTCAATGGTGAATAGCTTCTCAAAACTTGGTAACACCAAAACAGGTTGGGTAGCTATCTTTTCCTTTAGCAACTCAAAACTTTTGTTAGCTTGCTCATTCCATACAAACTTAGTCTTCATTCCTCCTTTTATGGTATCCAACATAGGAGCACAAATAGCACTACACTGTCTTATGAATTTCCTATAGTATTGAGCAAGACCATGGAAGCTTCTTACCTCTGTTGCTATCTTTGGAGTAGGCCAATTAAGGATGGCTTCCACTTTGCTGCTGTCCATCTTCAAGTTGCCATGTGATAGCACAAATCCAAGGTACACCAGCTCTGTTTTGATGAACTCACACTTTTCCATATTGATCATCAGCTTCTCCTCCTGCAGCCTCTTGAAAATCAACTCTATCTGTTGGAGGTGTTCTTCTCTTGTTCTGCTATAGATTAGTATATCATCAAGATACACTACTACAAATTTGCCAATGCAGTCTTTGAGGATTTCATTCATAAGTCTCATGAATGTGGAGGGGGCATTAGACAGTCCAAATGGCATAACTAGCCACTCATAGAGACCCTCAATGGTTTTGAAAGCTGTTTTTCACACATCTCCCTCATGTATCCTAATTTGGTGATAACCACTCTTTAAATCTATCTTGGTATAGTACCTAGCTTCACCTAAACAATCCATGAGATCTTCAATCCTAGGGATAGGGAGCCTATACTTGATGGTTATCTTGTTTATTTCCCTAGAATCAATACAAAGCCTCCATTCTCCTCCCTTTTTAGGTGCTAAGACAGTGGGAACTGCACATGGACTGATGCTTTTCCTAATGAGACCTTGGTTGAGAAGTTCTTGAATCTTCCTAGCTATTTCCTCATTTTGTTGAGGTGTCATCTTGTAAGCTGCTTTGTTTGGTAGGGTAGCTCCTGGTATCAAGTCTATCCTATGACTTATGGATCTCTTAGGGGGTAATGTTGCTGGTTGACCACTACTTACAATACCTTCATAGGTCTGCAACAATTTCTGTATCTCCTTGGGTAACTCTTGCTTTTCAGCTGCTTTCTCTTTGCTCACCTCTCTTGGCTTGATCATCACTGCATAGCCAACTCCTTCTCCTTCTTCCAAGGCTTCCAAGAACTCTTTTTCACCCACCATGAGCAGTTTAGGACCTGTTGTCTGCACCTCTGTATCTTCTAGCAAAGACTGAATTTTGAAGGTTACCTTGTCTTTCTTGAAAGTGTAGGAATTCTTTGCTCCATCATGCACAGCTTGGCGGTCAAATTGCCATGGTCTACCTAGGAGCAAGTGACATGCATCCATAGGTAGCACATCACACAAAACTTTGTCCTTGTACCTACCAATTGAGAACTCCACCCATGCTTGTTCATTCACCAAGACATGTTGACCTTTATTGAGCCAAGGGACCTTGTAAGGATTGTTGTGGGGTATCCTTGTCAACTTCAGCTTGCCGACTGCCTCCTTTGACACAATATTGTCAGTAGAACCTGAGTCAATGATGACTCTACACACTTTCCCCATCATCTTGCACTTTATCCTAAACAAGGACCTCCTTTGGCTTGGTTCTTCTTTCACCGGTTTCTTGATCAAAGTTCTCCTCATCATGATGTTCTCACCTTCTTCTGAATTCAATGGCACTTCAAGATGCTTATCTGTTGCAGCTGTCTCATCATGAACCAGGTTGGTTCTCTTGTCACCTCCATGAGCAGTACTACCTTTCTCTGGACGTCTACAGGACGGGTGTCCCAATTGATTGCAGTGGTAGCATTTCATATTGGTAAAGTAGTTACCTCTTCCTTGTCCACCACTTCTTCCTTTGGAGCTGGAGCCTCTTCCTCTACCACCTCTACTGGAGCTTCCTTCTTGCTGTTCAGAGTATCTGACTTCTCTTTGGGCTCTTGGTTCTGAACTTCTTCCACCATAAACCCCTCTTTGTCCTTTGTTGTCTTTCCCTTTACCTCTACTTTTGGGGTTTTGCTCTTGCTTCCTTTTGCCTTTCTCCTCTATCTTCAAAGCCATTTGATAGCATTGGTGGACTGTTTTGAAGTTCACTAGGCTCATGTCTTCTTGAATAGACCATTTAAGCCCATTTAAGTACCTTGCTAGCTTGATGCTTTCATCTTCAACCACCTTTGATCTGAGGCATAATTTTTGAAACTCCTCAGTGTATGTTTGGACATCCATATCCTTTTGCCTAAGATTGTGTCTTCTCCTATGCAACTGAACTTCATAATCATCAGGTAGATAGGTCTGCCTTATCTTAGTTACCATTCCTCTCCATGAACTATGGGACCTTTGCCTTCTTTATCTCTTTCAGCTTGTACAAATTTCCACCATGTGAGAGCTGCTCCTCTCAAACTTGACTTGGCCACTTTACCTTTTGGGCCTCTGTTATACCATCACATTCAAAGTGATTTTCTATGCTCTCAATCCAATCCACAACTGAATCGTATCCATTTTATCCACCGAATAGTGCACCCTTCCAAAGCTTTGCCACTTAAGCGTCTTAATGCCTTCAAGAAGGGCCTTTAGCAATAGTCGCTTTGAGCTTCCTCCTCCAAGTCCCTTCTCTCTTTTTCCTTTTGCTTCCGCTTCTCCTTTCCCCCGGTTTCTATCTTATCCTTCACTTTATCTGCTGTCTCATGGACTTCATCCAAGAGCTTCTCCACTTGAGACAACCTTTCTCTTAGTAGCCGGTTGTCTTCCTCTTGCTCTTCTACTTTTTTAGCTAACTCTGCATTAGTCACCATGGTTCTTTCCTCTGGTGTGTTCTCTCCTACTGACTCAGTGGGCTGCAACATCAATCACAAGCCTTGAATCAAATGTTGCTCTGATACCAATATGGTGTATTGCTGCTCCAAGGTTTGCTTGCACCAACTTATTAGAATACTTCACTCTGCCTTCCACCAAGAACCTGACAACTTCTAGGCCCTGTTTTGACTTAGATCATTAACTAAGCCTTCCTTTAACTCTGTTACAAGAGTTTCAATCCTTGTGCTTAACCTTAGAGGATTTAACACCATTTAAACTTATAGTCAATCTCCTACACATAGAAGGATCTAAGTGCCAACTTTATCATCTTGCTTGAACTGATTGCAAGGGTGTTGGGAGCTCTGTTTCCTTGCATTTCACATTCAATTGAATCCATCTTGGAGGTTCTTTAGCTCTCAATTTACCTGATCTCAAGATTTTGCCTTTGAAGAGACCTAATCCTTGTAGCCCTTACCAGTCACTTTTCTACCTTTTTCTCTTAAACTTGTCAAAAAACCTACCAATTCAATGGCACTTCCTGACACCCTTTTCAGTCCTTTAAAACATTTAAAAGGTTTCAGACCTTTGTATCATCGTTACAGTGTATTCCTACTTTCAAGGACAAATAGGCTAATTAGGCCTAATTCCTAGGGTTTCAAGAATTCCTTGCTAATTTCTCACACCAGTGGATTGTTCAAGCCTCAATCCTTTGTGTTTGGTAATATACCACCTGGAAGTGTACTTTTTCCGTACAGTGGTCCCTTCCCCTGCCTAAGTTCTTCACTTTTCTCAATCAAACTCCTAACCGGGCAGTCCTAGCTCGCCTAGGGTTTGAGTTTACAAATACTTGCTTGGCTTTTTAGAACTCCTACTTCTAAATATGTACAAAAGGATGGCTCCCCTATCATTTCCATCCAATCTCTGGGAAACCCCGTGGTTAGATTTCATGGGGGAGCCATTTAAAATCTTGACTGCTCAAAACAGAGATACAAACCCTCTAGAAGATAACTTATGAATTCAAAACAACAACTCTACTCTAAGCAACCTGAACACAGAAGGAAAGAGACTCAAAACTATTCTAAGAACACCAATACAATGTTAAATCAGAATATACAACACCTTTGTTAACTCTGTTTCTCAAGGAACACGGGTAAACACAGAAAAATGCAAAAACTTCTTATTCACACAAAGCCAAAACTTGATTACAATGCTTTCAACTGCTCTCTACGAGCCACCACACCTATTTTGAAGCCTTTACCATGTTTCAAGGGAAATTGCTCGACTCCACATCCCTGATTTCAAGGGGATTCCAATCCAACTAGGTTGCATGCAATCACACAAAAATGTTGCCATGCAATTTTACAACTTTTGCAACTTCCATCATTGTGTCATGATCCTAAATCTTAGGACCTCTAACACCTTGATCTCGAGCCAACAACTCCCTTAACTGTCCCTTGGCATCTTCTAACAATGACCATGTGTTTAGAACACATTTAATGCCCTATATTCCAACATAAGCTGTCCAAAGTTAAATAAAACAAAATTTAATAGCAATGAGTAATTCAAGATGACTTTAGTCCTAATGACTAACTTATCACACACAAACAAGACCTTCTAAGGTCCAAATTAACCACACTAACACCCTGACTTGGCTAAGGTCAGGTACAAGCCAAAACTGATGACAAACAAAATGGAGTTTAGCCTAGGTGCTCTTGCACCATCCTCCCCAAAACAAAACATTTCAATCCACCCTTGGATTGAGCAAGTTGAGATCAATGCCCAACTTTTTGAACTCTGCCTCCTTGATCCACACTGCATCTGCATCAGGTTGTCCATGCCTCTTAATCAGATGTTCTTTATATTCTTTGGTCCTAGTCCTCTTGTAGACCCTGGTATCCAATATCTTGTCAGCTTGCTTGACTATAGTGGAGGGCAGTTTGAATTCTTCCACATCTTGGATGACTTCATGAATGGTTTGATCCATGCTTGGTGGTGGTCCTCTGTAATGGACTAGATCTGCAATATTAAAAACAGGGGACAGTCCACTGTCATATGGTAGTTGCACCTTGAAAGCATTGTCTCCATATCTCTCCAAGATAGGACAGGGACCTACCCTCTTCATTTGCAACTTATGAGGAACTCCCTTCTGCAGTCTAGACTTGTTCAAATGCACCATTACTAAATCTCCAACATTGAATTGGACTTCTTTCCTATGCTCATCCACCTTAGTCTTATGCTTCATGGTATTTTCTGCAAATGTTTTTCTAACTGTCTCATGAATCTCCTACATTGCATAAGCAAAATCATCAGCATATCCACTTCCCTTGACTCCATCCTTCAACTCTCTCAGCTCATTAACACCTCTAGGATGTAGACCATAAACAATTTCAAAGGGACTCTTCCCTGTTGATCTGTTGACAGTATCATTATAGGCATATTCAGCTTGCCCAATCAATTGATCCCATTGTTGACCATACTCCTTGGTCAAGCATCTTACAAGATTCCCAATAGTTCTATTTACAACTTTGGTCTGACCATCAGTTTGAGGATGACATGCAGATCCAAAGGATAAATTAGTGCCCATTCTTTGCCAAAGAGTCTTCAAAAAATGACTCATAAACTTAGTATCTCTGTCTGATACAATGCTGATTGGTAATCCATGAATCCTTACTATCTCTTTGAAGAAAAGAGAGGCTATTTGACTGGCATCATTGGTTGTTTTACATGGCACAAAGTGAGCCATTTTGCTGAATCTGTCTACAACAACATAAACACTGTCCATGCCTTGCCTTGTCTTGGGTAACCCAACTACAAAGTCCATACTCAAGCATTCCCATGGCCTAGTAGGGACAGACAGTGGTTGGTATAGGCCTGTATTTGAAGAATTACCCTTGGCCTCTTGACACACCATACAACTCTCCACATACCTCCTAACATCTAGGTTCATCCTTGGCCAATAGTAAAACCTTTGGACAAGTTCTTGAGTCTTGGTGAACCCAAAATGACCACTCAATGCACCATTATGCTTTTCTTGTATCAAGTTCTCTCTAATAGAACCTCTAGGAACACATAGTTGATTCCCTTTAAACAAGAGATCACTTTGCAAAGTATATTCAGAATATTTGCTATGAAAATGATTCTTGTATTCAGCACATACCTTATAAATATCTGCAAAATCTTCATCATTTGCATATAGATCCTTGAAATGATCTATCCCCATGCTCTTCAACTGAATTTCTTGAATTGTGAGGACTCTTCTGCTCAAGGCATCTGCCACCTTATTGAGAGCTCCTTTCTTGTGCTTGATATTGAAGGTGTAAGCTTGCAAGTACTTCACCCATTTCATGTGCCTGTGACTCAACTTCTCTTGTGAATTCAAAAAACTGAGTGCTTGGTTGTCTGAATACACTATGAATTCCTTGGGAAGCAAGTAGTGCCTCCACTTCCTTAGAGCTTAGACCAATGCATACATCTTAAGGTCATAAGAAGAATACTTCTTCTTGGCTTCACTTAACTTCTCTGAATGAAAAGCCACCGGTCTGCCCTCTTGACTGAGAACAGCTCCAATAGCTACATTGCTTGCATCACATTCAAAGGTGAATAGCTTCTCAAAACTTGGTAACACCAAGATAGGTTGGGTAGCTATCTTTTCCTTTAGCAACTCAAAACTTTTGTTAGCTTGCTCATTCCATACAAACTTAGTCTTCATTCCTCCTTTTATGGTATCCAACATAGGAGCACAAATAGCACTACACTGTCTTATGAATTTCCTATAGTATTGAGCAAGACCATGGAAGCTTCTTACCTCTGTTGCTATCTTTGGAGTAGGCCAATTGAGGATGGCTTCCACTTTGCTGCTGTCCATCTTCAAGTTGCCATGTGATAGCACAAATCCAAGGTACACCAGCTCTGTTTTGATGAACTCACACTTTTCCAGATTGATCATCAGCTTCTCCTCCTGCAGCCTCTTGAAAATCAACTCTATCTGTTGGAGGTGTTCTTCTCTTGTTCTGCTATAGATTAGTATATCATCAAGATGCACAACTACAAATTTTCCAATGTAGTCTTTGAGGATTTCATTCATAAGTCTCATGAATGTGGAGGGGGCATTAGACAGTCCAAATGGCATAACTAGCCACTCATAGAGACCCTCATTGGTTTTGAAAGTTGTTTTCCACTCATCTCCCTCATGTATACTAATTTGGTGATAACCACTCTTTAAATCTATCTTGGTATAGTACCTAGCTTCACCTAAACAATCCATGAGATCTTCAATCCTAGGGATAGGGAACCTATACCTGATGGTTATCTTGTTTATTTCCCTAGAATCAGTACAAAGCCTCCATTCTCCTCCCCTTTTAGGTGCTAAGACAGTGGGAACTAAACATGGACTGATGCTTTTCCTAATGAGACCTTGGTTGAGAAGTTCTTGAATCTGCCTCGCTATTTCCTCATTTTGTTGAGGTGTCATCTTGTAACCTGCTTTGTTTGGTTGGGTAGCTCCTGGTATCAAGTCTATCCTATGACTTATGGCTCTCTTATAGGGTAATGTTGCTGGTTGACCACTACTTACAATACCTTCATAGGTCTGCAACAATTTCTGTATCTCCTTGGGTAACTCTTGCTTTTCAGCTGCTTTCTCTTTGCTCACCTCTCTTGGCTTGATCATCACTGCATAGCCAACTCCTTCTCCTTCTTCCAAGGCTTCCAAGAACTCTTTTTCACCCACCATGAGCAATTTAGGACCTGTTGTCTGCACCTCTGTATCTTCTAGCAAAGACTAAATTTTGAAGGTTACCTTGTCTTTCTTGAAAGTATATGAGTTCTTTGCTCCATCATGTACAGCGTGGCGATCAAATTTCCATGGCCTACCTAGGAGCAAGTGACATGCATCCATAGGTAA
The DNA here is from genome assembly GCA_007258455.2 of Sequoia sempervirens. Classification (NCBI taxonomy): domain Eukaryota; kingdom Viridiplantae; phylum Streptophyta; class Pinopsida; order Cupressales; family Cupressaceae; genus Sequoia; species Sequoia sempervirens. The sequence goes on along the minus strand of VDFB02256132.1, from coordinate 166,262,686 downwards.
CACATCACACAAAACTTTGTCCTTTTACCTACCAATTGAGAACTCCACCCATGCTTGTTCATTCACCAAGACATGTTGACCTTTATTGAGCCATGTGACCTTGTAAGGATTGTTGTGGGGTATCCTTGTCAACTTCAGCTTGCTGACTGCCTCCTCTGACACAATATTTTCAGTAGATCCTGAGTCAATGATGACTCTACACACTTTCCCCATCATCTTGCACTTTATCCTAAACAGGGACCTTCTTTGGCTTGGTTCTTCTTTCACCGGTTCCTTGATCAAAGTTCTCCTCATCATGAGGTTCTCACCTTCCTCTGAATTCAATGGCACTTCAAGATGTTTATCTGCTGCAGCTATCTCATCATGAACTAGGTTGGTTCTCTTGTCACCTCCATGAGAAGTACTACCTTTCTCTGGACATCTATAGGCTGGGTGTACCAATTGATTGCAATGGTAACATTTCATGTTAGTGAAGTAGTTACCTCTTCCTTGTCCACCACTTCTTCCTCTGGAGCTGAAGCCTCTTCCTCTACCACCTCTACTAGAGCTTCCTTCTTGCTGCTCAGAGTATCTAACTTCTCCTTGGGCCCTTGGTTCTGAACTTCTTCCACCATAACCTCCTCTTTGTCCTCTACTGTCTTTCCCTTT
>VDFB02256132.1:166170643-166261938 GCA_007258455.2 Sequoia sempervirens | reverse complement strand
TTCACGTTGAAAAGCATATAATATGAATTCAAGTTTGAATTATAGTGATAGCTGATATACAATTGAAGTTTGGAGGGCAACAAGCTTTTGAAAAAGTGAAATTTTTGAGGAATTTGAGGAAAGAAGATGCAAAGACTACATAATTGGGTAGAACTCCTCCATTTGAAACTTTGTTTTTTTAGGTATGTGAAGTCTTTGTACATTTTCTTTCATTCCATTATGGCTTGCTTTCATTTTTGTTGTTTTGCTTATTACATGTTGATCAAATTGTTTGTTTGTCATGTTACAACCTTAGGTTTTCAATGGATATTTTCTACCTCACAATACCATTAAGATGAACTACACACTGTCCCACCATCTGTCCACACACACAACACCAGCTATTTGAAGGCCTTCCAAGCCTCACAAAAGCATAAAAAAGTTTTTTAGGTTTTGTACAAACAAAATAAACCTTCACTAGGCCTTTAACCTCATTAGATCTCAAAAACACCACTTTGGTTCCTCCTTTCCATGCCAAAAACTCACATTCTTAGCCTAAGATAACATCACCATCCCTATATACGCCTTACCACTATTAAAAGAAACATGAAACTTGAAAACAACATATTACAGGCCTTTCCTCTGAGTCATAGTTCACCACAGTAGGAGGAAAGACTCCATCTTTAAATTAAAGTAAAACTCATACCCTACTGGTCTATACAGGGTGATCATGAAGAATGGAGTTTTTCATTCACCAAAACAACCAAAGGAATCTCAAAATAGATTGAAGTCAAAGTTAAGATATGCCACCACAGTGATTTTTTTTTGTACATACCTAGGACCATTTAGACACCTTTATTTTATCCATTACAGAGCCTTTCAACATATCTGACAATCACCAATGCTTGTTTTGTACCAAACTGCACAAATTATTAAGTTTTCTGCACTTTTAAGGGCCCAAATTAGCCCACTTTTACAAAGGGACCACCTTCAAAACATGTCCAAATCTCTTGAAACCTTGGGGCAGCACTTTATATCTATCAAAACGTCAAATTATAGCATTAGATTGCAGAGATTCAATCATTTACCACCGAAACCATAAAACCCTCTCCATAGGCTTAGAAACAATATGTTTTATTGAAAGTAGCACTTGCCAAACACTCCAAAACTCCAAAACTATTGAAACAAGCCTAATATACCTTGTTCATGCTCAATCTAACATAAAATAATGTTGCGCAACTCAGAAACTCAAAAATAATGCTGTGCAACTCAGAAACTCAATTTCAGTCACCAAAAGCTCAATTTTGTTAAGGAAAACTCAACATTTCCTCATTTGGTTTGACGCCCAATCCAAGATCATCCTCCATTAAAGTTTATCATGGCCTTTTATAATGTTTCCCTATTAAAACAAGCCACTTCAACTTAAAAAACTAACATTTGAAAGAGGTGACCGTTGGTCTCCCTCTTTAATAGACTTTTACAACCCTTCACTATTAGTTAATTTGACTTGACTTAGCACATTTTGCACAGGTAGAATTATTCGTCATGCCAAAGAAACAAACTATTAAAAGGAAAAAACTAACAGATGATCAGCTCCAAGCCTTCAGAGATAAAGAGAAAAAAGAAATGAGGGAATATCGTGAAAACCAGAAATTGGGAACGATTGACGAAAACAAGCCAGTTGAAGAGGAACCTCAATCGTCAAAAAGAGAAAAGAAATTGGTAGCATAAAGGGCACGAATTCGAAAGAGTTGTGATAGGGGAGATGCAGATACCATAGTTGGAGACACACTCTCTACCACAAGTGAATACGAAGGGACACCATTAAGCACAAGGGAATATGGAGGGACACCATCTACCACAAGTGAGTATGGTTGGACACCATCCACCACATCTGAAGTTGAGAGTACATCATCACTCAGATTTGATGAACAAGGTATGCCATCATCCCCACGTGAACCTCAAGGTATGTATTCTATTCCACCCTTGGTCGAAGGTACGCAATCTAGCCCACCTCAATTAAATATTGATGAAATTGCTAATGTTGAGATGTATGTACCTAAGAGAACATCACCTAGAATTTTGCGTAGAAAGCCAAATTTTTTTATTAATATTGATGAGGATATTTTGTAGCACATGGAAGGTAAGATTCCATAATGCACTTGTAGAAGATATGCTGATAAGAATTGGCAAATGTTCTTTGAAAGGCTAAATGAGACTGGAAGATGTCAACTATTTGTTCAAATGATGTGGATTTAAAGTACAAAAACATCATGAAGACTCTTGGGTTGAGAACATCAAATGCATCAAGTGAAAACACTATTGTGAAGAATCTAATGGATTCTTATGAGAGTGTGAGTAAAACCTCATGCTCAAAGGATAGTAATGTCACCCGGCATGTTATTACATCGACTTTGGTAAGCTATCAAACAAAGAGATCTCATCTCATTAAAAAGACAAGTGAATAAATGGGAATTAGTAGAAAATCTTTATCAAAAGTCATTCAAAGGAGGAAAATAATTGAGGGCACCGATTTAAATGAATTATGGGCATTCTCAGGAAGACTACCACATAAAGATAGAAAAGTTGTTGAAGCATTGAGAACACTAATTGAAGATTATTGGAATAATAATACAAGGCCATCTCCGAATCAAAGGGATACCATAAGAAGGAGAATCGGTGGTCGGAACCATGAGCCACATCCAAAGCATTTTTTGGATATGACTCAAACCAAATTTTTTTCATAAATTTCAAAATGATTATCCTCAAATTAGTATTTCTCAAATATTTTTTGAAATGCTTAAACCTTTTTATGTCAAGATAAATCACACATGGACTACTTGTTGTTGTAGACTACATATTGAAATCGGTAACCATTATGATGTTTATCATTCTATATATTTAGATTTGCATACTAATGATGTTTTGCAGGATTGTGGCATAGAAGCCCTGCCAAAATCTTCAAGAGAGTTCTTATCAAAAAAATTATGTCAAATAGAGGATGGCCAAATATTATATAGGACACAATGCTTGGATGGTTCATGCGAGTGTTACGGTGGCTTGCAATGAATGCCAGTATGTCAACATATGGAAAGCATAGATGAGGTGGAGCATAAACTAGTAGATTTAGGGAAGTATAAAATAGTGGCATACGCTACAAAAGATGGGTCTCACGAAAAAAGGTGTGATTTGGTTATTGAGAAGATTCCATTGTATCAGTTTGTGTCCATGTTTTGTGAGAATCTAGTGTATGAGTATGCAAGGCATACCCATAGATCCTGATGGATGGACATGCAATTCGAGTTATGCAAGGACACCTTTCCAGTTGGTAGCATAGTATCAGTGGTTGAATTTCTAAAGAACTACACTCTACAGCCATAGTGTGAGGTGTAGTCATAGTATTACAACTCCACATAGGTTTTGATATTTGTGCACATAGCATTCATTCATGTAGCTGATAATATAGAGGACCAAAGGAAGGTATTGAGGGAGTATCACTTTTATATTAGTGATGATTGCACACATTCTCCAGATTTTGTGCAAGGTTGCTTCTAGATGTTCTATAGTGATTTGGCTCGGAGGGGCATAGCATACGGTTGACATATAATATGGTTGGATAACTATGCAACATAGTTCAAGAACGTGCACATGTTCTACTAGTTGTGTAGGATGCATCTCACTATAGGTGTTCAACATATGTGGAACTTTTGTGAGGCCGGGCATGTAAAGGGGGAGCATGATGGTGTAGGAGCATGCATGAAAATATCATTAGCACGAGAAGAGTTAAAGTATAAAGATAGTGCAAAGTTAACAGATGCAAGTTCAATCGTCAAGTGGTGTAGTGCTTCGATGGGTCTAGGTAATGAAGGTATGTCTTCAGTTCAGATATTTTTTTGGTTGATGGATGATACTAACATTGCACCATATGAGGATTGTTGTACACTAACAAGATCGAGTGAGCTACACTCTTTCCTTAGCTCAAATGCAGGTTCATGGAGTATCGATACATGTAAGATGGCATGCTTTTGTTCTTCATGTACAATGCAAGCCTGGAATGATTGTGAGTTAGGGGAGTGGGTTGACAAATGGTTGACAAGTTATCTTACACCACTTCACACATATTTCCCCTGATGGCATTGGAACTAACACAGATGGAATCATTAGTCGACTTTGACCACGTATCAGATCTAGTTCAACCAGGTAATATATCTACTTGCTTAGTTTTTCAAATTCCATATTGTTATCTTACTTTGTACTGTATTCGTAATGTTGACTAATTTTGAGTGATTTTATGCACATATCAATGCAGGGCATGTTTATGCAGTTATTGCAGATGAAGAAAATGAAGAGAGAATAGACTATTACTTGTGTCATTGTGTTGAGGCCAAAAATAAATTGGAAGCCCTAGTTATAGATGGAGAAAACATCGAATACCCTATAGGCTCAGTTGTTGTTACTGGAACATGGCTTAGAAGGTACCCACATAAGAGTGTTAAACATTGGATGTTTGAGGACTTTGACACATGTCATAAGATTCTTCATTACTCAAACCTTGTTGTGGCATCCAATGTTCATTTGAGAAAATATGGGGGTAGACCTTTGAACAAGACCTTGTGGAAGGTCCGTGAGTCTAACCATGAGGCAATACTTGACAAAATAAAGAGTAGAGAAAATCCAGATGGTTCATTGGATTAATTTGTAAGTATATGCACAATGGTTCTTATTAATTTATACTTGTATCAACATTAATTTGTTTGATTCCAATGCTATCATGTCTTATTTTACTTTGCATGATATCTGTAAGTAACCTGGTAAAAATTGAATGGTGTCCACTTGCAAAAAATGCAGATTTATGAGCCATCCAAGAGAATATCAGGCGTAAAAGCAATGCAACATCCCTATTTTGATTATGAAGCCAAATCTCAATTATGATTTTTAGCCATTACAAAAGTCTGTGCAAAGCTTGGTGAGGGAATTTCAAGTTATTCATTTGAAGTTAACCTTATCGTGAGCACCTATGATGTAGAAATTATAGGAGCATCTCGAATTTCAAGATATTCTAGATTCATGAGAGGTGTTGTGTGCAATAGGTATCTTGGAACTCAGAGTGACGATGTATGAGTAGGATTGACTAAGTTGAGAGACTTCCATGCCTATCTGTAAGTTCCTTCCATTTATTTTCATTTCATTTCCATTTTGGACATGAGCTATTTCTTTTTATTCTTTTACTTTGCCTATCTATAACTAAACTAGTAAAAATTGATTGGTCTCTCCTTATAGAAAATATTGATTTTGGAGCCATCGAAGATAATCTCAGCCAAAAAAGCAATGCAACATCCTTATTTTGAATATCTTGACAAATATCAATTTTGATTTCAAGCCATTATAAAAGAGTGTGCGAAGCTTTGTGAGGGAATCTCAAGTTTCTCATTTGAAGTTAACCTCTAAATCAAAACCTATGATGTAGAAATTATAAGAGAATCTCAAATGTATGAGTGACATTGTAAAATATCTATGAGAATAGAGTACCTAAGGCATTGCAATGAGATTTACTTGTAATGACATTTACTAAAATAATGAAATTTGGTGTATGGGCACCAAGGTTATTGAGCAAATTTGGTTCACATAAATCTTTTAAGTTAGTTTTGTGTTATGAGTTTTGTCAATTGAATAAGGTCATAAAACATCCAGAATTGATTTATAATGTAATAAGTCATGTTAGTTAGAAAAAGAACAGTTAGGCATGATTGGAAAGATGTAGAATCATTTGTAAAGGCTATTTAAAGCCTCTTGAAGGCTATTTAAGTTAATATTTGAATTTGTAGCCTTTTGAAGGAAAATATTTGAATATGGTTGTAAATGTACTATTAGTGAGATTGAGATTGCTAACCTTCAGAGAGTAGCAGTATTTATGTTGATGAAATTTCCTTTAGATGCAAGGATTCAAAGCACATCAACCATGTGGTACAAGTGATTAAATCCCAAAGACGATCTGTAGCAATGAAAGAGTCTGAAAAGGTAGACAGAGCTACACTGGTGACTCAGGAGAAACTTTAGTGATGCAGAGTCAAGGTGAAGAAGACTCAAACAAATCAGATTTTAGTAAATCAACAACCTTTGTTATTTCATTTGGCCATCTTGGACCAACTACCAACAAAAAGGTTTCAAAACTCAACAATTTGGCTTAAATTTTAGAGAATTCCTCTCACAGACCATCTCATCATCAATATGGCATCTAATCAAACCCCCAACACAATTCCCAAGCCAAACATACAAGGTTTCTTTGCAATTTCTTGGAGATCCTTCAAACTGCCTTGCAAAAAGGCTACAAAATTAGCCCTATTTTACAAACAAACTGCTCTTTAAACTTCTTCTAACCCCACAAGCTCTTGGATAGTCATCAAATAGGTCACAAAACTCCCAATTCCATAGGTTTTAGAAAAGCACTCAACCTCTAAGCCATAATTGGTTAAAACCCTAAATTTTCTAACAAATACGTAGGGTTTTTAGCATCTCACAACTCCAAGGCCTTCCAGATCTCACCAAAGCATCAAACAAGTTTTTTAGGGTCTTCACACACATAATAAACCTTCACCTAGCCTTTAGACTCAGTAGATCTCAAAAACATCACTTTGGTTCCTCCATTTCAAGCCAAAATCTCACATTCTCAACCTAAAACAACATCACCAGCCCTATAAACGCCTTACCATTATTAAAAGAGTTAAGGAAACTTGAAAACAACACATTGTAAGCCTTTCCTCTAATTCACAATTCACCACAGTAGGAGGAAGGGCTCTACCACAAAAATTAAAGTAAACTCAGACCCTCCTGGTCTGTACAGGCTGCATAAAGAAAAATGGATTTTCCTTTCACTAAAACAATCAAAGGTGTATCAAAACAGATAGAAATATAGGTTAAAACCTACCACCATAATGTTTCATTAATTTCCTTTCATAAGAGGCATGTACTAGGCCGTACACAGAGAAAATAAACTGAAAACTCAAAAAAATGTTGAAATTCCACAGTTTTAGGCATTGTGAAGAGCACCACTCTTCAAAAAAACTATTGATTAAACCCCCATTCAGGCTTGAATGATGTTTTTAATACATTTCAAATGAAAATAATCTCCCTTCAATTCCCATAACTACCTTTGAACCACCAAACCCTTATTAAGCCTACAAATACTAGTATTTATTATTTAAGAATGGTTTTGCTTACCGAGCTTTATCATGCAAATTTAATATTCTAAAGGCCTAGGAACACTTAGACACCCTTACAAAATGAATTTTAGACTCTTTCTCTACACTCCCACCTACTTTTTACATAATTTTCCTTTATGGCAATATCAACAATTATTTAATTCAAGAGTGCTTTTGCACATTTTTCCACCCTAACCTACTAATTCCCAAAGTACATAAAAGATTGGTTTATTAGACCTTATTCAAGACAAAAGACCTCAAAATACTAACATTTACCAATTGTCCTCCCAATTTACCATCAAACAATCACAAATTGACGGTGAGGTGTGGGTGCTCCTACACCATTCAACTTTAAAAAACAATGTCAATTAGGCTGGTAGATGTCTAGATCGGGCTAGCATTTGGTGGAAGAGGAAGAAAGACAAATGGAACTGTAGAGGCCCACCATACTAGATTTTGGTATTGAACCATGAGAGTAGAAGATATATTTGATATCATGTATCAAAACATTAAGCATGCATTATTCCAACCAACGGAGAAGGAGATGATTACTTTGTTTCATTTTCATTTGCATAAGCATATCAAGGAATGGGAACCAAGAAGACCAAGGATGTCCAGTTTTATGTGGAGGTAATGGATGTGGTCCAAACTTTAGGAGGGTTAAGAAGCTCAATGTATGATCTTGATGAAATTTAGGAAGAACAACAAGAGAGGGACATGAAAAATAAAATCAATACAGAGTTTCAAGGTTTTGTCAAGCTAGTAAGAGAGCTATGGGAGAAGCCTCATCTAAAATATTTTGAACTAGATTTTGATATGTACCATTTAGAGAGCTTAGTTTTCATGGAGTTCCTTTCAAAGCCTCTAATTTTATTATTCTTATGGTAAAAGTTTTGGTAGAGTTGGTGGAATTACCTTTCTTAGTAATAATCACAATTAGTGAGATTGAGATTGCTAACCTTGAGAGAGTAGGACTTGGGCAAAAGGAATTTGATATGGCTATTGATTTCAAAGACTTTAAGCGAGATGTACTCCGCATTGACACCATTCCTCAATCTTCACTTTATGGCATAAAGGAATGGTTGAACTCCATGGTTATAAAGTATTATGAAAGCAAAATGAATTTGTACTAGCAGCCAATTTTGAAGACTAATACTGATGATTCAAAGCACATCAACCATCTGGTACAAATGATTAAATCCCAAAGATGATTTGTAGCAATGAAAGAGTTTGAAAAGGCAGAGAGAGCTACATTGGTGACTCGCGAAAAACTTCAGCTTTCAAAAAACAAAGCCAATTAGGCTAGTAGATGTGTGGATCAGGCCAACATCTGGTGGAAGAGGAAGAAAGATGACTAGAACTCTAGAGGCCCACCATACTAGATTTCGATATTCAACCATGAGAGCAAAAGAGAGAGTTGATATCATGTATGAAAACATCAAGCATGCATTCTTCCAGCCCGTGGAGAAGGAGGTGATTACTTTGCTTCATTTTCATTTGCATAACCATATCAAGGCGTGGGAACCAAGAAGACCAAGGATGTAGAGTTTTATGTTGAGGTAATGGATGTGGTCCAGACTTTATGATGGGAAAGAAGGTCAATGTATGATTGTTAACCTTGAGAGAGTATTTATGTTGAGGAAATTTCCTTTAGATGCAAGGATTCAAAGCACATCAACCACATGTGGTACAAATGATTAAATCCCAGAGACGATCTGTAGCAATGAAAGAGTCTAAAAAGGAAGATAGAGCAACACTGGTGACTCAAGAGAAACTTCAGCTTTCAAAATAAAAGTCAATTAGGTTGGCAGATGTGTGGATCAGGCCAACATTTGGTGGAAGAGGAAGAAATATGACTGGAACTCTGGAGACCCACCATACTAGATTTTAGTATTCAACCATGAGAGTAGATGAGAGAGTTGATATCATGTATCAAAAAATTAAGCATGCATTCTTCCAGCCAGCGGAGAAGGAGATGATTACTTTGCTTCATTTTCATTTGCATAACCATATCAAGGCATGGGAACCAAGAAGACCAAGGATGCTGAGTTTTATGTGGAGGTAATGGATGTGGTCCAAACTTTAGGAGTGACAAGAAGGTCAATGTATGATTGGTGTAGGAGCACCATTCAGTAGGTTTTGCTCATCAAGGCAAATAAGGAGTAGAATATCATCAATTTACTAAAACCGGCCCAAATTTGTACATTTGAAGGTTTTGAGTCAATAAAAATAGATTTTTGACCCATTCCTCTTTCCATAGCCTCAGTAACTTGAGGAATGGGTCTACACTAACATTATTAAGGTGTGGGAATGATGTGTTAGTGTTGGGGAGGTCTGAAAGTGAGATGGGTGTGAAACCCATGTGTGTAAAAGTGAGTTTTCTTTAAGAAAAATGGTGGCTTTGAAGAGTTAAATTGTGTTTTTGTGTAGGGAAGCATTATTTTATGATTTTTTAAGCTTGTGTAGGGTATCACAAACTTGTTTGAGTAATTTTTAGGTTGTGGTTAGCTTTGGAAGTATCATTTTCAATAGACCCCCAGGGTTTAGGCTACAATAGAGGGTTTTGTGGTTTACCCATTGTACGGTGGTATAAATGAGATATAATTGTGGATTTTGAAGTTTTGACACCTTATAATTGTTTCCCCAAGAGTTGGTAAGGTTTGGATAAGTTTAGAGTATATACCCTGTGTTCAACCGGATCGATCCCTTAAGGGTCCAAAGGGAAAAATGGCTGCAAAATTTAGCATGAGGTTACTTAGACACCATGATGCTTAGAACCTTCTCATCTAATCTGATGGGATCATGTTGGGCCCCTCTACAATAACCTCTCTCAGTTCTTGTTATCTCAGAGTGGTTTTCCCGTGGTGTCCAGTTTTCAGTTGATGAAAAAAGTGTCAAATGGAAGCAGTGGAAAGTTGCAAAGTGGTGCAACTTTCGTTCTCCAACTCATGTGACCAAGAAAACTATTCCAACACATCTGAATAGGAATTTTTATGCTAGGAATGGTCCTCTTTTGTACCCAAACACATAGAATCACTTCAAGCTATGTTCAATCGGATCGATCCCTTAAGGGTCCAAAGGGAAAAATGGTTGCAAACTTAAGCATGAGGTTACTCAGACACCATGATGCTTAGAAACTTCTCATCTAATCTGATGGGATCATGTTGGGCCTCTCTAAAATAATCTCTTTCAGTTTTTCATTATCTCAGAGTGGTTTTCCCATAGCGTCCAGTTTTCAATTGATGAAAAAGTGTCAAATGAAAGTAGTGTAAAGTTGCAAAGTGGTGCAACTTTTGTTCTGCAACTCGTGTGACCAAACATAATGTTCCAATGTAGTCAAATAGGCATGTTTACACTAGGAATGGTCCTCTTTCACACCCAAATACGCGGAATCGCTCCAAGCTACATTCAACCAGATCAATCGCTTAAGGGTCCAAAGGGAAAAATGGTTGCAAACTTCAGCATAAGGTTACTCAGACACCATGATGCTTAGAAACTTATCGTTTGATCCGATGGGATCATGTTGGGCCCTGATACAATAACCTCTCTCAGTTTTTGTTATCTCAGAGTGGTTTTCCCGTGGTGTCTAGTTTTCAGTTGATGAAAAAAGTGTCAAATGGAAGTAGTGAAAAGTTGCAAAGTGGTGCAACTTTCGTTCTACAACTCGTCTGACCAAACAAACTATTCCAACACATCTGAATAGGAATTTTTATGCTAGGCATGGTCCTCTTTCACACCCAAACACGCGGAATTGCTTCGAACTACATTCAATCAGATCGATCCCTTAAGGGTCCAAAGGGCAAAATGGATGCAAACTTCAACATGAGGTTACTCGAACACCATGATGCTTAGAAACTTCTCGTCCAATCCTATGGGATTGCATTGGTCACCTATACAATAACCTCTCTCAGTTTTCATTATCTCGAAGTGGTTTTCCTGTTGTGTCAAAGTTTCAGTTGATGAAAAAAGTGTCAAATGGAAGCAGTGAAAAGTTACAAAGTGGTGCAACTTTCGTTCTGCAACTCGTGTGACCAAATGAACTAATCCAAGGCATCTGAATAGGAATTTTTACATTAGGCATGGTCCTATTTCATACCCAAACACGTGGAATCTCTTCGAGCTATGTTCAACCGGATCGATCCCTTAAGGGTCCAAAGGGAAAAATGGCTGCAAACTTCAGCATTAGGTTACCCGGACACCGTGAAACTTAGAAAATTATCATCTAATCCCATGGGATTGTGTTGGTCCCCTCTACAATAACCTCTCTCTGTTTTTGTTATCTCAGAGTGGTTTTCCCGTGGTGTCCATATTTCAGTTGATGGGAAAAGTGTCAAATGGAAGCAGTAGAAAGTTACAAAGTGGTGCAACTCGTGTGATCAAATGGAATATTCCAACACATCTGAATAGGCATGTTCATACTAGGAATGGTTCTCTTTCTCACCCAAACACACAGAATCATTCTGAGCTACATTCAACCAGATCGATCCCTTAAGGGTTTGAGTGTAGTATGTTGAAATAGGCCATTCCACCTATTGTTCAGGCTATGTCTAGGTGATATGGGCTTGATGTAGGTAGGATAGGGAGTAGGAATAAGAAAATATCATTAGTAATGGCATTGGAAGAGATTACTAATGCTGCCCCTGTTGAAAATTCAAAATTGAGGCCCCTTAAAAGCAAGGCTAGAAGAGGTGAAAAGAAGAAATTGCTTGAAAATAAGTTAGAATACATTGGAAATAGGGTGAGATTGTGGAGTGTGATGTATTCAAAAGGTCTGCAAGGACAGGGGAGGTCAAAAGTATTTTATGGCATGACATGCCCTAGTTGGGAAAATAGGGGTTTTGAATGAAAAAGAGAGGTTTGAGGGAGTAAATGTGGGTAAAGTAAGGGGAAACATAATTTGGTGGTCAATTAAGTTTGTGCAGGAAAAATGAAGAGTGTTGGAATAGGTTTTGAGGTTTAGGTTCAGGGGTTCAGTTTTCCGGTTTGGCCAAAAGTTTTTGGAGGGGGGTTCAACTCGTTTTGGGTTCGTTGGTACAAAAAACATGTAAAAAAAATATATATATATCTATGCAACCTAGAAGCAAGAATTAGGATTAGAATATCACATATCATCATATAAAAAAAAAAAACCACCATAAACTTGAATGTCATTTAAAACAACAAAATTGGAAAAAAAAAGTGTTTATAACCTACAAAAAAATGTGAATAAAATCACACTGATTTTTGCGTGAAAAAAAAACCATGAGACCATAGCTTGTTGCTTATTATTATGCTTTGATAGATTTTTCCCAAGAATCCATAGCTTGTTCGAAAGTAATTTTTTTAGGCTTTTAGCCATAGCACCAAGGCAGTGAATTGTTTGATAAAATACTTTGGTAGACATGTATGAAAAATGTGGTAGCATAGACAAGGTAGTCCATTGTTTGAAAAAATTCCTCAAAGAAATGTGGTTTCATGGTGATGAAATGGCATGATGAATGCCATGACAAGCAATTGCTATGGATTGTCATGGAATTCCACCACCATTGAGACCACATTTGTTTGAGGCTTTTTTTCAAACAGTTCATTGCCTTGTCTATGCTATTTCTTATTATTATGCTTTGATATATTTTTTCCAACCATCCATAGCTTGTTTGGAAGCACCTAATTTAGGATTTTAGCCATAGCAACAAGGAGGTGAACTGTTTGATAAAATGCTTTGGTAAACATGTATGAAAAATGTGGTAGCATAGACAAGGCAGTGAAGTATTTGAAAAAATGCCTCAAAGAAATGTGGCCTTATGGTGATGGAATGGCATGACGAATGCCATGACAAGAAAATTTCTATGGATTGTCATGGCATTCCACCACCATTGAGACCGCATTTCTTTGAGGCTTTTTTTCAAACAGTTTGTTGCCTTGTCTATGCTATTGCTTATTAGTATGCTTTGATAGATTTTTTCCAAGCATCCATAGCTTGTTTGGAAGCACCTATTTTAGGATTTTAGCCATAGCAACAAGGAGGTGAACTGCTTGATAAAATGATTTGGTAAACATGTATGAAAAATGTGGTAGCATAGACAAGGGGAACTGTTTGAAAAAATTATCAAAGAAATGTGGTCTCATGGTGATGGAATGCCATGACAATCCATAACTTGTTTGAAAGCACCTGTTTTAGGCTTTTAGCCATAGCAGCAAGGCAATGAACTATTTGATAAAATGATTTGATAGACATGTATGAAAATGTGTTATCATAGAAAAGGCAGTGAACTCTTTGAAAAAATGCCTCAAAAAATGAGGTCCGTGGTGATGGAATGCCATGACAATAAAACTTGTCTCGTGGTGATGGAATGCCATGACAATCAATGCATTTGATTGTCATGGCATTCCATCTATAATTTGAGGCATTTTTTCACTCTGTCTATGATATTGCTACTATTATGCTTTTGATAGATTTTTTCCAAGCATCCATAGCTTGTTCGAAAGCACTTGTTTTAGGATTTCAGCCATAGCAACAAGGCAACACTTGAACTATTTGACAAAATGCTTTGGTAGACATGTATCAAAAATGTGGTAGTATAGACAAGGCAATGAATTGTTTGAAAAAATGCCTCAAAGAAATGTGGTCTCATAGAATTCCATGACAAGAAAATGCAATTGGGAGCTGCTCCTAGTTATTGGTTATGCAATGTGAAGTAATTGCATAATTGCTTAGGTTGACTTTGTAAAAACTATATTGTAATTGAAATTTTGTCATCTATCAACATCTAGTTATTAGTTATGCAATGTGAAGCAATGCTTTGAGTTTGAAATATGCAATGCAATGTAATCAACGATATGAATATAAACTACAAAAATCTATTTTTTACAATTTATTAGTTAAACTCTTTATTTTATTTTCTCTATATCTCTATGCTATAGAAATGCCTTTAAATTTTTTTTTTATCTCTTGTTCTACTTTTTTTTTAAATCTGATTTTTTTTCCAATTTTTTCAAAAAATATTATACTTTTGGTTTGCTGATTTTTTCCCCAAAAGATTTTTTCTGCTATGGTATAAACACATATCTTTTTGTAATATCAAGGATACTTTTTGAAACTTCCATGCATTGCTAATCTAAAAGGAAAAGTCTTTTGCCTAATCTGTATGAAGGCATGCTTTTGACATTGTCAAAAGGAGAAAATATGGACACCATTGATAAAAAAAGATTTGTATTAACCAAATAGCCATGTACGCATACATCAATATATGTCGATATAAGTATAAAATATAGCTACAAAATAGCTATATAGGCTTACGAGAATGCCATATAGGCATACAATGTCAAATATATCCAATACAAGATATCTACAAAATTGCCATGTCTAGGCATACAACAAAAGGCTCTGGAATCAAAATTCATTTCTCTCCATGCTCTGGAAATAAATTCTTTCCCTTTGTTTGGCAATAAGTCCATCACTCGTTTCTATTGTGCTCGAGGAGTGCTCCTGGTGAAGTTTTAACTATTACAATAAGAAGTAAAGACATTAATATATAGAAATTACATTATAAGAAATGATATATTTAACAAAATAATCACTTACGGCCATCTCATGATCATTCTCCATGATGGAAATATTTTCATGTCGATGCTCAGGTGTGCTCAATCCTTGTATAAACCATCCAAATAGGAATTAAACTGTGAATCAATAATGGTTCGATTTTTCACTAGAACTAACATCTATAACAATGAATGTAAATTGAAATTTAGTAATTTGCCTCATACCTCCTCTATCAGAGCCATGGAGGATTGTATAGTGGATGAAACACCAATATCCATTTCCCTTATAACATTTGGAGGTGTTTCCACAACCAACATCTGAAAATAAAACAACAAATTATTCAATCACAAATAAGTTACAATAGCGATCCAGGTCATGACTTATAAGGTATGATATCTAATGAACAAAATTTTGAGTACAATTATTAAACTATATGTTTCTGGTAGGCCTTGATAGTTTGATAGGAAGACCAAGCATGATGGGGAGAAGAACACATACTCCATTATGAAGGATGGGAAGACTTACAACCTTTCACCTCTCCTAGAAGAAGACAAGGCAAAGCATGAAGGGCCTAGTGTTTTGATGGTGAGTGATAAGGAGTTCATGAAGACCTTGAAGGAAGCAGGAGGAAGAGGATTCTTCCTAATTATGAAGCCAAAAAGTGAAGCAGATTTTCCCAGAAAGAAGAAGGAAGATGCACCAAAGGAAGTCCAAGAGTTGTTGGAAAGGTACAAGGACATAACGGTGAATGAATTACCTAGTTACCTACCTCCCATTAGGGATATAAGCCGCCATATTGATATGATTCTAGGGGCTACATTGCCCAATAAGGCTGCATAAAAGATGACACCTACTCAAAATGAGGAGATTGCAAGACAAGTGCAAGATTTGATGGATAAAGGGCTAGTGAGGAAGAGTTTGAGCTCATGTGTTGTTCCTACTATCCTAGCACCAAGGAAGGATGGGAATTGGAGGCTTTTCACTGATTCAAGAGCCATTAATAGGATCACAATTAGATATAGGTTCTCGATGCCAAGAATGGAGGACCTCATGGATTGTCTATTAGGAGCATCTTACTTTTCCAAGATTGATCTAAAGAGTGGGTACCATCAGATAAGGATCAGAGAGGGGGATGAATGGAATACAACTTTTAAGACTAATGAAGGGCTCTATGAGTGGTTGGTGATTCCATTTCGGTTATCAAATTCCCCTAGTACATTTATGTGCCTTATGAATGAGGTATTGAGACCTTTCATTGGAAAGTTTGTTGTAGTTTATTTAGATGGCATCCTTGTGTTTAGTAGGTCTAAAGAAGAAAATTTGAATCACCTTGACATGGTACTAAGGAGGTTATAAGAGGAGAAGCTGTTGATCAACATAGAAAAGTGTGAATTCATGAAGGAAGAACTAGTCTACCTTAGTTTTGTCATCTCCACGGGAAGTTTGAAGATGGATCCTTCAAAGGTGGATTCTATTCTTATTTGGCCAACACCAAAATCCATGGGAGATGTGAGAAGATTCCATGGAATTGCAAGCTTTTATAGAAATTTCATCAAGAAATTTAGCCAAATTTGTGCACCAATCTTGGACACCATCAAAGGAGGTAACAAAGGTAAGTTTTATCAGACCAATGAGGCTGATAAAGGGTTTGAATATCTGAAAATGAGAGTATCACAACAGCCTATACTTGTGCTCCCTAATTTTGATAAAGTTTTTACCATTGAGTGTGATGCTAGCAATCAAGAAATAGGGGTTGTTTTGAGCCAAGAAGGAAGACCAGTTGCATTTTACAGTGAGAGGCTGAATGAAGCAAAGAGGAAGTATTCTTCCTATGATTTGGAATTCCATGTTATGGTCCAAGCCCTCAACAAGTGGAGGCACTACTTGTTACCTAAAGAATTTTTTGTTTATACTGATAATCATGCCTTGAGTTTTTTGAATGCATAGGACAAACTCAGTCATAGGCACATGAAGTGGGTAGAGTCTTTGCAAGCCTATACTTTCACAATAAAGCATAAGAAGGGCCAAGACAATAAGATGGCAGATGCTCTCAGTAGAAGGGCACTTGTAGTGCAAGAGATCCAACTCCAAAGCATGGGGGTTGAAGCATTGAAGGATATGTATCATGAAGATTCATATTTCAAGGAGGTATACAACATTTGTGAGCAACATTTGAATTATTTTCATGGTGAATTCTAGGACTTTTTATTGCAGAATGGTTTTCTCTTCAAAGGAATCCAATTGTGTGTGTGTAAATGCTCAATGAAGTAGAATCTAATAAAGGAGAAACACAGTGGGAGTCTTGGAGGTCACTCTGGCCTTGACAAGACCTTGGAACAAGTTAGGAGATTTTACTATTGGCCAAAGTTGTAGGTGGATGTGAGAAGGTGTGTGGAAGGCTGCACAATATGTCAAAGGGCAAAGGGAACTTCATCAAATGCAGGACTCTATCAGCCACTACCCATTCCCAATAGGCCTTGGGAGTGTGTAAATATGGACTTTGTCTTAGGGTTTCCTAGAACCCAAAAAGGTTTTGATAGTATCTTTGTGGTAGTTGATAGATTTAGTAAGGTGGCACATTTTCTTCCTTGCAAATGCACCAATGATACATCTCATATAACAGGTCTCTTCTTTAAAGAGGTTGTTAGGATACATGGACTACCTTTAAGCATTGTTTCTGACAGGGAATCTAAATTCAGTGGTCACTTTTGGAGGACCTTGTGGAAGAAACTCAAGGAAAAAATATTTCCTTTAGTTCAACATACCATCCATAAACAAATGGACAAACTGAAGTGGTGAATAGATCATTGGGAAACCTCTTAAGATGCCTTACCAAGGAGCATGGACAAGCTTGGGATCTGATTTTACCTTAGGCTAAATTTGCGTATAATGAATCCATGAATAAGAGCATTGGTAGAAGCTCTTTTGAAGTGGTCTATGGAATTCACCCTAGAGGGGTCTATGAACTAAGAGATCTACAAGGAGTTCATAAGAGAAGTGCTCAAGGTGAGGAATTTTTTGTTACAATTAGGGATATTCATCAACAAGTGAAGGAAACCCTTCAAAAGAATGTTGAGAAGTATAAGGAAAAGGAAAATTTAGAGAAGAGGAATTTCCAATTCAAGGTTGGAGACTTGGTGATGGAACACTTGAAGAAGGAGAGACTTCCAAAAGGAAAGTATACCAGACTCATGATAAAGAAGATAGGACCTTGCAAGGTGGTCTAAAAGTTTGGCAAAAATACTTATGAAATAGAGCTACCTCCTAGGGTGGCAATCTCTCCTATCTTCAACATTTCTCACTTGTATCCTTTCAAAGCTTCTATGAATGCAGGTGATGGAGCAGGTACAACAACAATGGAGGATGAAGATTGGGTGAAGGAACTACCCCCTAGCCAACCTATGACTCTTGAATGTATCCTAGACACCAAGGAGACAAAGAAGACTAGAAGGAAGGTTTACAAGGAATACCTAGTCAAATGGCAAGGTCTACCTGAAGAGGATGCAACATGGATGTTAGAAAATGATATTAAAGAACATGGAACTATTGTAGAAGACCTGATCTCAAAGAGGACTTGAGATCTTTTTCTTTCTTGGGAGTATGGTGTAGGAGCACCCATGGGTCTAAGGGACCTAGAATAATTTTTCATGTTTTGTTTCTTGGTTTATGGATGGAATAAGGTCTTATGGACCATTTCAATGCGTTGTAGTAGGTCTTCTAGGTTTTTGGTTGAGTTTTTGGTCTTGGTGACCAACTTCTTTGTACAACAAGGTCTCCATCCTCCTTTGTAAGTCTAGTGCATCTTGGAAAAATAAAGAAAAAGGATGCCTTGCTGTATCTAGACACTTAAGGGGAGTCACCCTACTTTTTGACAAGTTTTTAAATGCCTTTGACACATTTTGGAAGGCTCTTTGTGGTCGAGTTGGTAGAAGTTGCTCACATTTCCTTAACGAGGCAATTAGAAGTCAAAGCATGAGATTAGTTGTTTTACAAAGTCTCTCATTTCAAAAGACAGTTGCAAGAAGTTTGAGGGAGTTTGTAAGACTTAAAATATGCCTCTCTTGGTTGAGGCAATGTTGATGTTGATGTTTTGAAGAAGTTTCAATAAGAAGTTTGTTGATTTTCCTATGTTTTTCTAAAGAATTTGTTCAACCCATACTTAGTATGGACTGCATGTTCACTTTCATGCTCCAAGCCCATAATGGTTGGATAGGTAACTGAATAAGCTTTCCTTTGGCATTGGAGTGGTGAGATTTCATTGAGCATCAAGGGAGATATTCCAATTTCTCTATCGGGTGGTTTGAAAACCCTTAAAATCAGGGTTTTGGGTGAAAAATGTATATTTCTTCCATTCCCACATTGTAAAATTGCTAAATCTGAGTGGGATGGAAGATATAAGGCTGTACTATCATTTAATCAATGTTTTGGAGAACAATAGGCTCATTTTTGGAAGTTGTGCATGAATTTTGGCTTGACATCTCTATGTGGCGAGCATAATTGTCAAGCAAAAAAATGAGTTTTTTCTTGATTTTGAAGAATCTATTTAAGAGGAACTTAGGAATGGTGGAAATAGGTGTGAAGAACCTGTAGGAGTCTGAATTTGGGCTTTGGGGTGAAGGGGAGAGCCTATATAGTCAAGACCTAGGTGTAGGTCTGTGAATTAGGCCTTTTGGAGTAGCGGTAGAAAGGGCCATTGTGAGTGATGTTTTGACAGTCAAGAGGAAGGGTTTTGGAACCTTGTAGGGTTCCATCTTAGGGGTATAAATCCATAGGTTTGGTGTCTTAATAGTCTTGTGTTTTTTATTCTAACTGTCCTACCGGGCAAGGGCTGCAAGCCTTAAGAGAGAGTGAGGTCTAAGTCACCATAGTGATGAGTGTTTATTGACACCTAAATGCTAGAGGGTTGTTAAACATTGTTTTGACTTAATGAGACATGATACAAATTTTTTGAAGGTTTGTGAGTGGTTTGAGTTTTGAAACCTATGTGTGTGGGGTTGATCTCTTAAAGAATAGTGGAGTTTAGGACTCATGAGGATATTTGAGAGAAGCATTCAGTGGAGTGACTTTCCCATTTGTGTTTTGTTTCTTGGTTTATGGATGGAATAAGGTCTTATGGACCATTTCAATGCTTTGTAGTAGGTATTCTAGGTTTTTGGTTGAGTTTTTGGTCTTGGTGACCAACTTCTTTGTACAACAAGGTCTCCATCCTCCTTTGTAAGTCTAGTGCATCTTGGAAAAATAAAGAAAAAGGATGCCTTGCTGTATCTAGACACTTAAGGGGAGTCACCCTACTTTTTGACAAGGTTTTAAATGCCTTTGACACATTTTGGAAGGCTTTTTGTGGTCGAGTTGGTAGAAGTTGCTCACATTTCCTTAACTAGGCAATTAGAAGTCAAAGCATGAGATTAGTTGTTTTACAAAGTATCTCATTTCAAAAGACAGTTGCAAGAAGTTTGAGGGAGTTTGTAAGACTTAAAATATGCCTCTCTTGGTTGAGGCAATGTTGATGTTGATGTTTTGAAGAAGTTTCAATAAGAAGTTTGTTGATTTTCCTATGTTTTTCTAAAGAATTTGTTCAACCCATACTTAGTATGGACTGTATGTTCACTTTCATGCTCCAAGCCCATAATGGTTGGATAGGTAACTGAATAAGCTTTCCTTTGGCATTGGAGTGGTGAGATTTCATTGAGTATCAAGGGATATATTCCAATTTCTCTATCGGGTGGTTTGAAAACCCTTAAAATCAGGGTTTTGGGTGAAAAATGTATATTTCTTCCATTCCCACATTGTAAAATTGCTAAATCTCAGTGGGATGGAAGATATAAGGTTGTACTATAATTTAATCAATGTTTTGGAGAACAATAGGCTCATTTTTGGAAGTTGTGCATGAATTTTGGCTTGACATCTCTATGTGGTGAGCATAATTGTCAAGCAAAAAAATGAGTTTTTTCTTGATTTTGAAGAATCTATTTAAGAGGAACTTAGGAATGGTGGAAACAGGTGTGAAGAACCTATAGGAGTCTGAATTTTGGCTTTGGGGTGAAGGGGAGAGCCTATATAGTCAAGACCTAGGTGTAGGTCTGTGAATTAGGCCTTTTGGAGTAGCGGTAGAAAGGGCCATTGTGAGTGATGTTTTGACAGTCAAGAGGAAGGGTTTTGGAACCTTGTAGGGTTCCATCTTAGGGGTCTAAATCCATAGGTTTGGTGTCTTAATAGTCTTGTGTTTTTTATTCTAACTGTCCTACCGGGCAAGGGTTGCAAGCCTTAAGAGAGAGTGAGGTCTAAGTCACCATAGTGATGAGTGTTTATTGAAACCTAAATGCTAGAGGGTTGTTAAACCTTGTTTTGACTTAATGAGACATGATACAAATTTTTTGAAGCTTTGTGAGTGGTTTGAGTTTTGAAACCTATGTGTGTGGGGTTGATCTCTTAAAGAATAGTGGAGTTTAGGACTCATGAGGATATTTGAGAGAAGCATTCAGTGGAGTGACTTTCCCATTTGTGATTGTCAGTTTTCCTTCCTTGCCACTCTACATCATTTCTAAATCTTATGTAGGCTATTTCCATGGTGTTTGTGGTGGTGGTAGGAGTATTTAAGGTTTGTAAGTACCTTATGCAATAAACCCTCCTTTGTAGGGCTTGATTTGTGCATAGAATAAACTTAGTCAATAAACATGATGTGAGTAATGTCTTGGAAGTTAGAGGAAATGTTCGAGGTGTAAATGGTTGATTGTAGTATCTTGGTCTTGAGGAACTAGTAGGTAAAAGTGAAAATTTGGTGAGTTGTTTAAGGAATTGAAATATTTAGAGCTCTTTCTCAGGTTTTTTCTTTGAATTCATATAAATTGATGATGACAAAGGTGTGTTAGGATCTGATGGATATAGGTTGTAACATGAAAGATTGTTTTTTGGTTATTTTTCCTAGGTAAAGCAAATTGAGTGGAAGGGTGCCTTGGTGAATGATGAAAGAGTGGATTATTTAGTGACTCTAAGTAGGTTTCTTATGCACAGATCAGTCATTTTTGTTGATAAATAAGATGTTTGAAGCTTGAGGATGATAAGAAGAAGTATAGAAATGAGTTGGCTTGTTGTTGCCTTGCGGTTTGCAAATGAAACAATGTGATTTTTGATGAAAACAGAGAAATTTTAGTTGCTTATTCAATTTGATCTTCTCCTGATTCAATTGGGTCAGATGTTGGTGCGGGAGCACCTAGGTCATCAAATACTTTTCAATTTTGCTAAAGGGATGAGTGTTCAAATTTGTATTCATTCAATCACAAAAGGTCATGGAAAAATGATGTAATGCATGTTCAAGTTCATATGAGGTCTTATTTGAATGCATTTAAGGTTATGGGTAAGCTCTAGGTGGTCAAAGTGGGAAAATGCAAACAATGCAATAATGTAATATTGTTAAAAGTTGTTAAATTGACAAAAAACAAGGAAATCAGGCATATTAAGGGTTAAAAGGTGTAGTTTCAACTGATGGAAAGATATTTATGGAAAAGGAAATATCTTTAAAAGGCATGTAAAGGTGATAAAAAGTAGAAGTTTGTGTTCTTGTAATTAGATTTTGAAATAAAAATTCCTTGTTTATGAGTTTGCAACATTACTCTGGATTGTTTTGTTTTCTTATGTTGGTAATTTAGGAACACCCAAAGTTAAATCATAGTGTGAATACATGTAAAGAGGAGTTATTTTCCAATTTCAAGAGTTGGACTTGGCTAGATTTAGGAAACAAAAGAATAAGAGGCATTTTTTAGTGCCTGATAGAGTCCTTTTAGAAGCAAGTTTGAGAGTCCAATAGGGTTTTTCTTCACTACTCCACCAATGTAGGTCAAGTATATTGGTGGAGTAGGTTAATGTTAGGATGTTTTTAATATTTTGATGATTGTAAATGCAGGGAAAAGCAAGAATACCATGGTGGAGTTGTTGCTACACTAGAAAATAGAGGATTTTCCTACACAAAGTGATGCTATAGTCATGGGTCATGAATAAATAAAGCTTGCAGAGGCTTGGAAATGGTGTAGAAGGTCTTGGCAGACATAAAAAATCATGTTCTAGGTGGTGGCTAGAGAAATAGAGTTTTGCGAGAGTATTTTTCGCAAAACCCTCCTTGATTTGTGCTTTTACACCCTATAAACGAGGGTTTATTGGATCAGAACATTTTCATGGTTTTCAATCCCTATAAATGGTGAAATATTGAGTTATAAAAAATGCTTGAAGAATTTTTTGAGTGATTTGGAATGGTTTTTAAGGGGTCTCCTTTGTAAAATAGGCCTAATCTACTAGCCTTTCTTCAGAGGACAGTCTAAAATCTGATGATTTTCTTTATGTCAAATGTCTAAGAAATTTGATATGTTGTGATGTGATGGAAAGTGTTTCTAAATGTCATTGAGTTTTTTAATAAGATTTGAGATAGGAATGTAACTACCCAATTCAATGGTTGACAGACCTACTCGAGGAATATGATATTGTCTGATCAAAACAAAGATTTTTTTTTAAATAGTGGAAAGGATGATATTGAGTGCGTGGTTACTATCAAACTAATGATATGATTGATGTTACTAAATTTGGTTAAGGTGTATAAGACAGGTTTGGTGACTTTGATGGTTGGATGGGTGAGTATTATGAAGCCTTTTGAGCAAATTGGTGATTAACCACAAGATGATAATCAAGATTCTATTGTAGCAGGAGTTTGTAACCTGTAAATAGACTACTGCAGTCAAAATATGGTGAGTACAATGCTTGATAATAGACTGATAACAGTGAGGTATGGTTTAGGTGATTTTTTGCCTTAGTGAATAAATGAAAGGATGAATTGTTCAAGTGTCAATAATCAAGTTTATGTTGTTTTTATGGTCATTGAGAATGATGTGAATCTAATTGATTAAGTAAAATTTTTCTTTAATATGGTTTTTTCTTTGAATGAGTTAATTAGAATATTGATTAGTGGAATGATGAATGATGGCCTATGGAATGGCTAAGAGAATTTGAGTGGATTTTGGTTGAATGAAAAGTAGATTTTTGATGAAATTATATTTGATCTTCTCCTGATTCTATTTGGGATTGAAATCCCTTGAAGAAATGATGTTGATGGTGTTTTTTGGATGCTCTACATCAGATGTGCCCTGATGATTGGGTGCTTTGATATGATGCTTGCATCAGTAATTGCCTTGTCTATGTTATTGCTTACTATTATGGCTTCATAGATTTTTTCCAAGAATCCATATTTTGTCGTGTTGGTGCACCTTTGCAAGCACATGCCTCCATGTGAAGTAATTGCATCGTACTGCTTATGTTGACTTTCTAAACAACTATATTGTACAATTGAAATTTTTTCATCTATCAACATCTAGTTGTTAGTTATGGAATTTGAAGTAATGCTTTGAGTTTGAATGATGTGTAATGAAACATAACCAGCAATATGAATATAAACTACACAAATATATTAAGTAGAATTAATTAGTTAAGTTATCTTTATTCTATTACCTCTATGTACGTTTGAGTGAATCCACTGGCACTAGGAGGTGTTTGCTTGAAACCACCAATATTAGCCTATTCAACATCCAACATCACATGTATTAAAATACCATTCGTAAAACAATGCTATTAACATGTAATAAATTTATATTTTTTACTAGTTACATACCCCAATGATAGGTGTACTGCAGAAATAAGTAGGTGGAGGACCAGTGTATCTAGTCTCAACATTGTGACCCTAAAATTTTATTAAAATAATAAAACTAAATTAGTTAATCATGCATTTTAGAATCAAAATTTAATAAATTAAATTCAATGAACATGTTGACTTTTACTCGACTATCAATTCCATATGCATGATGCAAAATTTCATCCATCCTCTCCATCCCCGTAGCAGCATACAGATCCTGCGTAGTAGCCTCCTGAGTGTCGGTGGGGTCATATGAACAAGTTTCCCTACAAGATTGACACACATGGGTTTGAGGGCCACCACCCGAAGACTCCCCTAGATGGCACTGTACAATAGGGCTAGTATGATGGATGACACTCTGGGTCAAAGTGTTAATCGCCTGCAATGTCTCTACATCGACAATCTCCTTTGCAATGACAGGCATAACAATATGCTCATGAGGCGGCCTAGGAAGAGGTCATCTCGCGATCTAGTTGTACACCGGGCCTATCCTGAGCCAACCTCCCACCTCTCCCATGGAACTCCCTCATATCAAAATAATTTGGTATTTGGTTCAATATGAACTCATTGTATAGTTTCCTAAGAAAATATTGGGGGACTTCACAATTGTTGCACGGTGGGTAATCAAAGACCAAGTACCACCTATCATAAAAATGGTTCCTAATCTCTTGGTGGTGGAATCAATGAATAGGAAACCTCTTCGCATTGAGGCTAAGATTTTGATTTGTTCTAGGGTCGGTGAATAAAGAGCACAAATCACCTTTAGTAATTTTTAAATCTTTTACTTGTTTATATGATAGTTTATCTGCATAATATGCCCTAGCTTCCTGCCTCCTATCTTGCCATCCCGTTATTTGTTGGGTTATTGAATCTAAATTTTTTAACATCTCTTTCATTGAATTTTCTAGTGCCATTCTTTCTGCAGTTGAAGAATTTGGATCACTCAACCTACTGATAAGATCCTCAATTTGTTTTTTGTTGTTTTCAATTTCACTGCTCAAATTTTGTTGAGTGCCAGGAGGGCGTTGAGTGATTGGTGGGGGAGGTTGATTTTGTTGAGGAGGATTTTCCTATTCTTCTTGTTGAGGATTTTCAGGATTTGCAGGATTATTTGCAACTCCTACAAATTTAAAAAAAATAATCAAATCTAACCTAAAACAAATAAAATCAACTTGAAACTAAGAAATTAAAAAAAAAAAGCCAACAATACTTACCTCTTGCACCTCTTCGTCATCGTGGTGCCATCTTTGCAAACAAAAAGAAACTATTGTTGATGAATTTTTTAGAATGCCTCCTTCTAGAATGCAAGCATGAAAATGAGGGTTTTTAGCTATGGGCATAGCAGAAAAACAGACAAGAGAAAATTAATAGCTTTCACTTTTTTTTTTCTTTTAAAATGACATAATGCGAGTGCATTATAATGCGCTCGCCTTATGTCATTTTCAATATTTTTTTGAAGTTGGCCACAAAAGTGTAACCCAACTTAATCCACCCGCCCTATAGTGTAAGCCTATTTTTCAAATTATTTCATTTAGTATCACCATTATTCTCCACAAGAACATTGTCCTTATTTAAAACGATGGAAATGGTTCACATCTCTCAGAAAAATTTCTCTTGCAATAATATTGGAGATGAATTTAGATGCATTATGAAAATAAAAACATACTCGAAGGTTCTTAGCAACTCTAATAGTTGTACTAGAGGCCATGTTTAACAAACCAAATGCAATTGCTAACTTTTCACTATGGTGGTAGATAAATGATTATTTTTTCTTCTATTCCACTACATTAATTAAAAGTCTTGAATCTAGAAATACCTTCCTACCTTCATTTTCTAAGCCAATTTCTCCAATTTTGAAAAAATCTCCCATATTTTTGGATGTGAGTTGTCTCCTACACAAAAAATCATTTACCATTTTATGCCCTTTAATCAAACTACATGTAGGTATCTTTTTAATTCTTCTATCTTTCATCAATCTCCTTACTATTTGAACCTCACCACACCTACTGACTTTTGCATAGATGTTTTAGAGAACATAAGTTGCAACATTTTTAGGATCCAACTAAAAAAGAAGTGTTGCTAGAATACTCAACCTATATTCATATATGATCCACAAGAACCAAAGGTTTAACTGGCATCTTAGTAATAATGTTTAGGGTATCCTCAAGATAGCTAACATGGTAATGAAGTTCAACCATGCACACCTAATGATCAACTATATATGTAATCCAATAAGGGTTATTGGCATGTCAAGTATGTGCAACCTTCATCCACTAAACTTGCATGGCTGCATGCATCTAGAACACAAGAAAATATTATAATGTTGGTGTTCCAAAGTGCTTGACTAATTCAAATATTTTGAGAGCTTCCATGTAAAATCCATTTTGTTTGCACATTCTTCAATCATATCATTGCATTCCATGAGATGACATCTCTTTGAGGAATTATGTCAAACAATTCATTTTGTACTTTATTTTGTGTCAAATCTTTGGTAATTATGGTTAGTTTCATTTCATTCAAATTCTAAATTCTAGGAAATTATATATAGTAAATATGTTAATGGATGTTTGGATAGTGAAATTAGCTCTCTTAGAAATTAACTAAAATATCTAGAAGGGTTACTTTAACTAAAGAGAATTTTGTGGTTATTTTTGTAACAATGATTAATAATGATTTTACAGTGCAACTAGCTTGCTATTTTCATTCAAGATACAAGTCATCAAAGCCAAGCACATACCGAGAAGATGGTACTCTACTTCAAACCCTCAACCTCACTTTGTTTAGTCTGCTTACATGGGGATAATAAGGAAGTTTCTAAAAAAATAATATATATCATTTTTTGTTTGTGAAGGAGAATTTTGTGAGATTCAATATGGAAATAGACCAATATTTGGTTTCTTAAGTAAAGAGGATGTCACATTTGGGAAACTTGTTGTGAAACATCAGGTTAGTAATTTTTGGATGTTAAGGCTTCCCAGTTGGATATCAAATCTCTTTTCTCACCAACTTAATTTGGAATTTATGTATTATAAGTGGATTCTTCCATGGTATAGGTCTTTACTCAGACAACAAATGAATAAGGGTTGACATTTTTGTTGTCTAATTAAGTCTGGCATTCTTGGGCTTGGTTTTCAAGAATTTTTTGTTGATAATGTTGTTCTAGCCTGGTTAGTGTTGATAGACTTCATTCTATAGTCTGAGCATATATCCTTTCTTAAATATTGAACAAGGTTTTGAAATCAAGGGTTCAATATGCATATTTCAGGCCTATGTTGAACACTCTGGTTAAGGAATTTGTTGACAAGGATACAATTTTTTAATTGATTTATTTTTCTTTTTTTTTGGACTTTTGTAAACTTGCAATATACAATGCACTTTTATTCTTTCTGAATTGAGACTAATAGTAATTTTGTTGGTTGTATTAAGGAATATTTTCATTCATGGAGGAAAAGGCAACACTCTCCTTTTTGGATTCTACATGTTGCAACTTTCTCTAGGAAGATTTCCCACATTGTAGAAGTTTTAAGAAATGAAGGGGGAATGTGTTCACATTGAAGGGCCTCAAGCATGTGTTTCCATCATTGCAAAATATTTTTGGAGAAGTTTATTTCTTGCAATCATTTTTGTGCAATATTGTAACTCAGATGTTTAGTCTTGTGACTAAAAATAAAAATTTTAATACTCTATTACTAAGCTATAATTAGAGCACCTTTCTTTTTACTAATAAATTTCACCAATTTTTCCTTCTCAATGGTTGTCTTATTTTGTGCAATTGATGATTGATGTGTATTTTTGTGTTTTATTCTTAAATCCTCAAATATAAGTCAATTAAAATGACTAAATATACTACTAATTGGCATCAATTAATAATTAAATTGAATAAATATACTACCAATTGACATAAATCAATGAACATTGAATAAAAATGACTAAATAAATGACCAGTTAACATCAATCAATCACTAAATATATCAATGAATAAAAAAATAACTAAATAAGTGACTAGATTAAAGCAATCAATGAGTAAATTAACAACTAAATAAGTGACCAATTAAATATATCAGTCAATAAAAAATGACTAAATAAGTGACCAGATTAGAACAATCAATGAATAAATCAACGACCATATATATTCGTGAAGAAAAAATTACTAAATAAGTGACCAAATTACAACAATGAATGACTAAATCAACGAAAAAATATACTACCAAATCAATCAATCAAAAAAACCAATAAATGACTAAAAATGGTTTAGTCATCAATCTAGTCACATTATATATGACTAGTAATAAACTACTAATGGTCACATGACCAAGTTCAGACATGTATAAGTATTTTTAGTAGATTTTTCAGTAGTTTATTGTTGTTTCTATACTAGTGTTCAAGGACGAGTCAATTTTAGGTGTGCCACACAAACTTGTTTTACCTAAAGAGGAATGTTATGAAAACTAACCATATTTTTCAAATAAACTTGTGTTGTTTGAGAAAGAGCACAATGAGTGGTTCAACTTGCAACTTTGTATGTGGTGTGTGAGTTCAACATGCATAACACTATGTAATTACTTCTACAGTTGCAACAACAAATGTATTATTTTGGGAAGATAAGTTGGTTGTGGTGTGTGTGTATGTTTGAATGGAGAGGAAAGGTAAGAGGGAAACCAAAACCTTTGATGACAACCTTGTATGTAAAAAAAAGTGCATCCATTGTTGCTAGTAATGCCAAAATAATAGCAATTTTGTTCCATTTTTTGACAAAAAATGAATCAGTAGTGGAGAGAATGAGGAAAGGGAGAAAGGTGTAAAATGTCCTATCAACCATGATGTAAGAAAATGCAGGTTGGAAAACATAGCGTGTAGTTGAACCTCCAAGTGGACATAAAGACCACAAGTAAATTTTCAACCTAACATGTAAATATAACTAGCATTTCAAAGTATATGGGGTGTACAAACCTCTTTTACCTGAGGAGGCATGTTATGATATTCAACCTTCCATTTGGCATGGCGTAACATGAGGAGCAAATGGACATCTATAAATTCATGAAATAAATAAGTGAAGGTTAAACCACACGATGAGTGGTTCAACTTGCAACTTTGTATGTGGCATAGGAGTGTAACATGCATAACAATATGTAATTACTTCTATAATTGCAACAACAAATGTATTATTTTGGGAAGATATGTTGGTTGTGGTGCGTGTGTATGTGTTAAAGGAGAGGAAGGGTTAGAGATCAACCAAAACCTTTCATGACAACATTGTATGTAAAAAAAAGGTGCATCCAATGTAGGTTGGAAAACACATGTAGTTGAACATCCAAGCTGAAATAAAGACAAGTAAATTAGCAACCCCACATGTAAATATAACTCATATTTCAAAGGATATGGGGTGTACAAAGCTCTTTTACCTGAGGAGGCATGTTATGATATTCAACCTCCCATTTTCCATGACTTAACATGATGAGAAAAAACACATATAGCAATTCATGAAATAAACAAGTGAATGTTGAACCACATGATAAGTGGTTCAACCTAAAACTTTGTATATTGGTGTAGGAGTTGAACTTGCATAACAATATGTAATTACTTCCACAATTGCAACAACAAATGTATTATATTGTGAAGATAAGTTGGTTTTGGTGTGTCTATATGTGTTAAAGAAGAGGAATGGTTAGAAGGTAACCAAAACCTTTGATGACAACCTTGTATGTCAAAAAAAGGTGCATCTATTGTTTCCAATAATGCCAAAATGATAAATTTTTTGTTGCATCTGTTGAAAAAAAAATGAATCAGTAATGGAGAGAATGAGGAAAAGCAAAAAGGTGTAAAATTTCCTATCAACCATGATGTAAGCCAATTAGGTTGGAAAACATAGTATGTAGTTGAACCTCAAAGTAGACATAAATATCACAAGTAATGCAACCCCACGTGTAAAAATAACTAAGATTTTAGAGTATATGGGGTGTAAAAACTTATTTTAATTGAGGAGGCATGTTGTGATATTCATAATTTCATTTTTTCATGAATTAACATGAGGAGAAAAATCACATATAGCAATTCATGAAATAAACAAGTGAGGGTTGAGCCACATGATAAGTGGTTCAACCTACAACTTCATATATGGCATAGGAGTGTAACGTTCATAACAATATGTAATTACTTCTACAATTGCAACAATAGATGTATTATTTTGGGAAGATACATTTGTTGTGGTGTATGTGTATGTGTTAAAGAAGAGGAAGGGTTAGAAGGCAACCAAAACCTTTTATGACAATATTGTAAGTAAAAAAAAGGCACATCCATTGTTGTCAGCAACACTAGAATGATAACATATTTGTTGGATCTATTGAAAGAAAAATGAATCAATAATGGAGAGAATTAGGAAATGTAGAAAGGTGTAAAATGTCCTATCAACCATGATGTAAACCAATGTAGGTTAGAAAACATAGCGTGTAGTTGAACCTCCAAGCTAACATAAAGATTGCAAGTAAATTTGCAACCTTGCATGTGAATATAACTAATATTTCAAGGTGTATGGGGTGTCAAAACCTCTTTTACCTAAGGAGGCATGTTGTGATATTTAGCCTTCCATTTGGTGTTACTTCACATGAGAAGCAAAAGAACAACTAGAAATTCATGAAATAAACAAGTGAAGGTTGAGCCACATGATGAGTGATTCAACCTGTAACTTTTTATGTGGCATAGGAGTGTAACATGCATAACAGTATGTAATTACTTCTACAATTACAACAAAAAATGTATTATTTTCGGAGGATATGTTGGTTGTGGTGCATGTGTATGTGTTAAAGGAGATGAAGGGTTAGAGGGAAACCAAAACCTTTCATGACAACCTTTTATGTTAAAAAAGGTGCATCCATTGCTGCCAGCAATGCCAAAATGATAACAAGCTTGTTGCATCTATTCAAAAAAAAATGAATCAATAATGGAGAGAATGAAGAAAGGTAGAAAGGTGTAAAATTTCCTATCAACCATGATGGAATCTAATGTAGGTTAGAAAAATCAGAGTTAGGCAACTTGATGTAAAAATTTGAATAAATTATCTATATTATTTGAAAAATATGTAAGAATAGAATCTGTAGCAAATTGAATATATTTTTTAAACTACTAGGTTTATTTTTAAAAAAATCTATTTGGTGAAAAATTGAAATTTCAATGCAATAGTACTTAAATTTAGGGAAAAAATAAGAAGTAGTTGTCTGTCTGACTACCCTAACCACAATAAAATGATACTATTTTTTTATAAGATTTTAGACATAAGTAGAGGACTCATGTCTAGATGTGACATATTTTTTCATAATTTGTTTCCAAGTAAATAATTAATTATGAATTTTTTATTATAACTTTTAAAAAATATAAAAACTTGTATGTTTGACCATGACCTTAACTTGGTCAAAACTTCATGAAATTCAATTTTTCCTTTTTTAATCCTAAAGTATGTGAAGCATAGAATGTGATTCGTGTTTTAGATTCAAAAAAAGTGATATTGTTTGAAATCTATAGATGTTTTCCAATCAGCCTATCAATCAAGACTTTAGTCATAATTCAAATAGAAAATGAATAATAATTATTTATTAAGTTCAAAGTAAAGAATAATTTATATTGGTGGAAAGCTGAGAATCTCCTTTAAAAACTCTTTTCATTTCATCAATTTTGGGTAAAAAAAAGTTGTCAGCCATATACCCTACAAATACCCATCATATTGCCACTTTTTGGCCAATTATGATCCTGCACATACCCTTGTAGTGTGTGTGTATGTGTTAAAGGAGAGTAAGGGTTAGAGAGAAACCAAAATATTTGATGACAACATTGTATACATCTGAAAACAAAAAGTGCATCCATTGTTTCCAGCAACACCAAAATGATAACAAGTTTGTTGCATCTGTTGACAAAAAATGAATCAGTAATGGATAGAATGAGGAAAGGAAAAAATGATGTTAAATGTCCTATTAACCATGATTTAAGACAATGTAGGTTGGAAAACATAGTGTGTAGTTGTACCTCCAAGTGGACATACATACCACAAATAAATTCACAACCCCACATGTAAATATAACTAATATTTCATAGTATATGGGGTGTACAAACCTCTTTTACCTAATGAGGCATGTTGTGATATTTAGCCTTCCATTTGACATGAGTTAACATGAGGAGAAAAATAACATATAAAAGTTCATGAAATAAACAAGTGAAGGTTGAACCACAAGATGAGTGATCCAACCTGCAACTTTGTATGTGTCATAGGAGAGTAACATGCATAATAGTATGTAATTACTTCTACAATTGCAACAAAATATGTATTATTTTGGGAAGATACATTGGTTGTGTTATGTGTGATGTGTTAAAGGAGAGGAAGGGTTAGAGTTCAACCAAAAACTTTGATGACAACCTTGTATGTAAAAAAAAAGTGCATCTATTGCAGCCAGGAACACCAAAATGATAACATGTTTGTTGCATCTGTTGACAAAAAAATAAATCAGTAATGGAGAGAATGAAGAAAAATAGAAAGGTGTGAAATGTCCTATCAACCATGATGTAAGTTGATGCATGTTGGAAAACACAGCGCGTGTAGTTGAACCTCCAAGTGGACATAAAGACCACAAGTAAATTCACAACCCTGGATGTAAATATAGCTAATATTTCATAGTATATGGGGTGTACAAATCTCTTTTACCTGAGGAGGCATGTTGTGATATTCAACCTTTCATTTAGGGTAACTTAATGTGTGCAACAAAGACACATCTAGAAATTCATGAAATAAATAAGTGAAGGTTGAACGAAATGATGAGTGGTTCAACCTCCAACTTTGTATGTGGCTTATGAATGTAATGTGCATAACACTATGTAATTACTTCTACAGTTACAACAATAGATGTATTATTTTGGGAAGATACATTTGTTGCGATGTGTATGTGCTAATGAAAAGGAAAGGTTAGAGGGCAACCAAAACCTTTTATGACAATCTTGTATGTAAATAAATGTGCATCCATTGCTACCAGCAATGCCAAAAGATAAAACATTTTTTGCATCTATTGGAAAAATCATGAATTAGTAATGGAGTCAATTAGGAAAGGCATAAATGTGTAAATTTTCCTATCAACCATGATGTCAACCAATGCAGGTGGAAAAACATAGTGTCTAGTTGAACCTCCAAATGGACATAAAGGTCATATGTAAAATTGCAACCCCACATGAAAAAGAACTAAGACCTCATAGTATATGGGTGTACAAACTTGTTTTACCTGAGCAGGCATGTTGTGATATTGAGCCTTCTATTTGGGGTGACTTAACATGACTAGTAAAAGTGTATATGACAATTCATGGACTAAAAAAGTGTAGGTGGAACAATGCAATGAGAAGTCCAACCTAAAACCATATTTTTAGCCTATAACTGTAACGCGAATAATAATATGTAATTACTTCTATGCCTGCCAACAATTTCAAAAGAAAAAAAGCACATTCTTTGCATTTGCTGATAAAAAAATAAATCGGTAAAGGACTGAATGAATGTAGGCTAAAACACTTTTTTTTTGTGCATTTTTTTGTGAAACATATGAAGAATTCAAAAATCAATTTTAACTATAAACCACAATCGCAATAAATTGTGAAGCTCACTTGCATTGAAAGCCATAGTGAATGATATAATTACTATGTTGATTTACAAGATTCTTTTTTCTCTTGATAAATTGAAAGAAAGCATGTGTAGTACGTGCAAAGATGAAGAAACAATACAACTATGGAGGTAGTAGGTTCTATAATTTATGAAATTGAAAAGGAATCTACTCTAAAAAAAATTGAAAACAAGGAGATCAAACTTAATGAGATAGATATTGTTTTAGTTGAAGAGATTCTTACCACTCTTGAGAAGTTGAGGAAGGAACATGTGCAATATGTGTAATGGGAAAATCAAAATGCATAAGTGGATAAACTCAAGAGATTTTGTATTGCATATGAATTTGTTCGAGCAGAGAAAGTGAAAGATGATGCTATAATTGGATTTGAACTAGTTAATTCAAATATTTGTGAACATAAAACTAAACATGACTAGCAAAAGAACATCAAGCAAAAAAGAAAAAATTCCACCCTTCAACTTACAACAAGCACAAATATATAAAATGCAACCAAGAGTGCTTTCCATCATGCCTATGGTTTATTGATTTGAGAAAGTTCAAACACAATTTTTAGTCTAATTGAGACTTGTAGATTTTGAAGATGTTCCTTTCATTACATTTGTATTGTGTAAACAACAAAAGGTTTTCATTACAATCATATTGTCTGTATAATCGGAGGTTGGAAAACATAGGGTGTTAATAAACTTGCAACCCACATAGTGTTGTAAAACCCTCTATATATAAGAATGCAATTGGCTGGTCACCCCTCAGCTAAATATGGTTACTTTTATGTATCCCCTAGCTGCAACTCCTTCCAAAATTCTCCACCCTTCAACTTCGTACAAGTTCAAAAAACTAACTTACAATCCACTGTGTTTTCCTACTTGCCTATATTTTAATGATATGAGGAAATCCAAACGCAATTCATACAATAAGAATAGTTTTGGTAAATTTTCAAGGTGTCTTTTCTTACATTGGTACTATAAGGTTTTCATTCCCATTTTGTCTATTTATAATTCAATGTTGGAAAACACTAGGTCTTAATGAACCTGAGATCTTCGTAATACTCCAGGAGGTAGTAGGTACTACAATGTATGATATGAATAAGGAAACATCCATAAAAACACTTGAAAAGAAGCATACCAAAGTGTATGAGATATATAATGTATTGACTGAAGAGATTCTTCCTGCTCTTGAGAAGTTGGGCAAGGAGAATTCAAAGTATGTGCAATGGGAAAATGACAATTCAAAATTAGACTCAATAGGTACTATAATGTGGGTATGTGTAGGATCATCATGGAAAAAACAAGCCCTTAAGTGGCAAAAAAATCAGAAAAATTAGAGTTAGGAAACTTGCCATAAAAATTTGAATAGGTTATCTATATTATTTCAAAAATATGTAAGAATAGAATCTATAGAAAATTGAATCTAGTTTCTAAACTACTAGGTTTATATTTATTTTTTAAATCTATTTGGTGAAAATTTGAAATTTCAATGTAGTAGTACTTAAATTTCAGTGAAAACATAAGAAGTAGGTGTTTGTCTAACCACCCTAACCACAATAAAATGATAACTTTTTTTAATAAGATTTTATATATAAGTAGAGGACTCCTGTCCAGATGTGATGCATATTTTTTTTAATTTTTTTCCAAGTAAATAATTAATTATGATTTTTTTATTGCAAATTTTTAAAAATATAAAAAATCATATGTTTGACCACCTTAACTTGGTTAAAACTTCATGAAATTCAATTTTTTTTTTTAATCCTATAGTATGAAAAGCATAAAATGTGACACATGTTTCAGATTCAAAAAATGTGATACTGTTTGAAAGGTATAGATGTTTTTCAATCAGCCTATCAATCAGGACTTTAGTCGTAATTCAAATAGAAAATGAATAATAATTATTGATTAAATTCAAAGTAAAGCATAATTTATATTGGTGGAATGCTAAGAATCTCCTTTAAAAACCCTTTTCGTTTCATCAATTTTGGGTAAAAAAAAGTCACCAGCCACATACCCTACACATACCCATCATATCACCACTTTTTGGCCCATCATGATCCTGTACATACCCATGTATGAAATGGAAAATGAGTCTATTGTAGAAATACTTGAAAATAAGTAGACCAAAGTGAATGAGACATATACTATATTGATTGAAGAGACCTAGTGATGGTGATAAGTTGAGGAAGGTACATTTGTAGTATCCATAATGGGCATACGGTAATGCAAAACTGGAGCAACAAGTGGTAGAAAGTATGTGATGAAAAAGGAATTTTCTCTAAAAACACTTGAAAAGAAGTAGACCAAATTGAATAAGATAGATAATTTATTGACTAACGAAATTTTTCTTGCACTTAACAACTTGACTAAGGAGCATCATGCAGTATGTGCAATGGGAAAATGCCAATGCAAAAGTGGATAAAGTCAATAAATTTTGTAATCCATATGAATTTATGCAAGAAAATAAAGTGAGAGATGATGCTATAAGTGGAGTTGAACAAATGAATTCAAATATTCTTCAACTTAAGAATTTCATGGAACAAATACAATTTGAAATAAATGATAATGAAAAGGAAAAAACATATCTTAGAGTAGAAAAAGAGAATTAGTTGGTTGGAGACATGAAAGCCCAATGTGAAAAGGTAGAAATTTTTTGTAAATAACTTATCAAATAGAAAACATCTACATTCTCTAATAAAAAAGACACTCTAAATGCTAAGAAAAGAGTGGCTACAAAGCTACACAAAAACATTAAAGACATTCAAAAATCTATAATAAAAAAATGGAAGACCGTGTTGTCCTAAGCGATGATGAGGGAGAAACCACTCCAAAGACAAATAAAAGATATGAAATAGAAAGTAAAAGTTCATGAAAAGGAATGCTAGGGAGGTGATAATAGGTAACAACAATGGGGATGAGCAAAAATGTGTGATTGGTCAAATTACAGATGCAAAAGCAATAGTTGGAACTGCTGAAACTGAAGTAAAATAGCATAAACACTACAATTAACCACTTGGAAAAGAAATTAAAATATTAAAAAAAAAAATTATCATCAAAATAAAAGGAGTTTAATTAATGGTGTTGACAAACAAGTGCAATATAAAAGGCACATAGTTGTAAAAATAAACACAACAATGGAATGCATGATTTTGAAGACATTCATATTATTTTGTAGCATTCCATGTTGTAGAACCATAGGTGTTAAGAAGCAAGCAACCAACCATGATACAACCCTTTACATTTAAACAAGGAGATTCAAATAACTGAAAACCACCATTGTTTTTTCCAAATTACAATTATTTTGTGCACTTTTCAACCATGTGAAATCTAAACACAACAATGGAATGTGTGATTTTCATGACACATACTATTTTGCAACATTCCATGTTGCAAAATCATAGGTCTTAAGAAGCAAGCAACCCACTGCAAGACAACCCTTTACATTTAAACAAGAAGATTCAAATAACTGAAACCCACCATTGTGTCTTCCAAATTACAATTATTTTATGCACTTTTCTTTTTATTCATGAGAAATTAAAACACAACAATGGAATGTGTGATTTTTCAAGAAATTCATACTATTTTGTAACATTGGATGTTGCAAAGCTGTAGGTGTTAAGAAGCAAGCAACCCACCATGAGACAACCCTTTACATTTAAACAAGGAGATTCAAATAACTAAAAACCACCAAATTGTGTTTTCCTAATTACAATTATTTTGTGCACTATTTATTTCAATCATGCGAAATTTAAACACAACAATGGAATGTGTGATTTTCAATACATTCATACTATTTTGTAACATTCCATGTTGCAAAATCATAGGTGTTAAGAAGCAAGCAACCAATTGTAACACAACCCCTTACATTTAAATAAGGAGGATCAAATAACTGAAAACCCACATTATGTTTTCCAAATTACAATTATTTTGTGCACTTCTTTTCAATCATGCAAAATTTAAACACAACAATGGAATGTGTCATTTTCAAGACATTCATACTATTTTGTAGCACTCCATGTTGTAAAACAATAGGTTTTAAAAAGAAAGAAACCCACCGTGAGACAACCCTTTACATTTAAACAAGGAGATTCAAGTAACTAAAAACCATCATTGTGTTTTCCAAAATACAATTATTTTGTGCACTTTTTTTTTCAATCATTTAAAATTTAAACACAACAATGTAATGTGTGATTTTCAAGACATTCATACTATTTTATAACATTCCATGTTGTAAAACCATAGGTGTTAAGAAGCAAGCAACTATTTATAACATAACCCCTTACATTTAAACAAGGAGATTCAAATAACTAAAAACCCATATTATGTTTTCCAGATTATAATTATTTTGTGCACTTTTTTTTTCACTCATACAAAATTTAAACACAACAATGGAAGATATGATTTTGAAGATATTCATACTATTTTGTAAAACTCCATGTTGCAATACCCTACATGTTAAGAAGCAAGCTACCCACTATGAGGCAACACTTCACATTTAAACAAGGTGATTCAAATAACCAAAAACCTAGATTATGTTTTCCAAAATACAATTATTTTGTGCACCTTTTTTTTCATTCATCTGAAATTTAAACACAACAATGGAAGGTGTGATTTTGAAGACATTCATACTATTTGGTAACATTCCATGTTGAAAAATCGTACGTGTTAAGAAGCAAGCAACCCACTATGAGACAAACCTCTACATTTAAACAAGGAGATTCAAATAATTCAAAACCCACATTGTGTTTCCAAAATTACAAATTACATTGTATTGTAAAACCCTCTGCAACCCAATTGGTTAGCACTCCTCATCTTGATTTGGTCATTTTTCTCCTCCAAATCCTCCATGTGCACTCCAAACTTTAGTTTATAACGTGTAGACTACAAAAAAGCACCTCAATTTGGTCAGTTTTCTCCTAGAAATCTTGCACGTACACCCTAACCTTTAGCTTTCAACGTGTAGATTGGAAACTCATCATGTTTCCACCCTTTTTTCTCCAAACCAAAAATGTGCACGTTAGTGAGAGAAAACCTTCGAAAGTGAAACTTCAGGGAAATGCCACATGGCACAATTTTATCGACCGACAGGAGGTGGGAAAATTGACCTGATGGTGTCATTAACTCCTACCTACCTTTCCTGGATGTTTGGTCCCATCTTCAGGTTTTGTCACTTTTATCCCTTATCTAGTGGGCACTACACTATAACATCTCATCATGTTATGTATGTTTCCATGCATGTTATGTTATTTTTCATGCATTTCTATATGTATATAGGTGTGTTTTGTCTATGAGTTAGTCATCTCCATCATTATAATACAATTTCAAAAACTAATAAATAAGTGAAAAAATCATTTAACAAGTTTTACATTGAGTCCAACTTCAAATTTATAAGATTGTGCATATGATAGAATTTTACTAGTGGAAACCACTCTTATTAATGAATCAATTTTTAAATTGTAAAACAAAAAGATTTACAATGTGCATCTTAAATGTGGGACCATTCAAAAATTTCAGATGATGTGGTAGCATTGGGAGCAACACCATAAGATCACCATACATGCATAGTACTTAATCATAATATGTAGTATGGTAAATTTAATAGTACTTAATCATGATATGTAGTATGGTATGTTTTAACAGTATTGTGCCATAGAAAAATGGCCCCTTGTCATTTTTCATGGTCTTTGAGGCCTTTCTTCATGATGTTTGGTCCATTTTGATTTGATTTATTGATGTAATATGGCTTGAACATGCACATTTAGGTCCTTAAAATTCAAATAATGGCATCTTGTGAAGGTATTGTGAAGTGTTGTAAAATATTTCTACACTTTTCTAGACTCTATTCACTGTAATTTACCTAAAAATCATTTTTTCATCACTAATCAGGTCCTATTTTGAAGTGTTGTAAAGTCTTGTAACAAGATTTCATGCTTTTCTAGGCATAATTTCACTATTTACACCTTTCGTATGCTTTATTTAACCCCTTTATGCACTCATAAGGCATAATTGAGTTTATTTTTTTAATGTAAACCCGAAAAATAACATTAAATGTTACTTAATTCCCAACACGTACCTTCGAGTAGAAGGTGGCACCCATTTCCCATGGGTGGTGAATGAGTCCCTCTTGGCTCCAAATTCAAAACATTTCAAATTTTCTTTTAGGTTTTTATTCAAAATTACTTTGTGTCAACTAGTGATAAGGTATCAATAGGTTACTAAGGCACAAGAATGTATAAATAAGTGTTTTTCTCCTCATTTTACATCTCCTACAATCTCCAAACACATTCAAACAATATTTCCATTCATTCACTCATTCATCAAGCATTTGAGCACTTGGCATCAACTAATCAAGCATTTTGGAGCAACCATTGTTATATCTTCATATTTTGAGCATCAAAGGGTTTGGTAAGTTAATAGCATTCGCATGTTATTTGTTTATCATTCTCTTTCATTTCATTATTTCATTGAGGGTTTGATTACCAAAGTTGGGTTTGACCAAGGAAAACCCCTATTCTCTAACCCTCAACCATTTTTCCCATCTTGCATGTGTATTTGTAGACCTATGTATGTAGATTTGATAAGAAATTAGGTGTTGAAGAGTGGTCAACAAGTAAACAAGTTGATTCAAGTCAAATCAACCTTATTTCAAGCTTGGAGAATAAATTCTGTCTATTTTCTACAGAATTAACTCCGTCAACCCAACAAGCAGACAACCTCAGATCTGGTGTTGCAGAATTGTCCCCTGATTTCTTAGAATTTTAGGAGAGGACTGATTTTCCATGAATGGTGAATGATTCTTAGCTTAAGGTTGGAAATCCAGATTTTGTTCAATTCTAGATCCCGACACTGAGAAACTAGTTTCTGATAGTTTTCATGAGAAGCAA
This sequence comes from Sequoia sempervirens, assembly GCA_007258455.2. Lineage (NCBI taxonomy): Eukaryota > Viridiplantae > Streptophyta > Pinopsida > Cupressales > Cupressaceae > Sequoia > Sequoia sempervirens. The sequence continues at coordinate 166,221,059 of VDFB02256132.1, read as the reverse complement.
GACTAATTTTCCATTAGTGGCAAATGATTCCCATTGGTGATTTTCTGTGATCTAAAACAACATTCAAAAGATTCTAGATTCTCCATTCTCGGGCTAGATGCACTCTGAATCAACCTTCTTTTTTGTTTTGCATTTGTTCATTCATAGTTCATTGTTTGCATGTCACATTGTGTTTTCCAACATTGCATAAATCCTAGGTTTTGCATACATAATCAGTCACATAGATCATCTAATTGCATGTAGTTCATTTCATTTATTATAAATAACATCATACATTACATAATTTGAGTGAACCTAGCTAGATATTTTGTGAGGTTTATCTCTCTCTTTTTAGGTGAAACATCCTAAGAGCGCAAGAGTAGCCTATAAGCCCTACCCAAAAATATACGGTTCATTTTGGTGAGCCTGCTCTTTCAAATACTTTTTGTTCGATTCGATGTCCTTCCTCATACATCTAGCTAGCATTGATCTTGCATTAGGATTTGCATGAATTCATTTGCATGTTAAGTTTCAAATTTTGCATTCATAAAAATGTGCATTTAGGTTGCATTGTTGGAATCTACATTCATTTAATTTTTTTGAAATTCTACATTTTTCATTTAGTTTTGCATCATAGCACTCAGAAAACATCAAAATCTCTCAAAATTTTCTAAAAATTCTGAAAAAAGTCCATAATGGGACTCATTCACCACCCTGGGAAAATCAATCCCTTATGAGCCTTGAAACTATCTTTTACAGAGCTAAAAACCCTATTTTTAGGCTTCTGTTTGGTGCCATTTCATACTTGTATCAGTTGGCTGCATTTCTAAATCATGCATTTCATCAAATCTACCTTAAATTAGCTCATTTCATGCATGGTTTAAATTTCACACTTGCATTCTCATATTGTTACATAGCATAATCAGTCAATTATTCACAAAAAATTACATTTCATTTCAGCCTTTTACATTGCATTTTGAGTTAGCATACATTTTTCTTTCCAAATGTTAGTTTCAATCTTCTCCAAATTTGCAAAGAAAAATTTAGTCAATAAGCATGATCATTATTTATTCAATGCATGGCCTAGTTATGAGAGTCTCTTAGTGCAAGAGAATGAAAATGTTAACTCTTGTCTTAAACTTACACTCCCTCATATATCTCCCATTTGTGAGGATGATGCTTTAGAAGGGAATACAAACGTAGATAAACATGATGATCCTAATTGTACTTCTCCCGATACCTCTCCTTTTAGTGACAAAGGTATCTTGGCAAAAGAAGGTACAATCATTGAGCATCATGAAGGTCTTGTTTGTCCTTCTCCTCATTCCCTTGGGAAGATAGTATAACAATACAAGATGAATGCATTGCCACCACTTTAATACCTAGTCTCCATTCATATCCCAACACCTCCCCTATCTGTGACAAAGCTTTCATGAATGATCATGACAAACACATTTTTGAGGAGGATATGTTGGTATCAAGAAACCCAATGATTAAGAGTTATACCATTATTTCTCTCCTTCCTAATGTTCCTAACAATTGGAAGGGTCTATTTGCATAAGAAAGTTGTCCTTCCCTTGATCTCACCCCTATTTGTGATGAAGCTTCTTTACAACATTTAACCATGGCATGTGAAGTATCTTTTGATTGCCACTTTCCTAAAAGCTCTCCTCCTAGGGTAGATGTTGTGACAGAAGACAATGAGATCATGGACAACAATCAAATTTTCCCATCTCCTAATATCTCTCCTATTGGTGAAGAAGATATTATGGTGTTACACAATCCCATCGATGAGAATCATGAGAATCTTATGTGGGAACACATCATAGAACAAGACAATTCAACCATGGATAACTCCCTTACTTATGATTATGAAACTTTGGAAGAACCAATCCTTGAAAATCAAGAACATTTGGATTGTAGTTCTCCTAAAAACTCTACTCTTAGGGAGTCTATTATGGTGCAAGAAAATGATATGTCTTCCTTAGGGATACATCAAACCAAGACCACCGAGGTTATGAGTGTGCAATTGTCCATTCGATCCCCCTCAATCAATGAACTGCATACATACCCTGTGGGACATCCAAAGAATCCTCTAATATTTTACCCACCATTGCACAAGAAACAAACTCAAAACAAACCTAAACTAATCCTTTATCCACCTAAGCATAATATTTCATACAAACCGAGTTACAATGACATTGCTCACATATTTGATAAAGTGTATATAATCAAGGCCAACCTCAAACTTGAGAGACTTATGAAACAACTTGAAAAAATGATGTGATGCTATAGAGCAAAGTATCCATGCCCCTCTAGAGCCTAAAACACAAACACCAAATCATGGTCTTGTTGATTGTCCTTTCATAGAAATCAACCCATCCAACAAACCTTCACTCAACCTCAATATGATCACACAAGACTCTTCCAAGACTATTCCTCATCCAAATAAATAGCATTAATTTTTTCTTTTTTCCATGCAATCATTGTAGGATCATAACATACTCACTATTGCACGTTTTGCATCCATCGCAAGGGGCAACATACCATCATTGATTCCAAGCTCACCCTTGTCTTGCATAAGTAGGGGCAAAGGGTTAGAAAGCCTTATCCTTGTATGTCACTTGCCACTGTCTCTTTTGGCTAATCATTAACATTTCATGAATGTATAAGAGCAAGCTTGGGATGTGGACAACATTTCTTATGATTTGGCATAAGGCATTTCGAGTAAGCTCTCATGTTCTCTCTCTTCTACTTTAAAGCAATTGCTCACAGTAATGGTGTTAGCAACTAATTTAAAGTGGGGGCATACATAGACAACATCTTTGTGCAAATTTCATGGTGAGATTTACTTTTTCTTGTGGCGTGTCCTCTCCTTGGTGGTGTCATTGGGTTTGATGCCTTCCAAGAGTGTACAATCAACTGAAGTGGCCTGATGTGAACAAAGCATCCCATGGATAATGATCTAACAAGGGAATAATGATCAACTAAAGTGGTCTGATGCGACCGAAGCATCCCATAGATAGCAATCTGACATCCTAAATTGTCCTCTCTTGGAGACATTAGGCACAATGCTCAATAAGAAGACCTTACATGAACAAAGCAAAATACCCTTTAACAAAATTCCTTACATGATATTAAAAAAAAATTACAAAAAGAATTTTCATTGTGGTGCCTTATCAATGTTATCAAGAGCATAACTTTGGTATGGTTTGCATGATGGGAAGCCAACACACTGGCATGAATTTCTCACTAAACCACTTCTTTGGGATTTCTCACCTTGTGGACAACCAAAAATTCCATGGCCCTAGAGTGAGTATACTTTTGGGTTTTCTTACCCGATGGATAGCCAAGAGTTCCTTCACCCCAAAGTGAGTATGCATCTTCTTTTTGAACAAACAACCTAGATCTAATCCACAACTATCTAGACAAACGATCAAAGCTTGATCCGACCCTTTCATTTTCCTTGATCTTGCCATTGCATGATTTTGTATCTTAGGGACTTGACTTAGAATCTTTGATCCTGGGGGCTTGGCCACCTCCTTTCATCTTTGTCATTCTTTGTCATATACATATATACATTTGGATCTCTCTTGAATGTCTACTTTAGTGTGAGTTTGAAGCAAGTTCATCCTCTCACAAAAGTGGGGGCTAAATGCACTGTAAAAAATTGGCCCCCTGTCATTTACATAATCTTTTAGGCCTTTCTTCACAATGTTTGGTCCATTTTGATTTGATTTATTGATGTAATATGGCTTGAACATGCACATTTAGGTCCTTAAAATTCAAATAATGGCATCTTGTGAAGGTGTTGTGAAGTTTTGTAAAACATTTCTACACTTTTCTAGACTCTATTCATTGCAATTCACCAAAAAATCACCTTTTCATCACTAATCAAGTCCTATTTTGATGTGTTGTAAAGTCTTGTAACAAGATTTCACGCTTTTCTAGGCATAATTTCACTATTTACACCTTTCTTATGCTTTATTTGACCCCTTTATGCACTCATAAGGCATAATTGAGTGTATTTTTAAATGTAAACTTGACAAATAACATTAAATGTGACTTAATTCCTGACACCCACTTTCAGCTCCCAAGTGGAACCCATTCGCCATGGGTGGCAAATGAGTCCCTCTTAGCTCCAAATTCAAAATTACTTGATGTCAGCCTGTGATGAGGTATCAATGGGTTACTCAAGCACAAGAATATATAAATAAGTGTTTTTCTCCTCATTTTACATCTCCTACAATCTCCAAACACATTCAAACAATCTTCCCATTCATTCAAGCATTCATCAAGCATTTGAGCACTTGGCATCAACTAATCAAGCATTTTGGAGCAACCATTGTTATATCTTCAGATTTTGAACATCAAAGGGTTTGGTAAGTTAATAGCATTTCCATGTTATTTGTTTATCATTCTCTTTCATTCCATTATTCCGTTAAAGGTTTGATTACCAAAGTGGGGTTTGACCAAGGCAAACCCCTATTCTCTAACCCTCAACCATTTTTCCCCTCTTGCATGTGTATTTGTAGACCTTTGTATGTAGATTTGATAAGAAATTAGATGTTGAAGAGTAGTCAACAATTCAACAAGGTGCTTCAAGTCAAATCAACCTTATTGCAAGCTTGGAGAAGTCATTATGTATGTTTTCCATAGAATTAACTTCATCAACCCGACAAGTAGACAACCTCAAATCTGGTGTTGCAGAATTGTCTCGTAATTTCTCAAAATTTTGGGAGAGGACTGATTCACCATCACTAGAAAATGAGTCACACCTTAAGGATGGAAATCTAGCTTTTGTTAGATTTTGGATCTCGACACTCAGAAACCATTTTTTGACATTTTTCATCAGAAGCAGGATTGATTTTCCATTAGTGGTGAATGAGTTCCACCGGTGTGTTTTTGTGATCTCAGACAACATTTAGAAGATTCTAGATTCTCCAAATTCTCTACCTAGATGCACTCTAAATCAACCTTCTTCTTTTATGTTTTGCATTTTTTCATTCATAGTTCATTGTTTGCATATCACATTGTTTTTTCTAACATTGAATAAATCTTAGGTTTTGCATACATAATTATTCACATAGATCATATAATTGCACCTAGTTCATTTCATTTAATCTAAATAACATCATACATTGCATAATTTGAGTGAACGTAGCTAGATCTCTTGAGTAGGGTTTATCTCTCTCCTTTTAGGTGAAACATGCTAATAGTGCAAGAGTATCCTATAAATCCTACCCAAAAATCTATGGTTCAAGTACAAATTGGGATAAGTGAGGAGATATTCCTCGATCTTCTTGAATAGAGAAGTGCTCGTTTCTCTAATGTCCTACACTTTTCCTTCATCCTGAGGAAAATTAGGAAGGTTGTCGAAATGAATGACAGCTGCAAACACATCCTCTCTTTGCTTTTGTGGTGTATTTGAATTCACCAATGGAAGAGGGAAATACCTTTCTGAGGAGTCCTCCTTCGACATCGTTTTAGCGGTACACAAAATTTGGCTCCTTCACTTCCTCCACTCACTCATTCACATACGTGAAATCCTTGTTTGTTGGATCACCAAAACCCATTAGTACAAATATATGGGTAAGCATAATTCTAATTGTAAGAAGAAGATATTGAGATGAGATGACATATACCAGGTTTGAAGGGTATGTGCAAGATCATGATGGGCCAAAAAGTGGCGATATGATGGCTATGTGTAGGGTATGTGACTGACAACTTTTTTTTACCCAAAATTGATGAGGTGAAAATGGTTTTTAAAGGATATTCTCAACTTTCCACCAATATAAATTATTCTATACTTTTCATTTAACAAATAATTATTATTCAGTTTCTATTTGAATTACGACTAAAGTCCTGATTGATAGGATGATTGAAAAACATCTGTCTTTTAAACGGTATCACATTTTTTGAATCTAAAACATGTGTCACATTCTACGCTTCACATACTATAGGATTAAAAAAAAAAATCATGAAATTTTGACCAAGTTAAGGTGGTCATACATACGATTTTTTATATTTTTTAAAAGTTTTAATAAAAAATTCATAATTAATTATTTACTTGGAATAAAATTACAAAAAAATATGCATCGCACTGAGACATGAGTCCTCTACTTATATCTAAAATCTTATAAAAAATATTATCATTTTATTGTGTTTAGGGTGGTTAGACATACACCTACATTTTTTTCCTTGAAATTTAAGTGCTACTGCATTGAAATTTCAAATTTTCACCAAATAGTTAAAAAAAAAAAGTCTAGTAGTTTAGAAACTACATTTAATTTTCTACAGATTCTATTCTTACATATTTTTGAAATAATATAGATAGCTTATTCAAATTTTTAAGTCAAGTTGCCTAACTCTGATTTTTTTGAATTTTCTGCCACTTGAGGGCCTATTTTTTCCATGATGATCATGCACATGCCCTGAAATTGATTTTCCTAATGGTTCCCACACCTCCCTCACCTTGCAGGAAGGTTATTCTTGAAAAAATATTTGGTGCTTGATTTGGAATGAAATTATAGTTTTCCTTCACAAAGGCATTCCATAATCTCTTAGCCTCCAATAGAAACTCGATTTGGTGACTTATGCATCCCACTACCATCTTCTCCAATTACCACCTCTCTTCTCTCTTTTCCATCTAACTCCTCTTGTGTCATTGTGTTGTGCATTTTGGAGTGGAAAATGTGCGGTATTAATAAAGTTCATTATTGTTTAATCACATGTGAAAGGAAATAAATTTTAATGCAATCAAGTCAATAAAATTTCCCATCGTTAGACAATTATTTTCTTTTTTATTTTGAAGTTTGACTCTATTGTAAATGGTGATGCAAGCATTTTATGATCGGCCTATATCATGAAATTTCGGTCTCACCTACCAAAACTAGGGCATCAACTTGCCTATCATTTTGTTTGCATGATATAACGTTTTCTTTTCGATGCATTTTATCCATCACATGGGATGGGGAATGGGGGTTATGATATAATGTTACATACATAGGTCTTTTTGTCTACACTTTAACTTCTCCCCTAACTATATACTATACCAATATTAAAGGTTGATTCATATAATATACCACTATTGAAGGTTGATTCATATAATATACTAGTATTTGAGGGAACAATTGAGAGGAGATAGTGTGTTTTCCAACACTACAAATAATTCAAGCATTTTATTTGTTCCAATCAAATGAAGAAAGTGAAATTCCATTTTTACTATAGCAAAGAATTGTTCAAAAATTTGAAAGTGGACTTCACTGAATTCTTGGTCGTAAGGAAACCAAAATTTTCAAAATGAACTAACTAACATGGGATAATGTGTTTTCCAACACTACAAATAATGTTGAGCATTTTATTTTTTCCAATCAGATGAAAAAAAAGGAAATTCCATTCTACATTTATCCAAATATGCATTAAATTTCTTAATATGATCCAAATATACATGCATAGTATGATTGCAGGTTGGAAAATATAATGAGAAGTGAGGTGAGAACATGATTTACGAAACCTCTAACCTACAAAATGTTGTACAACCCTCTACACTTTGATTCCAAATACCATATTGGGTGTTTACAAAATGGTTCCTATCACTACATTCCTACAGTACAAATAACAAAGAGCTTTTCAATATATACATACTGTTTTGCAAAAATTGTATGATGCAAAACACTATGTTTTACAAAACCTACAACCCACCTAATGTTTCAAAACCATTTAGACATTGCAACCTTCATAATGAGAATTTAAATGGGAAAGTAAAAGGTTTTGTTTGCATGTACAATTTTGGGCATTATATCCATTCCAAATTATGATTTTGAAAACCTGTTGACACATAACCCACATTGTGTTTCAAATGAAAACCCACTTTCATAAAGAACAACCTTTATTTTCTTGTAAATGAAAACCCATCTTCACAACAAACATCCAAAAGGAAAAGTTTAAAATCCAACACAAAAACTCACAAAAACACACAAAACACCTCTGCATTTCAAACGAAAACCCCTTTATTTTCCCGTCAATGAAAACCCATCTTCCCAACCAATAGTCATTTAATTCTTCAAAGTGAAATTTGAAAACCCTCAAAACAAAAAAACATAAACAGTTATGCATTATCAATGAAAACCCATTTTCTTTAACCAATAGCCATTCAATGCTGCATAGAAAACCCAGTTAATTGTTGTTCAATGTTTCATAGTGTAGACACCTAAATTTGGACACTTAATTTGTCCAAATTTATCTCCTTTCATCTAAGCATCCCCTTATTTGCATTAATTAAGTAATATCGCTATTATTTAATTAATATTCTTAATTCTTCCAAATCCCTAAAGTATTTAATTAATAAATAAATACCTTATCTCTTTAATCCTCCTTTTCATCAAATTAATTAAATAAATATGACATTTATTTAATTCCTCACATGTCACATCCCTTTCTTAATCCTAATTATTCTCCTAATCTCATCATTAGGGATGTGCACATGCCTAATCCTTGATTAGGATGTGTCACATCCTCCAACTTTTGCAAGTTGGCCTCTAATCTCTCTTAGCCACCTAACCCTCCTCTAATCCTTCATTAATTAGCCTAATCAACCTTTTAAGGAATTTTTAATTCTTTTTATCCTTCCAAACAATATTAAATTTTTATTTCTCTTCCCCATGTGATCTTTGACTTGTCACATCAAGCCATATGTGAACTCTTCCTAATCTCCCACTTGCCTCTAATATGTCATTAATTTGTCTAATTAGGTACTTGCACAACCTTAATCACTTAATTAGGTGAACCTAATCTCCATGTCATTTATGGAATGTGTCCTAATTCAACCCTATTAAATACTTTTTCCTTTTGGAGAAGACACTCCTTTCCCCATGTAAATTTTTAATTGACATTTAATCCTCCAATGTATTTCAAAGAATTTTAAATTCTTTCTCTCATTCCCATGTGGATATTTGAAGAATTTTTAATTGTTCACATGTCCTCTCACCCACATGTGGACAAGGACCTCCTTTATGAGATCTTGTTGAAATCCCAAGGTGCTATGTAGTACCTCCATGTCATATCCACATCATCTTTTTCAAGCCACTTCACATGCCACATGTCAATATGTGAGGGCTTGTGAGTTATCAACTCACCATAGCCCTACATCTCGACCTTGTTGGTTTAATCTCAACCGTCCATTTCTCTAAATAATCCAAAATTCTCTATAAATACCCCCTCTTTTCTCTCATTTTAGGAGGAGAGATCATTGTGCTAACCAAAATCTTGCAAATTTTTCATTTGAGCCATACTTAGCCAAATATTTGCAGTTGCATCCATTTCCATCCATTTATTATCCATCTTACATCCCACACTTGCATGTTTTGCCATCAAGAGGAGCATATATCACATCAACAATTAAGGGCCAACCAAAGGACAACTCAACAAGGTAACATGTTCCATTTTGTTTTGTTAAGCTAATCATTCACCCAATCTTGAGGTGTTAGGTGTTTAGGTGGTTCCTTATATATTTTGTGTTGTTGCTCATTTTTGGGACCATGTTTTCCCCTGATCACATTTCTGACATGCCCGGTGGGACACATTGATGGGTCTGTATCTTTCACGTTCTCTATTTTTTTCACTTTTTGCAAGTGTAGGTTGTAGAGGGGATGACCCAACCTAGCAGAGGGGTGGACCTGACCATCCAAGGGCAGACTTGACCTTGAGGAGCGGACATGACCTGATAGACAGGTGAACCTAACCTCCAAGGGCAGACCCAACCTTGCCTAGGGGTGGACCTGCCCTCCACAGACTCCATAAACTAATTTTTTGTAGATTTTTCATAGAGTGGTGGACCTAACCTTCAAACAGGCGGACCTAACCTCTAGATAGGCGGACCTGGCCTGGACAACTTTTTTTAGAAGGTGAAATTTTAGTTTTCAACACTTTTTTTGGTTGTTTTAAGTGTTTATGGCCACCTAACGTGTCCTGTTTGAGTCAGTGCAAGCATTTGATCAACGTTTGGCAAGAAACAAGGACAAGAATCACTAACAAGTTTCCTTGTAGGGTTAGCTATTTATCATCTGCTACTTGTTGTTTTGCATAACTTAGGCACATAGTTTAACTAGGGGTGTCAATTAATCTTGTTTGTCATGCTTATTGGTAAGCTATTTGACGTATCCAATCCCTTTGCGCCATCTAGAAATCCTAGGTGACAAGAAATTGTAGCTTACCCAGTATTTGTGTCTCCCTCTTCTTTTTTCTTAGGGGACCTGCTTGGGGATTTCATCACCCTAAGGGATGATCCCAACCATGCATACTGGTGAGGTATATAAAGGGGGGACAGCCAAAGCTGTACCCCAATCCAACCACGTTGTAACTGGTGAAGCATCGAGATGACGTGAAGAGTTGGTCTGAGCCTCTAATATCTTAATAAGGTTCCTGACTCACACTTGTAACGGGTTGGTTTTCACGGTTTGGGCCTCACGTACCGGGTGTATATCAAGGACTCTTTAGCAACCATGTTCATCCTAGAATACAAGACTTTGTCAGCCATACCCCTTCTACTAGTCTTAGGATTGTGTTGTCTGAAATGTCTTCTCTGTGCGAAACTAGTAATTCTCTATTTAGTTGACTCAGTTGTATCCTTTGATTGATGCTTGTTGTGTTTTGGGCCCTTTTCGTTAGTCTTCTTTTTAAAAATCAAGTTTAGACATGTCTAGGGGCAGACCTACCCTCTAGGGGTGGACCTAACCTGTTCCAGGGGTGGACTTGACCTTTGAACCAACTCCTTTTCAACTTGTTTTAGCCAATTTTGACCAACTTTTATCAAACATGTGGACCTGACCTCCAAACAAGCAAACCTGATCTCCAGACAAGTGGACCTGACCAATCCCAGGGGTGGACCTGACCCTTGACCAGTCAGTTTTATCATCTGTTTCATCATTCTAGACACTTGTTTCATCATTTCCCGCGCTCGTTTCACCGTTTTGATCACTCATTTCCTCATTTCGAGTAAACATTCACCCATTTCAAACCTTCGTCTATTGTCTTGAACTCTCGTTCTACCATTTCGATCATTCATTTACTCATTTTGAGTGAACGTTCATTCATTTTACACCCCGTTTCATCATTCCAAACTCTCGTTCAGTCATTCTAATCATTCGCTTACTCATTCTAAGTAAACGTTTATCCATTTCAAACCTCCTTCTATCATTTCAAACTTCCGTTCTACCGTCCTGACCATTCATTTACTCGTTCTGAGTAAACATTCATCCATTCTGAGCATCCATCTCCTCGTTTCGTGTGGCCAAACAACTATTTTTTGACCGTTTTCACCCGGGGGCGGACTTGCCCTCCTAGGGGCAAACCTGCCTAGCCAAGGACAGACTTGCCCTCCAGGGGAAAACCTAACCTTTTCCAGGGGTAGACCTACCCATCCAGGGGCGGACCTGCCCTGTAGGGGCAGACTTGACCTCCTCTAGGGGCGGACCTGCCCTCTAGGGGTAGACCTGACTGCCTCCAGGGGTGGACCTAACCCACCCAGGGGCGGAATTGACCTCCGAATAGGTGGACCTGACCTCTAGATAGGCGGACTTGACCTCTGGACAACTTTTCCAGTCCTTTGTCTAGTCGTTCCAGGAGTCATTCCTTCATTTAGGATTGTCGTTTTCATGTTCGAAGTAATCATTCGCCCATTCTCAACAATTGTTTCCTCATTCTGAGAGTCCTTCATCCATTCTGAGTCACTGTTTACTCATTTCTAGTAAACATTCATCCATCCCAATCACCTAGACTTCGTTTCAAGAGTTTTGATTTTTGTGCTAAAACTTCCAGAGGCCATAACTTTAGATTCGGGTGTCCATTTAAGCTGAAATTTTATGGGTGGTTACGTTATGAGGTGGCATGTGGCTTCCCAACAAAATTTGAGTTGGTTGGACCCCGTTTTGCCACATTTTTGGGCCCTCAAACTTTCATCTTGACCCTCAAAATCATAATTTAGTGTTTATTTTTTCACTTTTTAAAAAATCATTTTCATTAATAACTCAGAATGCATGTCACAGATTTGGGATGTTAGTTGGAAATTCATCCTATCTTATTTTTGGGTATTTTTTGGGAAAAAACTGGACTCTCAAAAGTATGTCCGTGAAGTTTCCTAAAATGGCAAAATTTGACAATTTTTTAAAATTGCCAAATCTAGAAAAATTTGATTGTCAGCGCCTTACATCCTTTAAACCCTGAAACTTGGTGTAGAATCAATCCCATCACATCCTCTAATCATTCTAATCTAGGCTTCAATCCAATCCTAATCTAAGCTTTAATCTAATCCCAATCTAAGCTTAACTTAATCTTAATCTGAGCTTTAATCTAATCCTAATCTGAGCTTAACCAAAATCCTAATCTAAGCTTTAGTCCATCTGTAGTCAAGATCTTTGGATATAAAAAAAAATCTTAAGATCCCTCCCTCCATCTTCTTCAATTTTTTCCTATTCATCCTTTCATCCATTCTGAGAGTCATTCTCCCAATCTGAGCATTCGTTCATTCATTCTGATCAATTGTTTACTTGTTTCAACCTTTCATCCATCCATTCCAAGTTTTTGTTCTGCCATTCCGATCATTCATTTACATTGCGAGTAAATGTTCGTGCATTTCATTCCCCCTTTCATCATTTTGAACTCTCGTTCTGTCGTCTCGGTCATTTGTTTACTCATTTCGAGTAAACATTCATCCATTTCAAACCTCCATTCATCATTTCAAACTCTTGTTCTGTCATTCCGATCATTCGTTTACTTGTTCTGAGTAAATTTTCATCCATTTCATTCCCCCTTTCATCATTTTAAACTCTCATTCCGTCGTCTCGATCATTTTTTTACTCATTCTGAGTAAACGTTCATCCATTTCAAACCTCCTTTCATCATTTCAAACTCTTGTTCTATCATTCCGATCATTCATTTACTCACTCAGAGTAAACATTCATCCATTTCATTCCCCCTTTCATCATTTTGAACTCTCGTTATGTCATCTCGGTCATTTATTTACTCGTACTGAGTAAACGTTCATCCATTTCAAACCTCCTTTCATCATTTCGACCTCCTGTTATGTCGTTTCGATCATTCATTTACTCATTCTGAGTGAACGTTCACCTCCTTCTATCATTTGGAACTCTCGTTCAACAGTCCCAATCAATATTTTACTTGTTCCAAGTAATCTTTCATCTATTCCAAACCTTCATCTTCTCGTTCCGAGAATCATTCATTTGTTTTGAGCAGTCGTTTACTCATTCCGAGTAGTTGTTCATCCATTCCGGTCAATCGTTTACTTGTTTTGAGTATTCGTTCATCCATTTTTATCATTCATTCCACCAATCAAATCATCGTTTTCCCCATCCAAACCCCCTGAACTTCGTCTTGGGTTATTATCCAAATTGCAGTCCAAAGTGTCTGATCTGATCTGATCATCATCATCATCATCATCAACATCTACTTAGGATTGTCATCCATCCTAAGTCAATCATCGCCATCGACCCAATCAATCCATTTTCAATCTCAAAGTGGATTTGATCCTGCAATTTTCCATTTATCCTTTAATCTAATCAATCAGTATCCTACGTAACCTAGGGTAATATCTGAATGGGGTTTACAATCCCTTTCATCATTCTATCCGATCCATTAGTCGATCTTACCAATCATCAATCGATCTTATCCAATCCAATCCAATCCAATCACATCCCTATCCAATAACCTTCGACCCAATCAATCTACTTCCATCTCAAAGTAGATTCAGTGTCATAATCATCCTTTGATAATCAAATCCGATTGTCAGAATCAATCCCATCGCATCATCCAATCATCCTAATTTGAGCTTTAATCCAATCCCGATCTGAGCTTAACCTAAATCCTAATTTGAGCTTTAGTCCATTCCCATCCAAAATCTTTGATCCATCCTCTTTATCCTTTCATCATCATGAATCCTTATCCTCCATCAATTGTAGTCAAGGGAAACCCTAATTACGTTGACAACAATAACAAAAGTCTTGTCGATCAAGAAGAATATGACATAGATCCCCTTGACACTATCATTGCTAGTAAGCTTTCTCCACCCGCTTTCCCAAATCCAATCACCCCTTCGATTTATCCCGTTATGTCTTCATCCATGCCTAATCATGCTCCTTATGCTACCTTTGACAAGGGATATCCATCATATCCATCATATCCTTCATCTACATCATCCTCTTATCCTAGTCTTCCATCACAATACCCCTATCCTAATCCCTCATCCACATCTTCCTATCTCAATCCTTCATCCGCATATACCCACTACCCTAATCTTCCATACCAATCTCCTCATCCTAATCCTACATTCACACCTTCCTATCCTAATCCAACATCCACACCAACCTATCCTAATCTAACATCCACATCTTCTTATCCTAATCCAACATCCACATTTCCCTATCTCAATCCGCCATCTCAATATTCTCACTACAATCCTCCAACCACATCCTCTTGTCTTAATCTACCATCCACGTCCTCATACCCTAATTCACCATTCCAATATCCCTACCTTAACCCCCTATCCAATCCTAATCCTCCATCTACTCCTTGTCCTATATCCAATCCTATTCCTCCATCTAACCTTAGCTCGCCAATCCATAATGCTAGTCCTCCACCCATCCCTAATCCTTCATCTATTCCTATCACACTATCTCAGCCTCGAGTATGCAAGTTCCTCACTCTAGAAGGGTGGGTGCATGAAGTTGGGTACCAATTTTCTGGCCACTTTTCAAAAAAAATTTAAAAAATGTGCTCGCGTTATAACACACTCACGTTATTTCACATTAAAAACAAAGGAAAAAGTGAAATTACTTGCCTTGGAATACCAACCCAAAGGCTTGGAGGGAATTCCCATCAAGGCCAGAGACGTGTTTTTGCAAATTCTACAATTTTTCACATAATCGGGTCCATGCTCACCATCAAGATTGCATCTAGTTCAATATTGAAAAAATAAAAACATGGGTAATGTTAGGTTCTCTCTTAGCTATCCAACGATGTAATTTTTTTCACTTTTTGACAATGTTAAGCCTTTCATCCATAATTTATTTTGTTTGTATGTCTATTTTTTGCAAAAAAGAAGTGTTTGGTGTTTTTTTTGTTATAAATTAACCGTTCATCAAAATTTCAAATAAATTACATTTTTAGAAACTAGACTCCATTCTACATTTTTATAAAAAAAAAAGAAAAAAGAAATCAATTATTTTCTAAAATTTGTAGGGGGAGCATGAGCAAAATTCTGCTTTTTAGGAAGTGCCCACTTAGAAAATTAGTAAAAAATCAAATATTCATTAAAAAATTATTAGAAAAATTGTGCATCAACTAGATGCTGTTAGCTAACTTCTGACTGTAGCAATTTTAAAAATACTACAAAAAAGTTCACTGTGCTCAGGTCGTACAAGAGTTGCTATGCTATGTTTTTCTGAAAAAAACAACACCAATTTATGTACATCCCTCTTTTGAACCCCTTAATATCA
Source organism: Sequoia sempervirens (assembly GCA_007258455.2). Classification (NCBI taxonomy): domain Eukaryota; kingdom Viridiplantae; phylum Streptophyta; class Pinopsida; order Cupressales; family Cupressaceae; genus Sequoia; species Sequoia sempervirens. The sequence goes on along the minus strand of VDFB02256132.1, from coordinate 166,205,571 downwards.
ACCTTTTTGAAAATAAATTAGTAGTTTAGAAAGTAGACTCAGAGCACTTTGATCCTTGTTTTTGTTCCATCTCCAAATTTTGAGTGTAACTATCCTCAATTTCACATCCAATGTCAGCATTTCCTGATTTCAGAAAAAAAGTGGCCACTTAAGCCCCCTTTTTGGGAACCATCTTGGTGCACTTACCCAGAAGTTCTCCAAGGACTTATGACAAAGAAGACATCCCCAACTCCACCACTTGAAATTATGGAACCATTCCATCCCACACCTATCATTGATGCTACCACCCCTAGCACCACTCAAACCATCAAACCCACTGAATCCATTGAACCCCCATCTCCTACTCTGAGAGCCACTGAATCCATTGAAGACACCCAAGTCCAATACACTCCCTTTACTCCTAGATCTTCCCACTCCATCGAAGATACCCAAATCCAATCCATTCCTTCCACTCCTAGTAACAATGAAACCCATTTCCATGAACCTCATGAATCCTCCATACTTTTGTCTCCGTCACTTGAAGAGTCCCTCCAACACTCCATTATCATGTCACCCACACAAGATGAGTTTTTCCAAGAGTTTGATTCAAAGCATACCACCATATCTGCTCCTCCACATCAAGATCCCGCAATCCCATCTAGCCCATCTCAAGATCATAATCTCCCATCTGTTTCATCCCATGATCCCCTTCTCTCTTGTGAGCCCTTATCTCCATCTCCATCACCCGCTACCACAAATCTAGATCCTATCACATCACCTAATCTCTCTCTTGATCCCTTACCACTCCCTTGTCCCGATCAAGATGCTGCTATCCCCTCATCTCCATCTCATGATCCTCCATCGTCGCCTAAACCTACTATCCCCTCACCACTTGTATATCCCCTTGGTACTCTCACATTCTTCCATGGTGGTCTCCTTGCAGAAGAAGAACAAAACATATACACTACCTATCCTCCTCCACCTAATAATGGACTCGCATCATTCTTCCTGAATAACAAAAGTTTTGTCATGGATCAAATTCTTAAGAGCATGAACTACCAAGGAAAAGGTTCAGGCCTTCATGAGAAAGGTATTATAGAGCCCATCCAAGTCAAAGAACAAGTTTGTATGCAAGGTCTTGGACCTATTTTCCAAGACTCACAATCTAAAGATGTTGGTACAACCTCTAGACATCCTCAACTAGCCTCTTCCAAAAGAAATATAGGCTCTTCCCATCACTCCACCAGATCACATGTTGTCATTCCTCCTCCTCCATTGTATCACCTCAAAACAACCATCCATATTCCTCCATCATCTGCTCCATCCATTTTGGGTCCTTACATCCCTCCATCCACCATCTCCCATCCTTCATCTACTCTATCTGTCTTGGGTCCTTATGTCCCTGCACCCACTAAGTCCATTTTGTGCCCTTATATCCCAAAATCACCCCTCCATCTCGTCATATTCATCCTTTCATCCATCCATCGCCTATCCATGTCACCCATCATAAACATCCCACTCACATATCCCATAATCAGGATCAAAAAAGGCACATACCTACACATCCTCTATCCACATATCATCCCCAATATCCTACCTCCATCACTCCATCCACTTCCTCACCACATCATCCACCTCATTGCACCCATCCCATTGCTATCAAAAGCACTTTGGATACCAAAGTAAAAATGCATAAATCTAAACATCCACATGACTCAAAAGCTCCCCATGTCCCCTCTCAAAGACATGGTGAAGAAAAGAAAATTCCAATCGAAAATCAGATCCAAAATCAAAATCAAATCTATAGCCCGCAAAGGTCCACCAAAGAAAAGATCAAAACCATGTGGATCCCAAAGAAAAAAGATGCAATGCCATCAAATGAAAAATCTGTAAGAACATCCAAAGTTGCTAATCTAAAAGCTAATCATACATCCCTTTCATCCATCCATCACCTATTCATCCCTTTCATTCATCCATCCCTTTCATCCCTTCCATCTCGTCATATTCATCCTTTCATCCATCCATCGCCTATCCATGTCACCCATCATAAACATCCCACTCACATATCCCATAACCAGGATCAACAAAGGCACATACCTACACATCCTCTATCCACATATCATTCCCAAAATCCTACCTCCATCACTCCATCCACTTCCTCACCACATCATCCACCTCATCGCACCCATCCAATTGCTGTCAAAAGCAGTTTGGATACCAAAGTAAAAATGCATAAATCTAAACATCCACATGACTCAAAAGCCCCCCATGTCCCCTCTCAAAGACATGGTGAAGAAAAGAAAAACCCAATCGAAAATCAGATCCAAAATCAAAATCAAATCTATAGCCCGCAAAGGTCCACCAAAGAAAAGATCAAAACCATGTGGATCCCAAAGAAAAAAGATGCAATGCCATCAAATGAAAAATCTGTAAGAACATCCAAAGTTGCTAATCTAAAAGCTAATCATACATCCCTTTCATCTCCTAAGTCTATTTTGGGTCCTTATGTTCCAAAATTCACCATCCCATCTCCTTCATTATCCCCACATTCCCCATCCATTAATACTCCTATCATTTCACATTCATCACCATATGTGCCAATGTCGGTCCTGAACTCACCACCCCATCACACATCCACCCCATCATTCTATCCATACCCTTTCCAACATCCCATCCATTAACCCACATATCTCCCTCATCAAATCCCTCCAATTCATCCTCTTGCATAATCCATTTCTCTTAATAAGGTTGTACCAACATCCAACAGTCAGTTCGAACATGGGCTCTTAATACCTCATATAAAACTTGATGCTTGAGTCCTTCATCCATATCCTTATCGCATGTCTTCTAATTCCACTTATTCACCTCTCTATCCTTATCCATCTCCTTCCGCATGCTATCCAAAAAGTCAAAATCCAAAAAAATCCAAAAAAGCCAAAAAAGTCAAAAAATCCAAAAAAGTCAAAAAATCCAAAAAAGTCAAAAAATCCAAAAAAGTTAAAAAATCCAAAAAAGTCAAAAAAAAATCCAAAATCAGAAAAAAAAAAATAGTAAAGAGAAGTAATTTGTCTAATGGTGAAAACTTGGAAAACAAGTGCCTTGGATAAGTACCATGATGAAAACTTGGAAAATAGGTGTCATGCGTAAATCCCCATCTGCACTTGGGGGCAACTTCCTTATATGCATTCCCTCCATCCACTATTCTTCCTGCTATGCTTCTAGCTATGCACCCACGTCATTTTCATTCATCCCCTCCATCCTACCTATCTTATACATCCTACTTGGCATATCTCATCCTCCTTGTTATCTTGATAATGATAGGGGAAAACATATAAACATGCTTTGGACACCTCTTAGCATACATTCCCCTCATCCACACACTATCCTAATCCTCATTCGCACTCATCTACCTTCCTTATCCACCCATCATGCTACCTTCAATCTCCCTTCCTTATCCATGCATCATATCTTCATCCATCTCACTCCTTTATTTGCCTATCCTTCTCTATTGCATCCTTCATGCCTCCTCGCACATGACATATCTTGTCCTTGGAGACATCATTCATTCCATCAAAGAAATCCCTTCCATTTCCCTATCCTCATATCCTTATCATTATATCCATCTCCCCATCCTTATCTTTTATCCCTCCAAACAATCCTTATATCCATCTCCCCATCCTTATCTTCCTATCCTTCCATGATAGCATCCCTTTTCATCTATCCATCTTGTCACCTTTTCCTCATCCAAATCCTTATCTTCCTATCCATCAATCCAACCAATCCTTTTCATCTCCCCATCCTTATCTTCCTATCCTTCCATCATAGCATCCCTTTTCATCTATCCATCTGGTCACCTTTTCATCATCCAAATCCTTATCTTCATATCCATCAATCTAACCAATCCTTTTCATCTCCCCATCCTCATCTCCTTCTCCTCATCCCATCTTATAATCCCTTGTCATTGGTATCTAGCTATAGGCTACTCCCCACACAATCCAATTCCATCTATCTTATCAATCCAATAGGTCTATCTTGTCTCATCATATCAGTCCCATCATTTTATCCCCTTGTCATGGTGATCTCATCATCCTTTATCCATCATTTGTCTTTGGCCTTTTGTTGAACTACGTTGCCCCTAAACTTTCACGTAGGCAAGATCGATCATTTGATCCACCCCCAGGGATCCTTTATCATCTATCATCGGTCTTTCTTCTTTTCCCATCTTGTCATCCATCGAAGTCTCCATCATGGTCTGTTGTTAGCCTTTTATCGAACTATGAGGGCTCTGTGCTTTCACGTAGGAAAGGCTAATCTTTGATCGACCCCCGAGCCCCTAGGTCTTTAGGGTGTGTTAGTCTCGTGTCTAATCTCTCTTGTGTCGCATCATTGAGCTATGTCCTTATCTAGCTGGTTCTTAACAAACAAGATCCACTTATCATCAGATCCAATCGGTTCTGCATATACTGCGTCATATCGGTCTTTCAATTTAGTATCCATCATTGGTCTCAACAGGATGCATCCTTCCTAACAGACCTCATCAATCCCATCCATCCCCTTGATCCTATGGTAAAGGACGTTTGAAATTGACTACGATCTTTTGATGCTTTTGGTTTATCATTTGAGCTCCCTATCATCACTTGTCATGGTCACCTTGATCCATCATATCACGGTGTGCTTTGACTAGTCAACATAGGGACATATCTTGATCTTTTCTTTGTTGCTATCTTCTAGGTTGTCCCACGTAGTTCCCACCAAGATCCCCGAGGTCTTGTGTTACGCTGGGGCATCTTTGTGTGCTTGTGGTTATCCCAATACTTGGCCTGACCAAGGTCATCGTGACTTTGGGGTGTTGGGATAGCCTTCTTGTTTGTTGTGTCTGTTTCATGCATTAGACATTAATCTGCCTTGGTCCTCTATACCTTGGTGTGTCATGTCTTCTGCTATAGCAAAAATCAGTGCTCCTAAAGATGGAAAATTGCATTTGGATTGCATTTCATCTCCATCCTCTCATCTATCAAAATCCCCCCATGCATTCATCCTTCATCACTCCCCCCTCCCAATCTCTTGTTGCCTTTTCATCCTTTCTTACCCATCACTTCGCATCATCTTCCTCATATAACCTTTGAATCATCTTCCTCATATAACCCTTGCATTATCTCCTCCATTTCGAGAGCACACCCGTGTTCTCTTGAACCCACATGTCCTCTCGAGGGGTCATCCTTCATCCCTAATTTTTATCATTTTTTCCCTTCCTAGTCACTCCTTTGAATGACTGGGGCATCGTTCCCAATCTAACCATCTTCTTCTAGGTTCTATGTTTTAATATTCTTTGAAATGATGCTACTTTGTAACACCATCTGAAAGAGGGGAAAAATGTAGACACCTAAATTTGGACACTTAATTTGTCCAAATTTATCCCCTTTCGTCTAAGCATCCGCTTATTTACATTAATTAAGTAATATCACTATTATTTAATTAATATCCTTAATTCTACCAAATCCCTAAGATATTTAATTAATAAATAAATACCTTATTTGTTTAATCCTCCTTTTCATCAAATGAAACTAATAAATATGACATTTATTTAATTCCTCACATGTCACATCCTTTCCTTAATCCTAATTATTCTCCTAATCTCATCATTAGGGATGTGCACATGCCTAATCCTTGATTAGGATGTGTCACATCCTCCAACTTTTGCAAGTTGGCCTCTAATGTCTCTTAGCCACCTAACCCTCTAATCCTTCATTAACTAGCCTAATCAACCTCTCAAAGAATTTTTAATTCCTTTTATCCTTCCAAGGAATATTAAATTCTTTTTTCTCTTACCCATGTGATCTTTGACTTGTCACATCAAGCCACATGTGAACTCTTCCTAATCTCTCACTTGCCTATAATATGTCATTGATTTTTCTAATCAGGTACTTGCACAACCTTAATCACTTAATTAAGACAACCTAATCTCTACGTCATTTATGGAATGTGTCCTAAGTCAATCCTATTAAATACTTTTTCCTTTTGGAGAAGGCACCCCTTTCCCCATGTGTGAATTTTTAATTCACATTTAATCCCCCGATGTATTTCAAAGAATTTTAAATTCTTTCTCTCATTCCCATGTGGATATTTAAAGAATATTTAATTCTTCACATATCCTCTCACCCGCATGTGGACAAGGACCTCCTTTATGAGGAGATCTTGTCGAAATCCCAAGGTACTATGTAGTACCTCCATGTCATATCCACATCATCATTTTCAAGCCACTTCACATGCCACATGTCAAAATGTGAGGGCTTGTGAGTTTTCAACTCACCATAGCCCTACATCTTGGCCTTGTTGGTTTAATCTCAACTGTCCATTTCTCCAAAGAATCCAAAATTCTCTATAAATACCCCCTCTTTTCTCTCATTTTAGGAGGAGAGATTATTGTGCTAACCAAGCTCTTGCAAATTTTTTATTTGAGCCATACTTAGCCAAATGTTTGCACTTACATCCATTTCCATCCATTTCTTATCCATCTTACATCCCACACTTGCATCTTTTGCCATCAAAAGGAGCATACATTATGTCAACTATCAAGGGCCAACCAAAGCATAGCTCAACAAGGTAAAATGTTTCATTTTTTTTTTGTTAAGCTAATCATTCACCCAATCTTGAGGTGTTAGGTGTTTAGGTGGTTCCTTATATATTTTGTGTTGCTGCTTGTTTTTGGGACCACATTTTCCCCTGAACACACATAGAAACTCATTTAATAGTTGTGCTTCACAGTTCCTACAAAATGGGAAAATGGCATATACAATGGAAGATATACATACCTGTTGGCTAGTTGTTGCGCCTATCGGATGTGTTGCTCTCATTCGACCTCCATTTCAACACCCACACTCCCCAACAAACTGCAAAATGAAATGTGGCAAATGGAAACATTTAACTATGTGGGCACGACAAAAATATAGATAAAACACACCTATGTACATAAAAAAACATAAACACATATTCTGGTTCGGCTACCTGCAACTCGATTTCATCACCTACACGTCCCTCCCTAGCAAACTGCAAAATAAAATGTGAAAATGATGACATTTGGGGCATTTTGTCTACTGCTTTTTAATTTCCCACCAGTTACGTGTCCTTTTGTGGCGACAAACACATGACAACACGCAGCTAACTGTCTGTCAAGTCTTTTTGTTGGTGTGTTTTGTCCAACGCGTGGGATGGGGGATGGGGATACGATATAATGTTACATACATAGGTACGTTTTGTCTACACTTTAGCTTTCTCCATAAACAAAGGGCTATTTTTTAAAAGATAAAAATGTGGCTAAGAATGTTTGACTAATTAGATAGGATGAATCACAAAGCTAAATTAAATGTTAAAATTTATGCAATAATTAATGATTTATAAAGATTATATCACCTAGAAAATTTGATGTATATTCATCTCCATAAATAGTGAAACATTATTCATATTAAGAAAAACAGAAACACTTTTATTATACTAAAATTCTAAAAATTAATAATTTAATTTAATAAAATAATCATATTAAGGAAAACTAAAACACTATTATTATAATAAATTTTAAAAAATAATAATTTAATTGATTAAATTAAATAATTTATAAATTAAAAAATAAGTGAAAAAAATAATATTTGACAAGTTTTACATCCACTCCAACTGCAAATTTAGTCGTTGTCGTGTGAAATTAGTACATCTTCATGCGAATAAATTTATGATGCTCTCTCCATCGGATAACATCTATGGTAAGTAGGATTTTACTACAGGAAACTACTCTTATTAATGAATAAATTTAAAAAATTTAAAACGGAAAGATTTACAACGTGCATCTTTAATGTAGGACCATTCATATGCTTCAGACGATGCGGTAGCATTGGCAGCAACGCCAGAAGATCTCCGTACGTGCACGGTACTTAATCATAATATGTGGTATGGTACGTTTTAACGGTACAAATTGGGATTAGCCAGGAGATATGTCTCAATCTTCCTGAACAGAGCGGTGCTCGTTTCTTTAATCTCCTGCGCTTTGTCTTCATCCCGAGGAACACCGGGAAGGGTGTCGAAATGAACAACATAGCTGCAAACGCATCCTCCCTCTGGTTTTGCGGTGTATTTGAATTCGTAAGTGGCAGAGGCCAATACCTTTCCCAGGAGTCCTCCTTCCACATCGCTGTAGCGGTACACAAAATTCTTGTCGTCCACTTCCTCCACTCGCTCCTTCACATACCTGAAATCCTTGTTGGCTGGATCACCAAAACCCATCAGTACAAAGATATGGGTAAAGACAGTTCTAATTTTAAGAAGAAGATATTGAGATGAGATGACATATACCGGGGGTGAAATTGATTTGCCTGATGGTTCCCACACCTCCTTCGCCTTGCAGGAAGGTGATGCTTGAAAAAAGCTCTGGTGCTTGATTTGGCAGGAGATTATGGCTGTCCTTCACAAAGGCATTCCACAGTCTCTTAGCCTCCAATGGAGACTCGATTTGGTGGCTTATGCTTCCCACTACCATCTTCTCCAATTACCACTTCTCTTCTTTATTTTCCGTCTACCTCCTCTTGCGGCGTTGTGCTGTGCATTTTGGATTGGAAAATGCGTGGTAAGCCTATTTATAAATTTCATTGTTGTTTAATCACATGTGAAAGGAAATGTGTTTTAATGCAGTCAAGTCAACAAAACTGTCCGTCGTCAGACAATTATTTGCTTCTCTGTTTTGAAGTCTGACTCTATTGCAAATGGTGATGCAAAGATTTTATGATCGGCCTATATCATGAAATTTTGGTCTCACCAACCAAGACCAGGGCATCAACTTGCCTATCATTTCGTTTGCGATGTTGAAAATGGAGGTTCCTTGTAGTCTCCTGACTGGTCGAAATGCTCAAAATCAACAAAGCTTCTAGAGAATTATATTATCCAATGGCATTCAAATCAGCAGTGTCATTTGAAAAGCATGTTCAAATCCGATATTCGGCCCACCTAACACGATTATAATAGTCTAGTGAGGCCAAGCTTGTGGCATATATGGAAAAGGAATTGCATTTCAAATTGGTATCCTGTTTTGTTTCTAGAAAACCACAAGTATGTCGTGTCGTGTCAGAGTATATTTGTCCTTCCATCCAAGTGAGCTGTACGACTATTTCTAATCTTTGGATATTCTTATAAACTATTGATACAATAAGTCGTTATTTTGTAAAATTTTATTGTATAGTGAACCTGAAAATTTGTTTTCAATTTTTATAGGTAAATTTCAAAAAAGATTGGTCTAGATAGACATGGTGGAACCATTAGTTTGTCAATGAAGGATGAATAATGGAACAATTTTTAATGTAATAGGTTAAAATGTATTTCCAAGTTGGTCCGTTGAGTCACCGATGTATCATGGAATAGGAGTTGACAGTCTGGATCCCACTTAAATAGCAATAAAAGATCCTTTTTGTTTTTTCAAATCTCTTTATTAATATGACATGACAAATTTTTGTTAAATCAAAATTATATCCTATCATGGATAAAGTAAATATTTGTCAGCTTTTCAAAATTAAGTGAATGCATATTTGTATATATATATATATATATATATATATACAAATATGCATTCACTTAATTTTGAAAAGCTGACAAATATTTACTTTATCCATTTGTTGTCTTCTCAAAATTAAGTGAATGCAAATATATATATTTATCTCTACAATATATGTTTTATTATAATAAAAGTGAGTTGACATGTACAAAACCTATTGTCAACAGACCAACTTGGACATACATTTTAACATATTACATTAAAAAGTGTTCCATTATTCATCCTTCATTGACAAACTAATGGTTCCACCATGTCTATCTAGACCAATCTTTTTTGAAATTTACTTGCAAAAATTGAAAATGAATTCTCAAGTTCACTATGCAATAAAATTTTACAAAATAACAACTAATTATATCAACCATACATCACAATTGTACATGATAGTTAATTAATCCTAAAAAAATATTAAAACAATCAATAATTTCAAATGATCTAAAATTAGTTTTCAAACGTCCAACCATATTTTCTATGTACCATTCACATCCCATTTCATATAACTTATACCATTAATTCCTTTAATGCAACTTCAAATTCTCTCCAAGAATTCAAAAATATCCACTTGCACCTATCTTTTCAAACTTTTCAAACTTTTCAAACTTAATTATTTATACAAGAGACTAGAATTGTGTGATGCAAGCTACCTATTCAACATTTTAGACATGTGAGTTTCTGTTGGAGACACCTATTGGAGAGTAATTCAAGAGAGCTCCTCCAAAATTCTATAACCACCTGCTTCACCTTGCACGGTATGTCTCCTTCAAAGTTGTATTAGTATTTTACATGTAAAGATATAGAAATTGATGCTTCATATAGCCTAATTCATTTACATTAAAATGAATTACATTTATGGTTTTTCTAGTGTAATTTTACTATTTATATGTATCATTATTTTCTTAAGAAATTTTTGCATACGTACATGCCTATAATCCTTAGTTTATATACTCATAGTTAGCCAAAAGATAGGTACATGAAACCCTTAATAGTATAACCCTCAATTGATATAACACTTTGTGACACAACATAATTATATTTTTATATACCTTTAAACAACATTATGATACAAATATTTATAAAAAAATTCAAAACAACATTAATAACATTATGAAATTTATATATAACTTGAAACAACAATATGATACAAATATTTCTAACCCTTTTTGACACAACATTAAGATACACACACACATATATAATCAAGATAGATAGATATATATAATATTATTCATTTACATTCAACTTAATTAGATGTACATGAAATTTTTGTTCTTCAATTATAGTGACTTTTACATGTATTTTAATGTTTTTATATTTTTTTATCATAATGTTGTTTCAAAAGAAATGTTCTAGATATGTGTATCATACTTTTGTTTCAAGATATGTATAACTTGAAATAGTAGTATGATACAATTATTTTTAACCCTATCTAACACAACTTTATGTATATGTATATGTATATATATGTATATGTATATGTATGTGTGTGTGTGTGTGTATAACTCTAAATTTTACATGTGCATTAATGTTGTTTCACATTATAGCATAATGTTGTTTTAGAAAAGGATTCTAAATATTGGTATCATACTATTGTTTAAAGATATGTATAAATTTCATAATGCTATTTCAAAAATGCTTATAAATAATTGCATCATAATGTTGTTTTAGAAATGGTTATAAATATTTCCATGATATTGTTATTTAATGTTATATAGAAATATCATTATGCTGCTTCATGAAGGGTGGTGGAACCCCTAAATTCTTTTGCATTCCACTCAAATTTTTTGCAATATCTAGTTCTGTCTCATGACCTAGCGCTTAGGGTTTTTGAGTTTCTAAAACTATTTCTAAAAAATCATATGTTTGAATTATTTGCAAGTATTCTAATTTGATGTTGACCTTTTATCATCGACTCCTAGTCATTCAAGTCACCTTTTAACTTGTCTTCTTATCGACCCCTAAATCCTAGCAATCATGATGGTTACCCATTGATTTATTGAAAACAATTCCTTTATGTTATGTTGATTCGTAATCTTCAATATTCTCCAAGGTCCTAGGTTCAAGCTTTAATATTTTCATCATTCACCTAAAGTCTCATCCTTAATTCTTATACCCCTGCATGTCATTTACCTAGCAAGTGCCCCCTTTTAAAAACTAACATGTGCACATGTAGAATAAAAATCTTATGCAAGTCGTTGGATCACCACGATCAAATCTTGGTCACTCCCTACAACCTTGATCAGTTTTATTTCCTATTAAAATAATCTCATAGGCTAGTAGGCAAGCGCCATGTATCCTTTTGTAGTGGCAAGCCCCATGTATTTAAAAGTTAGTACGTGGTAGGATGAAATAGATCAACAGTGGATATTGGGTGGCCTGGCTACATCTAGGTTGTTCCCCACTTCCTCGTCTAATTTTAATCTGCATTAAAATAATATCATGTGGTAGCGGGTGGACATGTGCCCCCTTGTCAGTGGGGCCCATCAAGTTTTGAATGAAGTAAATGACCCCGCTTAATGAGATCTGAAGTTGAGGATGGGTGATATGGGTCAATCTTGACCGCTCTCAGCCATCCCATGGGAGACCCACCTTTGCCTCCCATCTCTTAATGGGGAAACATGGAGATGCCATGTGGAGTCATTAGAGTTGTTTAATGAACATTACACAAGGTGAAATATTAGGGAAGTATTTTTTAGTATGGGTATGAATGGTAAAATTTGTGCTACTAAAGGGATTTATAAGCACGTGTTTTAAAAGAAAATGAGATCTTTTAATCTTGGATATCAATTATATCTAAAGCATATGTGCACGGGAAAGCAGCCTTATAGTAAGGCACACACATTTTGAAGGTTTAAGATCTAATATAATCCCTTCTAGACCTCTTGACTACTGAATGTTGCACATGGGTTAAGATCAACGGGGAAGTAGGGAAGCCAACACGTGGACTTCCTTTGGGCTTAAGTGAGTGGTGGAGCCTGTGGCTGACTAGGAGACTTTGCTACATAATTTATTTTTTATTGGTTGACAAGGATCAAGGTTTACAATCATTTTTCAAACATTGCTGACTCAATCTAGATCATTTGTCAATCCATTTCACTACACAATCAATGGTTAGCATTCAAAGTTGAGTTTGAAGGAAAATGATTTGTTATGGTTTGTGTGAGAAAGCCATAATAGCGAACAAGACATAGAGCTACTGAATTGGAAGGATCTAAAGCTATTAAAACTTGCTTTAAAGCATAATTCAAGGTTTTCAAAAGCATTCTACGCATTCAAGGAGCTTGTGCACTACGATTCTCAAGCCTACTCAATCACAAAGCTAGGGGTTTCAAGCAACTATGAAACTAGCAAGTTAAAAGGCTACCATGTTTCTCAAATTACTCAAAACTTGGTAGTTGTCAATTGTGTTTTTGTGTCATATGGTTTCCTATTTTTCATCATTTCTTTTAAGGTTTGACGTTCAGTCTAAACATAATTGCTATCAAATTATAATTTCCTGAGTGTGAAACCATACCCAAGCTATAAACCCTTGTTTTTTTGAAGAAAACCTGAACCTTCAAAGACCCTAGAGTTATGGCACCAAAAGTAAAAGTGTCCTCATCTAAGGGAGAAGCCTTTAGCTCAAAAATCCCTCTCATACCCATAATCTAGGACTTAACTGATTAGTTGAATCCCTCAACCTATTAAAAATCCAAGGGTTAACTACTTTTCCATGGTACGTAAGTTTTAGAAGGCTTGGTTAACAAGTAGAGTGCAATTGAAGATTCTACATTGTCTTATGTTGGATGGAAATTGTTTACTGGCTCGTTTAGCAATAGAAACTATGGAATTCCTCTAGGAAACCCCTAGAATTTAGAATTGGGAAAATTAATTGTACCCAATGTCTATATGGATGTTGATTTGCTAAAGGTCATGGCTACTAACCATGATCCATTCATGAGGGTTCTAAGGACTTTTGATGGAATTGATAAGGTCAAGATAACCATACAAGAAATTGTTGAAGTTTTCAACCTCACTAAGTAGAGTGAAACACGGTTCCAATTGATGAGAAAACTCTTAGGGAAGAGTATGAAAAGGTCAGATACTCATTTAGAGCCCACATATTTCCCAACTATATGGAATCTATTGATGGTCATAGGTTTTTCTTGGGTTCATTAGAAAAAGAGCCCTACCTAGTCAACTATTTTGTGTCCTATTTTCAAAGAACTTTCTACTCCATCCACCAAATCATTGGTTATGACCCAGTCATAGATATGCCCATGGCTTGGATGTACATGGAAACACATATTGAGAATCCCACATACTGCACAATATATGATTATTGAGGGTACCTAGTAGAAAGAATTCATGAGGGTTTCATGAAATTGAAGAAAGGTGAAGGTGGATTCAAATTCTCTTGGTATTCCTTATTTATGCACATGATTATTTTCTGAGGTTCCACTTATTTTGGAAAGGATATGTCATTGGAAAGGAAGGAAGGTGATTTGGAGCTTCCCATTCAATGTTGGGCCATTGTCCAGGACAAGGATGATAAGAAGTTTGATTATGTGATGTTTGAGAATTTATTTTCCTCTAAGTTGAGGAGAGTCCTGAGGATTCCCAGTGCCTTTCATGACTCATTGAGGCCCAACGACAGGAGATATGAATTAGGGGTTGATCATAATTAGGGAGACAATATCCCCTAGATCCCACTTATACAATCTTGAGAGTATATGGTATAATTGTCTCACCTCACATATTTCCCAAGGATGTACTTGAGAGAATTGAATTTCTAGAAGTAATGTGGCACCTAGGTGATGTGGAAAACAACCACATGAAGGATTAGGGAAAGGAAACCCTTTTTCCCTTCATATACTTTTTTTTTATAATTTTATGATGATAAAGGGTGGGTGGAATAAAATAAATGACATACTCAAGTCTCTAAACATGAGGAGAGAAGGAGCTAGGAACCATGACCTCGAACGATGGATGGCCTAGTTGAAGATGACAAATAGAAGTTCTAAGTTCACTCATAACTTCTATTTTCCTAAAGATGTTATAAGGAATATTTAGATTTCCAGAAGCAAGAGGAGAGGAAAATGAAATGGATTGCATTCAACAAGTTGGATAGAGAGTTGCAATCCAAAGACCCTCAATTTGTAGCTCTTACTAAAATTCCAAATGAGGTGCAAAGAATGAAGCATATGTTCTAGAATTTTGAGATAGTGTTTGGTCACCTATAAGGTGAAAGAATAATTCAAAACAAAGGGAAAGCTCTTGTTGAAGAAGAACAAGGTGGAGGAGAGATCCTTACTATGGAAGAAAGGCCAACATACCAACCTCCCAATTAACATAGAATAATTATTTTCACAAGGAGGAAGAATAAAGCAAAGGGAAACAATACAACTGCTACCTCTCCTCAATAAGAGGAGCAAAGAGCCCCTTCAAAAATGACATAGATGCCACCACCATCTCCCACTAGTAGTTTTATGGGACCTAAGATTGTTGACATTGATTCACCACCAAGACAAGCATCAACACCTAGGTAGCCACCTCAAAAGAAATAAAGGGTTGAATCTAGTGGCTTGGTGGAGTATGATGATTATTCTAGTGATGAAATGTGGGTATCAAAGGAAGAGATACAATGAATAATGCCTTAACTCCACCAAGAGAAATAGTTTCACAATAGCTAGGTTTAAGGTTGAGAAAAGATGACCTTACTGGAATAAATAATACTGATGATGTTTGGATTAAAGCATGTACAAAATCCCTTGATGATGATTCTTTTGTAAAACCCAAAGCTTTCATGGATTTTGCTGGGAGATCTAAAAAGGATGAATTTGTAAACAATGTTGCGTTGCAAAGAAGCCTCCATCCAAAGTTACCTCATGCAACCATTCAAGCATAGGTAATAAAAGAAATGAAATACAAATTTTAAGGAAAGACTACATCTAAAGGAAAAGAGCTAGTGAGGAGAGTAGTGTTTTGATATTGCCAAAATGGGACTTAGCCTTTGCGATTGCATTTGATACAATGAAATATGTCATAGACCTCTTTATAATTTTGAGGAGTAAGCTACGATAACACTACAAGGATCTATATCTAGTGAGCAATGGGATACCTTGGCCATTGGGGCCTTATCCCCCAACACAAAGAAGCCTAACATTGTAGAGCCTATTGCAGATTATAGGGGAGGCTTGATAATTGTTATGGAATAACTTGCACAATAGGAGAACATGATATGAAATATGTTGCAAATACTTGATAATAACTGAGAATAACAAGCCAATTTGAAGGGGAAAACCTACAAATATCTCTAATGAGAACACACTTCACAACTTGATGATGAAATAAGACTCACAACCTCCTATATATACCTATTTATGCCTAGGATATCACCTAGGCTGACTTAGACACACCTATATAAGTCTTAGGCCAATCGAAACAACTAAATAACAATATAATAATGATAATATGACTTAATAGAGAGTTAAGATAGCCACAATCCAACTATTCATAACCTGATGTACACTAATATTAAGGGTGTAACATTCCCCCCTTCTTCAAAGAAGCATTGTCCTCAATGCTAATCAAGTTTGGATTATTTTGAATGAACTACTCATCCTCCCATGTGGCATCTTCAACTAGTAAATTCTTCCATTGGATGAGATACTCAAAGAGAGTTCTATTCCTTAACTTCTTTGTGTGTGTTTGAAAAATGCACTTTGGTTCCAAAATGATTCTTCCTTCTTCATCGAGCTCTAGTAGTTTTGTTTGAGTGGGAATATTATGCCCAATTACCTTCTTCAAATAGGAAACATGAAAAACTGGATGTATCTTTGTTGTTGGTGGTAACTCTAGATTTTAGGCAACACTACCGATCTTTTGCATGATTTGGTATGGACCATAATACCTTGGAGACAACTTATTATTATTTTTTTGTTGCTTTAGTGAGATTCTCTTATAAGGCTGCAATCTCAAGAAGACCTAATCCCCAACTTCAAAAATTCTTTCACTATGATGTTGGTCTGCTTGTTGTTTCATTCAATTTTGTGCCATGGCTAAATTCTCCTTGAGTCCTAAAAGTACTTGTTGTTGATGAAGCAAGTGGTCTTCTACTTCCTGCACTCTTAGTGACACATTTATTGATGATGTGATGGAAGGAGGATGATATCCATAAAGTGCCAAAAATGGAGACATTTTTGGTGAGCTATGAAAAGAAGTGTTATACCACCATTTTGCAAGTGGTAGCCAATCTACCCATTGAGACTGTTTCTTTGAAGTGAAACTACATAGATATCCTTCCAAACACTTATTAATAGCCTCAATTTTCCCATCCGATTGAGGGTGGTATGAAGAGCTATGAGGCAATTGAGTATCCAAACATGAGAATAAATCTTGCCAAAAGTGACTAGTGAAGATAGGATCACGATCACTAACAATAACCTTAGGTGTACCATGTAGCTTTTGGATATTCTCCAAAAAAGATGTTTCCACTGTACTTGCTATAAAAGGATGTGATAATGCAATGAAATGTGCATATCTAGTGAGGCGATCAACTACTACCATGATGACATTATGACCTTTAGATTTGGGAAGCCCTATGATGAAGTCCATGGATACCTCTTCCCAACACTTGCTAGGAATAGATAAGGGTTGCAAGAGACCTAGTGTCTTAATTGTCTCCCCTTTATTCCTTTGACAAACCAAACATTCAGCCACAAATTTTTGAACATCACCTTTTAGCCCTTCCCAAAAAAAATCTTGCTTGACTTAATGATATGTCTTCAAAAATCCTAAATGACCACCCACTGGAGACTCATGCAACTCTGTGAAAATATTTTCCTTAAAAGTGGAATTCTTGCAGAGATACAAATGCTCTTTATACCAAAGAGTATCTGCCTTCCAAAAAAATTATCTGAACTACTACGATCACTTTTTAATTGTTCGATGAGATTACTTGTTGCCACATCATTTTTCCACTTTTCTTTGGCTTCCTCCACCCAATTTTCTTGTAATATTGAAAGGGCACACAATAAGGCTTCATATTTCCCATCCTTCCTTGAAAGTGCATCCGCTAGAATATTTTATTTCCCTTTCTTATATACAATCTCAAAGTCATATCCTAAAATCTTAGTGACCCGTTTTTCTTGCTCTTCAGAAGATAGTCTTTGTTCCAAAAAATATTTTAGGCTATCATGATCTGTCTTAACCTTGAAGTGTCTACCCAATAGATAAGGCCTCCATTGTTTAACTTCATGGAGGATTGCTAGCATTTCCTTCTCATAAATATGTTTTAGTTGATTCTTACCCTTTAATTGACGACTCTCAAAAGCAATTGGTCGACCTTCTTGCATGAGCAATGCTCCTATCCCATTTCTAGAAGCATCACATTCCACAATGGATTCCTTGGTGAAGTCAGGAGTGGCAAGCACTGTAGTTGTACACATAGCCTCCTTCAATCTCTCAAATGTTTTATCAGCAGACTCATTCCAATGAAAAGAATCCTTCTTCAATAAAGTGGTGAGAGGTGTTACTATACGACCATAATTCTTCACAAATATTCTATATTACCCTATCGATCCCAAGAAACCCCTCAATTTCTTAATGGTTTTTGGAATAGGCCATTCTCTAATAGCCTTAATTTTGTTAGGGTCCACCTTTACTCCTTCATGTGAAACTATGTGTCCCAAATACTCCACATCCTTAAGACCAAAAGAACACTTGGATGGCTTAGCATACAGTTTATGATCTTTAAGTATTTGTAATGCTTGATCCACATGTTGCAAATGTTCTTCCCAAGTCTTTCTATAAATCAATATATCATCAAAATTTGGAATGTAGATGGTGCATTGGTAAGACCGAATGGCATCGCCGAAAATTCATAATGACCCTCATGAGTCCAAAATGGTGTCTTACTAATATATTCCTCAATCCAAATTTGGTGATAACCAGATCTAAGATCTAACTTGGTAAAATACATAGTTCCATTCAATTCATCTAGGAAATCATCAATGATTGGAATAGGAAACTTATCTAAGTTAATGGTGTACATGTTGAGCACTCTATAATCTGGACACATCCGCCAAGTATCATCCTTCTTATGTGTTGATGGTGTTTTCTGCACAACAACAACTTAGACAAGGTACAAGTATCCTATCTCTCTTGAAAGGTAGATCTCTATCAACAAGCCTCGAGATAACCCCAAGGTTTCTAATGTTAGGTCTTGACAATGCATAAACAACTCAGCGATAAATGTGAAAATGCTAGTAATCACAAGGGGCCTTACAAATGAACAATGTTGGAAGCATACTTTCATCAGATGCAACAATATGGTGATGCTTTTAATCCTAAAACTAACCCAGATTCAAAGAAAAGATCAAAAGAGAAAGGGTTGAAATAGATTCTATTCTAACTAACTCCTAAGATCAATCACAACAATGTTGAATGTTGCAAATGGACAGATCCCCAATAAAACCAATATTTGCTTGATCAAGGACAAGCCCACAACTTTGTAGAAATGGTGCAATCTTCTAAGGAAACTGAAAAACTTTTAGACTATGAATATTCATCCACATAGACAATAACTGACACAATGTAAACAAGCATCCACAGTTGAACCTAGCACAAAATAAGGCCTAAACTAACTTTACACAGCAAATTACAATCAACAAATTGCTAAAAGTATGGACCGGAGATCGATCAACATCATTAATATTTTACCATTATTGCAAAAGAACTAAAATCTAACATCTAACATTAAGAA
Organism: Sequoia sempervirens; assembly: GCA_007258455.2. Lineage (NCBI taxonomy): Eukaryota > Viridiplantae > Streptophyta > Pinopsida > Cupressales > Cupressaceae > Sequoia > Sequoia sempervirens. Next base: position 166,186,264 of record VDFB02256132.1, on the reverse strand, counting down.
TTGAGAACAAGAAACCATAAACTGTCAAAGTGTAACGCAAAGTTTTCCAAATCAACAATCTAATTGCATTAACTTCTCTAGCATTACATAACAATTTCCAGTCTCTCCTCTCTCCTACAGCTACTGACTTCTCTAACTTAGCCAATTCTGGATTTTACAGCCTCTAATAAGCTATTCTAACCCCTAAATCTAACCCACTTTTACAAATGAGAAGACAATAACCTTTTATAGAAAATTACATTTTGAATCAATGGCCACGATTTAATTCATCCAATGGCTGCAATTGCACTTCTAGAAGCATCAAACTGTTACATTTATTTTGGGAGCTCATGGTACATCATCATCCAATTGCATAAAAATAGTTACATCATGGAACAATGAGAAAACAATATTATGTCAGCTTGTCATTAATGAAAATTCTGATTAGATGATGAAATCAGCATCACATGTCTTCCAAAAATTCCTTCCAGCTGTAGACAGTTTGGGCACAAATTCATATGTAGGCCCCACTTTTAAAATTTGAATTGAACTCTTCCATATTTCCCTTTTGGCACGAATCCATATGCAAGTTCCCCTTTTAATATTTATTTAATCTTGAAAAACAGATATCATCATTAGTAGCTCACATGTTAAACATCCAATCCAAATTAAACTTGAATAAAATTTTGGCCTTTTAAAAAAACTTATATATTTTTATGGAAACTTTCCATTTTCGGAAATTTTTCCACTTTGAGAAATTTTTTATTTTCAAAATTTTCTTTCCATCTCAAGATTTCCATTTTGGGAACATTTTAAAATTTGAAAAATTTTTCCATTTTGGGAAAAAATTACATTTTGGGAAAAATTTCCATTTTGGAAAACAAATCATTTTGGAAAAAATCCATTTTGAAATTTTGGGATTTTGAGGGGTGAGAAAATTTTTCCAAAATGGAAATATCAGAAAATTTCCATTTTGAAAAATTTGGGATTTTGAGGGTGTAAAGAAATTTTCCAAAACTGGAAATTTTTGATATTTCCATTTTGAAAAATTTTTGGGGAAATTTTCCAAAATGGAAATTTTATTAAATTTCTATTTTTGGCAAATTTCAAGATTTTGAGGGGGTAAAGAATTTTCCAAAAATGGAAATTTCAGGATTTTAAGGGGGTCATAGAAATTTTGAGATTTTCCATCAGGGACGGAAATTCCTGAATTCCCTATAGGGTCAAAATCTCCTAAACCTCATAACTTTTTTTCTAGAAGGAATTTTCAAAAAGTTCAAAAAGCAACAAAGCCAAATTTTTCGTTCTCTATCCATAGGTGCAAAAAATATTTACATATAATATTGAAAATCCACTTCAAAATCCCCATTTTCAAATTCCAAGACAGGCAAATTTCTCTCGGAGCCTCAAAATAGTGTCCTCATCAAACCTAGTCTAAACTTAATCCCAAAATAACCTCCCAAGAAAAGAAAAACCAAAATTTGACCAAGCCAAGAGGCAGAGATGTAAAAGAAAGAAGAGGGTCCCCACCTCTGGTGGGGCATGTGTGTGGAAAATTGCACAACATTACATACCATCACCACAGGCGAGGAGTAAGCACTTTGGCTATGCCTGATAATTCATGCCTCTAGCATCTCCTCAACAATTGTTTCTATCTGACTCTTTTATATGTGTGGATACCTGTAAGGCCTAATGTTCGGTGGTTGGCTCCCTGGAACTAACTGTATGGCATGATCATGATCCATCTTAGTAGGAAGTCCTTTAGGCATATCTCCAAGAACAACTGAGTGATGATCAATTATAGCTTGCAAATCTAGATGAGTAGGAGCATTAGATTGAGAGACTTCTAATGAACATAGCTGGGCCACAAATCCATCCACTCCTTTCTTAAGCAACTTTTACATTTGATGAGAGCTTACCATTTGTGGGGATTTTTCCTTCAACCCCCTTAGCTCTAATACCCTTCCTTCTGATTGAAATCTCATGAATAGTTCTTGGAAGTTCATCTCAATCGTTCTCAATGTATTAAGCCATTGTACTCCCAAAACAATATTTGTTGCATCCATGGATATTGCATACATTGGGGTATCAAGTTGATAATATCCCATGGATAATTTAATGCTACAAAACTTCCCTGAATAGCTAACTATACCACCATCTACAATCAAAACATGAAACTATGGATCTGGATATATAAAACAATTTAGATGAGTAGCTAACTTTTTGTTGATTAAATTATGAGTACCACCTAAGTCGATCAACACTATTACTTTATGCTTCTTTAAGAACCCCACCACCTTGAGAGTTTGTGGAGCACTAAAACCTAAGAGTGCATGACAAGAAATGATTGGTTGAGAATCATGTGATTCCTCATTTGGCTTCCTTTCATCCTCTAGGATGGGTTCCTCCTCTTCTTCCTCACTTGGAACTTCAATATAGAACAATTTCTTTTCACTGCATTTATGTCCTCGACTGTATTTTCTATCACAATTGAAACACAACCCTTTTTCTCTTTTCTCCTCAATTTGATGTGGAGTCAACCTAGTAGGTTGTGTTGAATATCCTTTCTCTCTTGTCACATTAGCCCCTTGCTTCTTAGGAATAAAATTCTTCTCCTCTACCCTGCATGCTAAGATAAAAGACTCATTTATGGAGCTAGGGATAAACATGTGTACCTCATGTTGAATGTGATCCTTGAGACCCCCCAAGAATAAATCATTCAATTTTTCCTCCATAATTGTATCCACTCTTAAGGATAGATTTTGGAATTGCTGAATATAATCCTTAATTGGTCCTGTTTGTTGAAGTTTAGCTAGCTAGCCGAAGAAGTTGTTTGCCATGCTATTGCTATATTGTGCTTGGAGTTCCTCCGTAAAAATTGACCATGAGATGGTGAGCCCCCTTTTCCTTCAATGAGTGAAAAGCCAATGATACCAAATGAATTGATCTATTTCTAGATATAGGGAAGCCATCATGACCTTTTTGTCCATTTGGGATTTGGTGTACTTCAAAAAAAATCTCCATTTGGTTTATCCATGTAAGAGGATCCTTGCCATCGAACTTGCACATATCAACCTTTCAAAATAAATTCCTAGATCCTATAGGAGTACTAAAGCTTGTGTCAATGTTAGCTGACCTAGAATTTTCACCTTGGTTGCTTGAAAACTCCTTTCTTGGTTCAACCATGTAGGTGCTTAACATGTTTCGTATTTTTGATATATCTCCTCTTAGGTCACACATATCCATCTTCATTGAGGAAATATCTTCCTTGACCTTACTGATTTCCTCATTAGGAGTAGTATCCTCTATTGTTACCCCATCCTTATCAGGAGTCTTCCCCGGAGTGACAACATTCTTTTTGCCCCTTGTTGGAGGCCCCATCATGATGGGAACCACTAATTTTGAAATAAATCACACAAATGAAGCTTAAATTATCTAAAAAATTTACTGTAACTTACTAGGGCCAAAATAACTATCACCTAGAAAAATCTCCAAGAAATAAGTAGATTTGTAGCACAGAGAATGATAATTGTGAATAATTTAAGTTTTCAATAACTTTCTTATTTATACTCCAATTCCTCCAAAGTTTTTACTGTAATCTTCTTTAGTATGTCTTCAAAAACCCAATAAAAGTCAGAGTCTAATTCGACAAGATGTGTGAGATATGAAGATTCCAAAAAAAATGTGTAGAAACCCTAATTCTGCAATAGTTCGCTTAATTCTACTCTAATTCTTCTGAAATTTGGACTATAGATTCTTTAATATGTTCTTCAAAGGCCCTTTAAAGATCATTTTTTTTTTCCAAAATTTTAAATATATGCTCTTCCCAAAATCGCCTCCAAAATTGAGAAAAAAGCTTGCCTCTACGGTGCCAAGATCATGCTCTGATACCACTTGTTATGAAATAACTTGCACAATAGGAGAATATGATATGAAATATGCTAAAAATACTTGATAATAAATGAGAATAATAAGCCACTTCAAGGGGGAAAACCTCCAAATATCTCTAATGAGAACACACTTCACAACTTGATGATGGAATAAGACTCACAACCTCCTATATATACCTATTTATGCCTAGGATATCACCTAAGCCGACTTAGACACACCTATATAAGTCTTAGGCTGACCTAAACAACTAAATAACAATATGCTAATGATAATATGAATTAATAGAGTTAAGATAGCAAAAAGCCGACTATTCATAACCCGATGTACACTAATATTAAGGGCATAGCAATAATAAAGAGAGTGTTCAACACTTTAGATATTGAGGCTGTAACCATATCAGTTAATATTGCATAATTCACTAGGGTAATGGTTGAATCTGTTACAGCTGAGAATGAACAATTTAGAAAGAAGTATAATGATTTGTTGCTTGATTATGGAAAGAATGAACAACAAACATAATTAGCATTATGAAAAGAGATTGTAAAATTTGCAATTAGGGGAACCAATGCAAACTAATGTTGCTTCTGCCACTTCTTCACATGAAGGTCAAAACCTATTGGTTTGACACCTCCAACAAGTTCTTCATGGGAAATTGTGCCCTACAATAAGGGAAGTGTGCCCATTTTAGTGGAGGATCCAAGTACATCTAGTGCACAACAAGAAGAAGGTGTTAGCAAGGAAGAGTTGCTTGGACAACTGAAGGAGTATAAAGAAAAATGGGTATGTGTAGGATCATGATGGACCAAAAAGTGGTGATTTTTCTTACTCAAAATTGATGAAATTAAAAGGGTTTTTAAAGGAGATTCTCAGCTTTCCACCAATATAAATTATGCCTTACTTTGAATTTAAAAAATAATTATTATTCATTTTCTATTTGAATTACGACTAAAGTACTGATTGATAGGCTGATTGAAAAACATCTATAGCTTTCAAATGGTATCACATTTTTTGAATCCAAAACATGTGTCACATTCTATGCTTCGTATATTATAGGATTAAGAAAAAAAGAAATGAATTTCATGAACTTTTGACCAAGTTAAGGTGGCCAGACATACAAGTTTTTATATTTTTTAAAAGTTATAATAAAAAATTCATAATTAATTATTTACTTGAAAAAAAATTACAAAAAAATATGCGTCACATCGGGACATGAGTCTTCTACTTATATCTAAAATATTATAAAAAAATATTATCATTTTATCGTGGTTAGGGTGGTTAGACAGACACCTACTTATTTTTTCATTGAAATTTAATTACTATTGCATTGAAATTTCAAATTTTCACCAAATTGTTTTTTTTAAAAAATAAACCTAGTAGTTTAGAAACTACATTCAATTTCCTATAGATTCTATTCTTATATATTTTTGAAATAATATAGATAACTTATTCAATTTTTTACGTCAAGTTTCCTAACTCTGATTTTTCTCAAATTTTTGCCACTTAAGGGCTTGTTTTTCCCATGATGATCCTACACATACCCAAATGTGAAAAGCATGATAGAGAAATATTTGTTAGCAATATGAAAATTTCCATTTCAATTTTAGAGCATTTGAATAGAGGAGTCAACAATAGATTAATTAGCGTTCATGCTAACTATTCTACCATGAAGGATGCAATAAACAATTTTTATATTGATAAAGAATTGGAAATTCCTCTCATGGAAAAATAGATCCCAAGACTTCAAAAGTTGAGGATGATGGTTGTGGGAGCCAAAAATGACACAAATAATCTTGAAAAAATCCAACCTAACATCAAAACTATAAATGAAATACAAGAATTTAGGGGAAAAATAGAGCCTTTGGAGGAAAAGATTAGGGAGTTGATTAATGGTTTTCATGAAATGAATCATGGTCTCCTTTCCATAGTAAGGGATGATGGTAATATTAAAGCCTTACAAGATTAGAGGAAGGAAACAAATGAGGTGATTTCAAAGCAAGCAACTTTGATTTTCCAAGGAAATGATACGAGCATGCTAAAGAAGAATATGGATATTCTTGCTCATGGAGGAATTGTCTTGGAGGAGTTTGACAAAGAGACAAAGAAGGTTGTCACCAAACATTCACCTTACAAGTAGAAAGCTAATGATGTCATAAAATTTAATTGGCCTACATAAGAAGAATTCCAAGCATGGAAGGATAAGTACCTGGATGTGTTGGAAGATTGAGTTGTGGTTGCAGAATGAGGAATACAATTTTGGTTTAAAGTCTGCAAACATGGTGAATAATGGATGATAGAAGCATAATGCATAGCCTAGGACCAATATAGATTGGGATTTTTCTTTAATATGGATGAAATATTTTCTTCTCCCCAATTTTAATTTAATGACAAGGTTGTAGATGCGAATGTTCTTTTATCTCTTTTGCTTTCTATACTTTATGCTTTCTTTCATCTTTTCTTGGTATACATGAAAATATTTTTGGAGCACATGAATATTTTCAAATCAGCTCAAAGATGCCTTTTGGAAGGCGAGACTTGATCTTCAACAACAAATGAAAATGACTTTTGTCTCATGTAACATTTCCCTCCATTTGAAAATGCAAATATACTAAAAAGGGAATGCATTTTGTATTGGTCCAATTAGAAAAGGACATGTATACTTTTTGGCCCGAAGCTTGTTTTGCTCCTTCATTTCTATAAGAAGGAATTCAAGGCTAGAAGTATGGGGTTGGTTGCTTGTAATTGATCATAGAGAATTTTGTAAAAAATATAGCGAGCATTTTAGAGTTTTGTCTTAGGTTTTGAGTCTTTCAATGCATATGGAATTTTGATAACAATACTAGAAATTGAATTAAAAAAGGTCCAAATTCAAATCCATTTCTCTCCTAGATTGTACTTGTTTCACAAGTTATGAATAATATAATCAAGGATTATATTATTTGTCTTCATTGATTTGTAGTGGATGTGTGGTTTTGTTCTTGCTTTTAATCTGAAGAATTAATGAAAATACTTGAGTGAAGCTATAGGTTCATGTAGATAAAGTACTAGGATATTAGTAAGAATTTATGGTTGAGAATATAATGTTGGAATACCATAATGTAGTATTATCAAAGCATAAATGATGGTATGTGTTAAATTTTTATCAGATTGTATAGGTTTTGAGATTGAATTTGTTCCTAGGATGAGGCACTGATCAGAATGAATGTTCATGATACATTTTGCTAGTGAATTCAACAACAAATCAAATTTCATAAACAAATATTTAAATGGATTGCAATTATTATTATTTTGTGTTAAGTTTCTTCATCCTCATGCTCTAAATGTTGAGTGTTGTTAAGGAGTTTCCAACTTCTTTGATACATTTAGTTTATTGAGCTATTATATGATAATTTATCTATTATTTGAAATGTATTTGGATATTAGGTGTAGAGGTCTTTTGTAATAACCCTCCTGGTTGCTAGTTGGACTCAGTAGTGTTATGTTTTGTTTTGATGCTCAGATACTATGATGATACTGTTATTGTTGATGTGGTTAGTCAGATACTATGATGATACTGCTATTGTTGATATGGTTAGTTAGATGCTAGTTGATGCTGTTATTTCATTTTGGACATGATTACCTTATATGACATGGTTGATTATATCAGTTGTTTTTCTGAATTATGATATGATGCAGTGTTTTAAGTTAATATGCTATGAGATGATTGTTAGTTAGAAATGTAATTCATTGATTATGCTTTAATTGTTAGAATAGGTGTGACGAAGGACAATATAGCATCACTCGTTCGCGAGTGCCCTGTTATGTTGCAATTCCTTCTTACAATGCAGTATCTTGATTTAATGCTTTGATATATATGTATATATGCACATGTACACAACTTCGTTTGTATGCAGGATTGCAGGTATAAGTCTCGATTCCACCTGCTTCGGCAGGAAAGGGCGAGCACCAAATAACCCAACGGTTAAATGTTGATACAAAGGTGACGATGAAGTCCTCCCGTTCCATGATGTCAGGTCGTCTCATCTGTTTGGTATAGTTGATGTTGTGTAATTATCGTTTTTGCCTGTTGTGTTATGTGTTTTGTCTCATTTTATTTATGAGGGCATTTATAATTATGAATTTTCTTAATGATTGAAATAGATTATTTATTTTAATGCTGGATTAAATTGTAATTTAATAATTAAATAATTTAATTATTTTTGAAAATCTTATATTGCAATTAATTAATAATTAAATATTAAATATGACTTAATTATTTTAATTAATTAAATTGGTGGTGGATAATTAAATGAATAATTTATTTAAAATAAATATGTAATGTGAGGTGCAAGAAAAGTTGAAAAAAAAACAGGAATTAAAGCAATAAAACAAATAAAAGAATTAAAAAGACAGTGTGAACCAATAGGAATTGAGAGTTGGGAAAAAGCTTGTTTTAAAGAATTGTTTTTCTTTTTATCTGTGATTTTTGGAGAGCTTGGAAGGGAGGAGGAATATATTTTTATTTAATCATGAATTTTGGAAAAAACTCACACACACACAGAAGAACAGAAAGTTGAAGTGCTCAAGTGAAGGTGGAGTTCGTTCTGGACTAAGGACTGGAATCAGATTCGAGAGCATCAGAGTCAAGCAGGCTTCTTCAAATTTGCATTGGACTCCAGGTTCCTCTCGTAGTTTTTCTCGTATCTTTCCATTCCCTGTTTATCTTCTGAAAAGAAAAATAGATCTTTTTAAAAAGAAAAAATATTTTTTTTGAACATAGAGAACCTCTGTTGAAAACTGAAGCTAGGGCAATATATTAAACTAGAAAACAAAAGGAAACTCATAGTTACCATACGGAACAAATTCTTGTCAAATCTATAACCCGTACCTTCTGAAATATTCAGTTTATCAATATGAGGGTTTTGGAAAGATAATTTTTTTAGGGAATAATTAAATTTGAAATTTTATTATTATAGTTAGTTATATAAAGAAATCTATGTTATTTCTCTGTGTGTTCATTAGTTTTCTTATCGTTCATGAAAATATATCTCTCTGTATTTTGTCTCTGTTTTAAATAATGTATTTCTTATCATTCAGGAAATCTGTTTATCTGTATTTCTGTTCCTGTTTTTAAATATATATATGAGAATAAAATATATATATATATATTTATATTATTGTATATAATATATATATATTTATTATAGTATTATAGAAATCCGTTATTATAAATCTTTGTATTCGGATTAAAATTTCTTTAAATTTCGTAATCTGTGCAAAATCGTGTGAATGAAATTCACGTCCTTTATTTTCTATGTTTTGTTTTGAAATCGAAATTAAATTTTAAATAGAATTTTATATTGCAGTTATCAAAAAAGGGTTTTTTTTTTTATTAAATCGAAATTATTAACTTGTGGCCGTATCGGCCGTCCGAAACCGCGTCTGTACCAGACGAACAAAATTCGAAGTTGTTTATATTATTCTTAACTGTGTTGTGTTTTTTTTTAAATTCTGGGAGGCGAAATTGTTAATTGTTTTTTTTAATTAAATGTTATGGGGTTTGGGGAGGGCATGGCAGTCGTACCCACCCCGCTATGTGTGGTGGACTGCCACAGCAGTCCTACGAACTGCTATGCGCAGTCCGCAGGACTGCTGCGTATAGTAGCCCGTGGGGACTGGTCTTCTTGGTTTAATAAATTTCATTTTTTATTTATTTATTGAATTTATATATATATAAATATATATAAATATATATATATATATTTATATACATATATATATTTATTTATTTATATTTTTATATTTTTTTAATTTTTTTTTTAAAAAAATAGTGAAGTGGGTTTTCTTTTATAAATAAAATATTTTGATTTTAGAATTTAATGTATTATTTAATCTGATGTGTTCTGTTATGAATTAAATAATTGGATGTAGGAATTATATATATATATATATTTTGTAGTATGTTCTTTATTGATTCTTTATATACATCCGAGTGAATCGTTCTCTTTTAGTTATGGAATCGTGAGGTCTTGATATTGTTTTATTCTTTGTTTATGGTTGTAGAATTTACTCGTGATGTGGGAACCCTCTTGTTTTGTAACCCTAGTCCAGAGGCATGTTTAGTTTTGAAGTTGTCTTTGTATATTTATATCTTTGGTTTTGAAGTTGAATGAATTATGCTTGGAAGGGTTGAACGTGTTCTTATGTTAGTTTGTTATGGGTTGTTGCGAGAGGAATATTACCTCGCTTGTGTGGAATTCAAGTATTATGTTTTATGATTTAGTTCAACCCTTGCCTGTTTTGAGTTATGTTAGGGTTCATAGGAGGGAGAGTGGCTCTTCGTGGGCGCCGGCGCCTCGGAGGAGGAAGGGCCAGGATAACCCTTGAAGAGTAGTAAACAAGTGATAACCTAAACAATAGATTTAGGGGGTTGGGTAGTTTAAAAATATAAGATAATAAAACTTTGGATTCCTCGGCTATGCATTAGGGCTACCTTAGACTAGTGATAGACTGAGAAGGCCGTGGTCGGCATAGTCATAGGCTCGTCTTCACGAGAGACTATTGACTCCGCATCAGCTACCCTATGGTGCCGGCGCCTCAGTTAGGAGGAATGGCCAGGAGATCCATAGATGGGTGTCGGCGCCTCAGTTGGAGGAAGGGCCAGGAGAATCCCATGAGAGCTATGCGATGACACTCTCCACTTGACACCCTTGTGCTTTGTTATTGTTGCCTCTGGATGTTATCTCTTTGTGATGTATCTTTGAATTCTGTGAATTTGTTTTATGATTGTTAAGTGATAGTACTTCATGTTATTGTGATGAGTTTATTGGTTTAACTGGTTATGTGATTTGAGTACGTTGTTGGTTGTGCATTGCATGGTTTTGTTGTACTTGTTCTGTATCATGTTGTTGAGTCGGTTTGACATTCATAGTCGGGTTCACTTCCTCGTCACCTCTAAGCACGGGGGGTGAGTTACTTCGTAATTCACATGGTTGGGTGGAACGTGCTCCGCACCCGTTGGGTTCCCCATCAACGTCTTGTCTTCTCAGCTTTCCGCAGTGCAGATGTTCGAGTGATCAGTTGTACTTCATGTTCCTTTATCTTGTATCAATCCCCATGTTGGGAAATTCAATGTAATTCATGTATCAAAGAAAATTGTAATGTAAAATTATTTCAAAGATGTAATAGTTAGGTTTGAATTGGATCATGTTAAAAGATTTATCATGGACGTAATTGTGCGATGTTGTCATACTCGCATCATGGCTATCAGTTGTATCAGTGTATATGGTTTTCATAAATTAAATGGTTATGTTAGTTTCATTATCTTTATTATGTTTTGTGGTTGCAATGTAACCTCGTGTGCCCCAGAGAACCAAGTGTATTAATGTTATGTGTTATGTTATGTGTTTATGGTTTTAATGTTGTTACATGTTACTTCTTTTATTTAAAAAAAAAAAAAAGTATTCGCAATATGTGTGTGTTCTCTGGGGTTTGCACGACGCGCGTTACAACTTGGTATCAGAGCCAAGGTTGCAAACGCTAGGGTCTTTGGGTAGTGTAGTCCATTAGGTTACCGTTTGTGTAACTCTTGTGCTCATGTCGTACTTTATCTTGTGGCGCAGAACTATGCCTCGAGGTAGAGGACGTGGTCGTGGAAGAGGCCGTGGTGCCAGACGTGGAGCAAACCGGCGAAGCCCCTCAGTTCCTAGTTCCCATGGCTCTGAGCATGAGGAATAGCAGAGTCTTCATAGCGTTCCATCAGGTGGCCAGAATCCAGCACAGCCAGGTCTAGATGATCAGTTACAGCATATTCTTGGAGAGATTCTTGACCGTTTAGGACCCAGGCCAGATGAGGTGCACCAGGTGGAGAGGGAGAGAGAGAGGTCTCCGAGGCACAGGGATACAGATGTGGTTCCAGATGTAGTCGTAGCAGGCCATATGAGAGATCTGATGAGGGCACACCCTCCTACTTTTGATGGTTCTGGAGGAGGTCTTGAGGCTGAGACCTGGTTAATTGACTTAGACCGTTGCTTCGCCATGCACCCCTACGGTAGCAATACCAAGGCTCGGTGCGCAGTTATGCACTTGCGAGGCTTCACGTCTACTTGGTGGCACCTTGAGGAACATAAACTGCATCTTGATCTCAGTATGGTTACTTGGGAGTTGTTCCTAGACAGGTTCAAAGCTCATTTCCTCTCAGACCACTGGAGGCAACGCAGGGCTGACGAGTTTCACGATCTCAAGCAGTTGTCTATGTCAGTGGAGCAGTATGAGAGGCGCTTCTATGAGTTGAAGCAATATGCAGGGATTAGCCACGATGAGGGCATGTTAGTGCAGCATTTTGTTCGGGGCTTAAACGCCCGCATCAGTGGTGGTGTACGAGTCTTCGAGCCGAAGACGATGGAAATGGCAGTTGAGAAGGCTCGCTTAGTGGAGGAGAATTTGGCCATGGCTTTGGGTGGTCACATCGGGGTACAGATTGGTAGCACGCCCACACCCGGGTATGTTGCTCATGGAGGACAGTCACAGGGAGCATGATCTTCCAAGAACAGGTACCCACCCTCGAAAGGGGGTTATCAGCAGCAGCAGCCTTAGCAGCAGCAGTCAAAACAGAAATACAACCAATCTCAGCAGGGTGGCAATTCTCAGTTTCGCAGGGATCAGAACAAGAACCGGATTCGTCAGGAACGTTTTGTACAGCCTACACCTAGTTTCCAGTTAGCACCGAGTCGTGGGAGTTTTCAGCAGTCAAATGCTCCATAAGGGGGCAGAGGTTTTGGCAGAGGCACTGGGTGTTTCTCTTGTGGACAGCCGGGGCATATTGCTAGGATGTGTCCTTAGAAGAACACCTCCGGTTTTAATCAGAGGCCAGTAGCATCAGAGCCGACAGTAGGTGATGCAGGGAGATCTCATCGTGTCTTTGCTTCAGTGGATAATCGTCAGGCAATTCATCAGAACACGGTAGTTGAGGCATCAGGTGTGTTGAATAATTCTAGCATTTCTATACTTTTTGATTCTGGTGCATCTGATTCCTTTATATCACCTTTAGTTGTTGAGCGGTGTGGTTTGGTGGCAATTAGCCAAGGCGTAAAATGGCATGTCGAATTAGCATCAGGATCAAGGGTTGTGGTAGAGAAGCTTGTGCAGGATTGTAATTTGAGTATAGGTGAAATGTCAACTAGGGTGGACCTCAGAATCTTGCCACTCAGTTCTTATGATATTGTCTTAGGCATGGACTGGTTGAGTGCACATCGTGCTATGATTGACTGTCGATGAAAGGCAGTAAGGTGCACTGATGACTCTGGTAAGGAGGTGGAGATCTTGGGTATTCAGAGGCCCATCTCATTACGTATGATCTCTGCCATGCAGCTCAAAAGGCATTTCCGTCAGGGTTGTCAGCTCTTTGCAGTATCTGTGAGTGACTTGGAATCTGAGGATAGTCAGGGGTTGTCATTGGATGATTACCCCCTTCTTAAGGGTTTTTCTGATGTGTTTCCAGAGGAGATTCCTGGTATGCCGCCTAAGCGAGATGTGGATTTCTGGATTGATCTGGTACCTGGAGCCGAGCCCATATCTCGAGCTCCATATCGGATGACAACACAGGAACTACAGGAACTCTGTCTTCAGTTGGAGGAATTGTTGGCCAAGGGTTTTATCCGCCCAAGTGTTTCTCCTTGGGGAGCACCTGTGATATTTGTGAAAAAGAAGGATGGTTCTCTTCGCTTGTGTATTGACTACAGGAAGTTGAATAAGGTAACAGTGAAGAACCGCTATCCATTGCCCAGGATTGACGATCTCTTCGATCAGATAAAAGGGGCAAAGGTGTTCTCTAAGATAGATCTCAAATCGGGATACCACCAGTTGAGGATTGCAGATGCAGATATTCACAAAACAGCATTTCGAACTCGATACAGACATTACGAGTTCACTGTGATGCCGTTCGGGTTAACGAATGCACCTTCAGTCTTTATGAGTCTAATGAATGGAGTCTTCCGTACATACTTGGATAAATTCATTCTAGTGTTTCTCGATGACATCCTGATCTATTCTAGGTCAATGGAGGAACATGAAGAACATCTAAAGCAGGTATTGCAGTGCTTAAGGGATAATCAGTTGTTTGCTAATCTCAAAAAGTGTGACTTTTATAAGACTGAAGTTCAGTATTTGGGCCATGTGATTTCCGGTGAGGGAATTTCAGTTGATCCTGCAAAGATTCGGGCTATTGTGGATTGGCCCGCACCCACCAATGTCTCAGAGATTCGCAGCTTCATGGGACTTGCAGGATATTATAGGCGGTTTGTTCAGGGGTTTTCTAGGTTGGCTCATCCTATCACCTCCTTGCAGAGGAAGGGAAAGAAATTTATTTGGTCCGATCAATGTCAGTTAGCTTTCCAGACTCTGAAGGATAAGTTGACTAGTGCTCCAATCTTAGTAGTTCCTGATCCGGCAGGTGATTTTGTTGTCTGTACAGATGCTTCTTTGGAAGGTTTAGGGGCTGTGTTGATGCAGGAAGGTCGAGTGATTGCTTATGAATCATGGAAACTGAAAGACCATGAACTTAATTACCCCACTCATGATTTGGAGTTAGCCGCAGTTGTGCATGCCTTGGTGAGGTGGAGGCACTTTCTCCTTGGGCATCGGTTCGAGTTGCATACAAACCACCGTAGTTTACAGTACATCTTCACGCAGCCGAACTTGAATGCAAGACAGAGAAGGTGGATGGAATTTTTGTGTGAGTACGACTTTGAGGTGAAATATATTCAGGGTAAGGAGAATGTTGTAGCAGATGCTTTGAGCAGACGCAGGCATGAGTTATCAGCTTTGACTCTTGAGGTTGATTTGAAGAGTTAGCTTGTTGCAGCTCTTTCTTCTGATGATTGGTATCAGGTAGTGAAGACAGAGATTGAGTCGGGTAGACCTTTGGAAGGTAGATTTGTAGGGTACTCTTTGGACTCGAATGGTGTTTTGCGGTATGCAGGCCGTATGTACGTACCTCCTGCAGAGGGTCTTCGTACCCTTATTTTGACGGAAGCTCATAGAGCTCCTTATTCGGCACACCCAGGAGTTAAGAAGATGTACGCTGATCTTCGTGCACTATATTTTTGGGCAGGATTGAAGCGTGACATTGCTGATTTTGTGGCTAGGTGTCTCGAATGTCAGAGAGTGAAGGCCGAGCATCATCATCCGGCAGGCTTGTTACAGCCGCATCTTGTTCCAGAGTGGAAGTGGGACATCATTTCTATGGACTTTATAGCTAGGTTGCCTATGTCTTCCAGGCGACACGACGCTATCATGGTCACTGTTGACAGGTTGACCAAGGTAGCCCATTTTTCTCCTATTCAATCTTCATATACTGCTTCAGTGGTGGCTAGGGTGTTCATGGAGGATATTGTTAGACTACATGGGATACCGCGTAGGATTATTTCTGACAGAGATCCGGTATTCACTTCTGCATTATGGACATCCCTTCAGCGGTCCTTAGGGACTAAGTTGAATTTTAGTTCTGCCTACCATCCCGAGAAAGATGGTCAGACTGAGAGAGTTAATCAGGTGCTTGAGGATATGCTTCGGATGTATGTCATGGACCAGCAGTCTTGTTGGGAAGACTATCTACATTTGGTTGAGTTTTCCTACAATAATGGCTATCACAGTTCGATTGGCATGGCTCCATTTCAGGCTTTGTATGGTCATCCTTGTCGTACCCCTTTGAGTTGGGATCGATTAGAGGACAGGGTTCTTCTTGGACCTGAGATGCTTCGTGACATAGAGCAACAG